>JAKOGI010001174.1:0-25000 GCA_029747015.1 Carnegiea gigantea
TATGTATGTATGTATGTCTGTGTGTGTGTGTGTGTATATGTGAGTGTGTGTGTGTGTGTGTGTATATATATATAGAGCTATGTGTGTATGTATGTATGTATGTATGTATCTATATATGTATATATATATATATATATGCATATATGCACACACACCCAGATATATTTATATATATATATGCACACGCACACACATATGTATATGTTTGTGTGTGTCTGTACATATATATATATATATATATATATATGTATATGTATATATGTTTTTGTGTGTGTACGTATATGTGTGTGTGTGTGTATATATATATATATATATTTGTATATGTATATATGTATATACACATACATATATATGTATGTATATATAGGTATATTTTTTTATTTTTTTGGAAAAGTGAAAATTCATTGCTGGACCTGCCAGTTACAAGTGTGATGTGTAACAAATCAGTGTTTGAGTACTGTATCTATGTACTATGTATATCTATTAGTGTGGTGTGCTAAGTATAGTACTCTCTGTCTAATGTTTACTTTGATGATGAGAGCCGTGGTCTTCCATCCTGTGGGTTTCCGCTCGTATTTGGTTTCATTTCTCACTCTTCATATGTGGTATATTGCCGTTGTGAACATTACATAGAGTATTTCCTTGCATTTGTTTGGCCCTAGTTGCTTGATGGGCCATTCACACCATTCATGCAAACTCTTTGCTGTGCACTATATGTTCAGCCAGGCAGTGATATTACCCCATGTTTTCCTCGCATATGTGCATGTAAAGAATAGATGGTCCTGTGTTTCTTCCTCCTCATTACACATGATGCAGATTGGGTCCACGTCCTTGATGTGTTTTGCTAGCCTGCACTAACTGGGAGTTTCTGTTTCATTAATAACCATGCTGTAATGGACTGCCTCGGAATGGATGCCTTGGGCCATATAATTTTTGTCCAGTGGGGTTTTCTGTGCTATAGGCTCAAGCACCATTTATACCCTGATTGAACAGTATATTTACCTTCAGGGTTCCCTTTCTAATACCGTTTTCTTCCTTCGTGGCTCCCCTACTTAAACTCGTCTTTTACTATGCATAATTTTTTCCAATACCAGCACACGTCATTGATTGCTATGTAGCTCCACCAGTCCTTATTAATAAGATATTTTCCATGTACCCATCATATCCACAAGATATCTTTTTTTAATGCAATTTCCTATACCAGTTTTGCTATGTATGCTTTGTTCCATTAAGCTAAGTTTTTCAGCCCTATACCTCCATTTGTCTTGGGTAAGCACACCTCTGTCCATGCCATGTATGGAGGTTTTTTATAAGTACAGTCAGCACTCCACAGGAAGTTCCTACAAAGCTTGGTTACCTGATGTATGACTTCTTGAGGCAAGACAAACACTTTTGCCCAAAATCTATAAATCCCCATTAGGATTGAGTGGATTAGTGTGGCTCCTCCACCATAAAAAAGGTGCCTTGATGTCCATGTTGTAATTCTTGCTGTTATCTTCTCTACCATGTTTCTGCATTCGATCTTGCTGAGTCTACTAGCTGTAATAGGGATCCCTAGGTATCTAAATGGGAGAGAGCCTGAGGAGAACCTTGTAATGTGTAGGTTTGCTTACTCAGTATGTTCTTTACATCCTCTCAACACTATTTCTGATTTGTGGTAATTGGCTGTGAGTCCTGTGCTTATTGAAAAGCTCTTAAATGCCTCCATGAAGATTTCCACAGACCTTGTTTCTGCTTCACAAAATAGCATTAGATCATCTACAAACATTAGGTGGACTAGATCATGCTTTATTTTTACCTTGGGTGGTATTTAAATGATGGGCATGTGCTTGCAGCTTTCAATGCTCTTAATAAATATTCGATCAGCCTTCTCTCCCCTTGGAATTGCCCTGCTACTCCTCCATTCAGTGTTATGGTATAATTCACTACGGTCAGGTAAGCTATTATCCATTTGATGAATATAGGGGGAAAGTTCAGACCTTCCAGTAGCTCTATTATGAAGCTTCAGTAAACCAAGTCATATGCCTTCTTTAGGTTAATTTTCATGAGGCATCTAGGAGAAATGTGTTTTCTACCATAGCCTCGAGCTAATTCTTGGTAGAGAAGAACATTATATAATAGCTCACGTCCTTGTACAAATGCCCCTTGACTTTGGTTGATAAGGTTAGGCAGTACTTGTTTTAATCTTTTGCACAGCAGTTTGAGATCACCTTGTAAATTACTGTGCAGCATAATATAGGTCTAAAGTCAGTGGCTTGTGTTGGGTGTGGTACCTTGGGTAGTACCACTAGAATGGTGAAGTTACACACTTTGAGTAATTAGTCTGTTGAGTAGAACTCTTGGATAGCTTCTGCGACTAGCTGACCTATTTTCCCCAGCTTGCTTTGAAAAATCCACCGGTGTAGCCATCTGGGCCTGGGGATTTTACATTAGGAATGGAGAACGACGCTTCTTTGATTTCTTGAGGGGTGACTGCAGTACATAGCTGAAGTTACTGTTCAATATTCAACACTGGCCCTTGATTCATTATACTTTGGACGATGGGAGTTCTTTCCTCTTTTTGCTCTCCAATGAGGTCTTGATAGAAGCCTGTTATGATTTTGGCTACTGCTTCAAACCCGGTCTCTCTTATGCCCTGTATATTGTTGATAGCATATGTGTAGTTGGCATTCTTGTGTTGCTTCATTTTTGTAAAAAAGGGCTAGGTGCATTGATCTTCACTATTCATCCATTCGAGTTTGCTTTATTATCTCATGAGTTTGAGGGCTGAGTCAAGGATATCTAGATAAGATGTTCTTTCTTCCCTTTCCTTGTTTTGGATTTGACAATTGAGGGGGTCTTAGTGCACTTGATTCTATAGTACCGCCAATCTGGTTCTACTGGTTGCTAATCGATGATAAATGTCTCTGAATTTGCCATTGTTTAATTGTTGCAGTGGCTTTCTTAGCTTTTTGAGTGTTTTTGTGAGTTAGAACATTCTGCTTCCTCTTGGTTTTTGCTTGATGGCTTCTTCCACTATACTTTGGAACCTTGAATCCTTGCTCCACATGTCGTAGTACTTAAAGGTCACTTAGGCTTTAGGTCAATGGGGAAGTGTTATGAGTAGTGGGGTATGGTCTGAGATGCCCTCAACCATATAATCCACTTGCGTGAAGTCAAAGAGGTTGTACCAATCCAGATTAGAGAATACTCTATCAATTCTGGGACAAATTCGTCGTCCATTTCTCCCCCTATTAGACCATGAGTAGAAATTACCACTACTTCACATAAATACACAGTCTATAAAATCACTAATTTCTATATCCTGTATTTCATCCCCCCAATTCTGTCATATGCTAACAATATTGCATTGAAGTCCCCTAACACGCACCATGCTCCTGTGATCTGTTGCTTTATCACCTGTAAGTCATGCCATAAGGGTCTCTTGAGTTCCCCCCTATTGAATCTATATACCACAGTGAGGTAGAATTTTTTTTTAGTAGCAAGCTCAGTAACCGCACATTGTATCATTTGCCTTGTGGTGAGTTCTACTGTGACTGCATAGCCTCTTGTTCTCCATATTACCCATATCTTGTCTTTGCCTTCTTGTAGTGTGTTGATATGCCATTCCCCAAATTCGCCAATACTATTGCTATCTTACTAACATTCCCCTTTTTAACTTTAGTTTCCAAAAATCCTACAAACCCTATTGAATGCTTACTGAGGTAGATTTTCAGTTCTTCCTGCTTATTTGGGCCATTTAGGCCCCGTACATTCCAGCTCAAGATGTTATCCATGGGGGGGACTTATCGTCCCTTTTTCATAGGTAACTAACTCCCTGATTTCGTTCTCTATCAGTGCTTGAAATGAGTTTGCAGAATTTGCATCTTTAGACGTTCTTGGTTGTGGTACCATTCGAGCTGTTCTCCTGGGGGTATGTATCCTGATGGTCTATGTTGTTCTTGCTCTTGTTCATTGCTGTTATTTGGGTTGGTGGCTGAGACAACTGTCCACTCTTGTCTAATGATTCTCTTCTTCCTGTAATCAGCCTCCAAGTGACTAAACATCTGACAGTAGCTGCATTTCTGTGGTATCCATTCATATTTAACTCCTTATCGAGTTACAATTCCTCTATCACTAATGAAATCCACATAATCTGGGAAGGGGTTATCTAATGATATATCAATGAGGTGCCTTGCATAATTGAGATAGGTTTTTTTCATGGTTTGCTTGTCTGATTTGAGGGGAATACCAAATATACTTCCCAGCTTACTAAGGCTATCAGCACCCCAGTATTTCACATCCAATTCTGGGAATTGTACCCAGATTGGCAATGAGCTAATTGTATTTGTATCAACCTCTCAGTGTCCATTCCATGCTTTGATAATAAAGGGCTCCTGGTCGAAATAGTATATACCTTTTGTTAACACAGCCTCTTTATCTTACATTGACTTGCAATGAACTAGATAGACTCCTTTACATGCTGTCACCACTTTGTCAATGGCATATTGATTCCATATGCATCACACAACGCCTTCTATAACCCTTATTGGTGGGTTGGCTCCCAACACACTACATATGACAGGTTGATTCCAATATTCTATCTCTGTCGCAACATCCTGTTGTTCTATTTTGGGAACTTTTGCTCCATTGATGACGGTTGCTTTATCGAATTTCAGGGCCAAACCTTCTTCTGGGTCCAGCAGCGAAGCATAAGTACTAGTAGGGATCCTTTGCTCATTTTGCATTCCAGGGTTTCTCACGCTGATGTTTTCATTACTTGCATTTGAATTTGGGTTCCTCAGGACCAGAAGGTCCTCACGAGTCTTAATTGTCACCAGAGTTGGCTAATTATCAGCTGTACTCGGTCTTATAGTCGGACTTACAGATGCATTCTGCTTTGGCCTCCCCCGCCGCCCTCTCGCCATTGGCAAGGGAAGAAGAAGAAGATTTTTTATTATAAAAATGTGTATGAAAGGGGCGTTCTGAGAATTGAACTCGGGACTTCCTGTACCCAAAGCAAGAATCATACCACTAGACCAAATGCCAGTTGACATACATACATGCATGCATACATATACATACATACATACATACATACATACATATACATATACATATATATATATATATATATATATATATATATATATATATATAATTATTATATATATATATATAGATTTCAGAAGAAATCCTTTGAGGTACGGTTGCTGGTGACGTGGTACAAAGGGACGAGTTTATCTGACAATTGGGCGTCAACACTTCGTCGTCCTCTGCTCCGCGTGGCCTGACCTGCAAAAAAGGCAACCCCCGGGTTGTGAACCGAGGAACGCCTCTCCGACGGTCAAGTCAGTTCAAAATCCAAGGCAGAGGTCAATGGCGAAGATGTAATGTCAATTCAGTGTCCATAGTTACTAACCCTTTTCCCGAGGGAAACAGGCCATTATTTATAGCCTTCTCAGGAAAGGGTAGAATAGTAACTTTACCTGAAGTGCCTGTATGGGTCGCCGGTCTCGGTGCAGCTAGGTCCAGAGGAGGCCCCTAGGGTTGCATTCTGGGCCCCTGAGTAAGCATGGGCCTGCGGGTAATTCTGGGGAGATGCCTCTTGGGCCCAGCACCCTCGTAAGGGCCTGGTCTGCGAGATGGAGGTAAAAAAAAAGCCCTTTGGGGAAAAATCGGATTTTTCTCAAATCACTTAGCCCCCCACATTCTACCTGTACATCGAGTCTAACGAGCAGTTGGGTAGAATGTGGGCCATCATTTTTAATCACCACGCGTCCAGAGGTCCTTGGGAATCGAGCCCTGAAAATGGAAGGTCCCGGTGCCACCGTCCATAAATGCGCGGGTTACAAGGCTTGCACAGTGTCATCAAGAAACTGTCGTCGTCTCCACCATAAAAGGCAACCCTCAGTGCAGGGATTTCCCGACTTCCTTATTTGGCAATAACTGATATCTAACTTCTCTCCATGGCCTTTCCAAGTTCCCTTGATACTAAAGCGATGAGTGAGTTTGTTATCTGCCGTTTTCGTGGGACTGATAGGGAAGGCCTTCCCCCCGTCGCCTCTCCTAAAAGACTTCTGATCCCTATGTTCGGACTTCGATTTGGCCACGGCTGAATAGGCGGCCGCACACTATGAGCTTCCAGAACTGCTGTACGCGATCTTCTGTGCGATGCTTCTCAACGAGGCCGAGAAGCTTGGTGTGCTGCATGGACCAAGGCTTCGGTCATTGGAGATGGCCCTTACTGAGCTGTGTTGGGGAGCATTTGAGTCGTGGATCTGGTTGTTCGGCAATCCAGTCTACGAGGCTCAGTTCCACCAGAAGAGTGGCTCAGGCGAGGGCACAAGGGCCGGTCGTCGGGGGGAGAGCTCGAGTGAGGGAGTGGCAGCCGACGATGCGGCTCCTAAGGGTGCAGCCTCCCCCTGAGTTAGCGTGGAGCAGTAGGGAGCGGCCCCCTCCCCCTTTCATATTTTCCTCTTATGGTGATGTAAAGGTCAATGGGAATGAACACACTCACTAACCTTACACCAAAGAAAACTCAAAACTCAATGTAGTTCACGGGCTGAAGTGGCACGGGCGTGCCAGTGGGCACGGGTACACCGTGCTGAATCACTGCCTAAAATAACTAGGATAGGCTAGTTTTGCCCGATTTGAGTGCTCTTCAATTCTAACTGATTTTCTGGCTTTTTGGTGAGGTAGACTTGAAGGAAATGGGGGTGACTGGTAGTAGAAAGAGTGGAATAAGGAAGGGGAATGAAGAACACGGTAGGGGGAGATGAATACCTTGGAAAATTAAGCAAACAATCTTGCTAATGACCCGGTAGGAAGCAAAGGAGAGAGATAAGCTAAACTCTTGGATTGGATACAGTAATCACCACCAACCTTTGAGTCTAGGGCCCTTAATCTTGATTAAGATACAGATTCACCACTTAATCCAGGTTAAGACTCACTTGAACACCACTTAGTTTGGCCTAAACTAAGATAAGCAAGCAAGGATTTGGTGAGGAAGCTTTGAAAGCTCTCTATGGTTTTTTCATTGAACAAAATCTGAAGTGTGCTTCATTATGGTCGTGCTTTCCCTTTTGTTGCTGGCCTTACAACCTTTCCTACTCAGCAAGCTAGTTAGAAGACACCTCACCTTACCCTCCTAGGGAGGAAAGGTGTTAATTAACTCTAATTCCCACGGTTAGAGTTAATCGATTACAAACATACTTAATGCTAATCAAAATACACTTAAAGCATCAAGGAAAGCAAGACAAATGAAGATTACTACATTATTAACTTGTCCTTAATCTCATTCAGCTTCAAATGCAGCAAGGAAGGCATGTGCCCAGCCGAAAAGTGACCTCCCCTTTGCGGCTGGCCAATAGGAAGCAAGATAGCACCTTCCTTGTCTTCCAATGAGAATCAAGAGACAACTCTTCTTGCAGCCTTTCTTTCATTGGTTGTGACCTTCCCTAGGTTGCCTTGGACGTGTGCCAACATAGAAGAGAGTGCCCATTCAGCTGAAGAAAAGGAAACCCTCTAGAGAAGGTAAAGTGTTGCTGTGATGTCAACCGGGTTCAGGGCCAGTTTGCTTCACCCAGTTTTCAGACTAAGTTTAACCCAAGCAAAAAGGGATATGATCTGGGTTTTACTCGTGGAGGGGAAAGGTCAAGGTGTGTAAAAACCCCCCCAATCAAGAAATTAGGGTTAAACAAAGTTTAAGTAGGGTAATCACACCTAAACTTTTAACCGCGCAGAACTGGACCCATTCTGACCGGTTAGGAAAATGTCATTGATACTCCATCCTCTTTGTGGCATGATTTGAAACCAATGCCTGGACTTGAAAGCTAACATCCTGAGGATTCCAAAAACGCAAAAATATCGGCCTTAAGCCATCATATGGCTTAGGAAATCAGATGCACAAAACCGGGCTTATGCTGACCGGTTAACCCGTTTGTGCTGTCTTCGATTCCTTGCCAAAGGTGAGCCATCTTCTTGGTTTGGGACCTTGTTTTTGGACGACTTGGACTAGTTATTTCATGGTCAAGGTCGTTACTAGGTAGTTGTTCCATCATCCTCCCCTTGTTGAAGAGATTTGACCCTCAAATCTGGTGGGGAAGTGTCCGGATGGAAGGGGCTCAAATCAGCTACATTAAAAGTGGCTGAAACCTCATAGTCACCAGGGAGATCAATCTTATAAGCATGGTCGTTGATCTTCTCTAAGACCTCAAATGGACCTTTGGCTCGTGGCATGAGTTTATTTTTCCTCTTGGACGGAAAACGTTCCTTTCTCAAGTGAATCCATACCAGGTCTCCTGGTTGAAAGACAATCTTTCTCCTATGCTTGTTGGCGTGTGCTTCATAGGCTGCATTAGTCTTCTCAATTCGTGCCTTCACTAACTCGTGGAGCTTTTGAATCTCTTTTACTCTTTGTGTTGCATCAACATGGGGCTTTTGGTCTTGAGGTCGTGGGGTTAGGTCATTTGGACTCAATGGATCAATTCCATATACCACTTTGAATGGTGAAAGACCAGTAGCTCTACTAGGCGCCTTGTTGTATGCAAACTCAGTATGTGGTAATAGTAAATCCCAGGCCTTAGCATTTGTTTCAATCAAAGCCCTTAGGAGAGTTCCTAGGGTCCGATTAGTCACTTCCGTTTGGCCATCAGTCTGGGGATGACAGGTAGTACTAAACAACAATTTAGTACCAAGCTTTTTCCATAGGGTAATCCAGAAATGACTGAGGAACTTCGTATCCCTATCTGAAACAATGGTCTTAGGGATACCATGCAACCTTGTTACCTCTTTAAAATAGAGCTCGGCAATGTGTGTAGCATCATTGGTTTTGCAGCAGGGAATGAAATGTGCCATCTTCGAAAATCTGTCTACCACCACGAAGATTGAATCCTTTCCCCTTTGAGTCTTAGGTAGACCCAAAATGAAGTCCATACTCACGTCCACCCATGGTAAAGTCGGTACGGGTAATGGGGTGTATAATCCGTGAGGTAGGGTATGGCTCTTGGCTGCTTGGCACGTTCCACACCTCCTAAGGATGTCCTGAACATCCTTCTCCATCCCTGGCCAGTAGTAATGTTCCCTTAACATGGTTAAGGTCTTTGATTCTCCAAAATGACCTGCCAAGGAACCTCCATGAACTTCTCTGATTAGAAGCTCACGAGTGCTACACTTTGGAATGCACAACCGCACTTCCTTGAATAAATAACCTTCTTGAATCAGGAAATCTCCCTTTGGATGCTTCAAACAAGCAGCATAGAGAGGCCCAAGGTCTTCATCTTCAGCATATAGACTCTTAAGATACTCGAAACCCAGAATAAGGGCGTCTAACTGAAACATAAGGAGATGTCTCCTTGATAATGCATCTGCACCTTGATTCAACTTTCCTGATTTGTGCTTGATAGTGAAGTGGAAAGATTGTAGGAATTCAACCCACTTAGCATGACGTGAGTTCAGTTTGTGCTGGCCTTGAATATACTTCAATGCTTCGTGATCTGAATGAAGTATGAACTCACTAGCCACTAAGTAATGACTCCAATGCTCTAGGCACCGAATGATAGCATAGAATTCTTTGTCATATGTGGAGTACTTTCTTCTTGAGTCGCATAGTTTTTCACTGAAGAAGGCCAAGGGCTTGCCTTCTTGAGTTAAAACTCCACCAATTCCTACTCCTGATGCATCACATTCAATCTCAAAAATCTTCTCAAAGCACGGCAATGCTAGAATAGGTGCTTGAGTAAGTTTCTTCTTAACTTCTTTAAAGGCGGTTTGTGCCTTAGGATTCCATTGGAATGATGAACCCTTAGGCACTTCGATCATAGGGGACATGATGGTGCTGAAGTTTCGAATGAACCTTCTGTAGAACGAAGCCAAACCATGAAAACTTCTAACATCATGTATGCTTTGTGGTTGAGGCCAAGTGCGGATAGCCTCGATCTTTCCCTCATCAACCTTAATGCCTTCACTAGAAACAATGTAACCTAAGAATGTAACCTCATGAGTAAAAAAGGTACATTTCTTAAGGTTACCATATAGCTGCTCACGCTCAAGGACATGCATAATCTGACTGAGATGATGTTGATGCTCTTGCTCGTCCTTGGAATAAATAAGAATGTCATCGAAGTAAACCACCACGAACTTGCCAATATAGGGTTTGAATACTTGATTCATCAACCTCATGAACGTACTAGGAGCGTTGGAAAGACCGAATGGCATAACTAGCCACTCATATAAACCTCCTTTAGTCTTGAATGCAGTCTTCCATTCATCTCCCTCTCTTATTCTGATATGGTAGTAACCACTTCGAAGATCAATCTTAGAGAAGACTTTAGAGCCATGTAGTTCATCCAACATATCTTCAAGCCTAGGTATAGGATACCTATACTTGATTGTAATTTTGTTAATGGCTCTGCTGTCGACACACATGCGTTGGCTGCCATCTTTCTTAGGCACCAACAAAGCAGGCACGGCACAGGGACTTAACGACTCACGCACAAGTCCTTTTGTCATCAATTCCTCTACTTGCCGTTGAATCTCCATGGTTTCCTTTGGGTTCATTCTGTAAGTTGGCTTGTTTGGAAGAACTGAACCAGGAATGAGGTCAATATGGTGTTGGATATCCCGTTTAGGGGGTAAACCTGAGGGTATCTCTTCTGGAAACAAGTGACAGAATGTTTGGATGAGTGATTTGGCAAATGGATGGGTTGGTAATGGGGATTCTGGTTCATCTTGTATGGTTAGGATCCACTCCTTAAAAGCCTTGAATTCATGATTTGAAGCCTTTAAAAGAGCTTCACTAATGGTAAGTAAACAACCAAAATGTTCATGGCCTTTTGTGGGTTTGCTTTTAAGAATTTCGGTTGGTGATAATGGTTTTAAAGTAATCTTCTTGCCTCCCTTAGACAAGGAGTATGTATTCATGAAACCATCATGGGTCACCCTTCGGTCATACAACCAAGGTCTTCCCAACAATACATGGCATGCATCCATAGGTATAACATCACACCAAAGTTGGTCTTGATAGTTCTTACCAATGGATAATGAAATGAGACACCTTGAATTGACTTGAAGCCCTTTGCTTTGATTCAACCATTGTATGTTGTATGGATGGGGATGGGCCGTAGCTTGCAAACCTAGCTTTTCAATCATGGTAAGGGACACCACGTTTGCACAGCTCCCACCGTCAATAATCAACGAACATACCTTGCCTTGAACCGTGCACCTAGTGTGGAATATGTTTTCTCTTTGTTCATCCTTGGTGCTCTTTTGGCCGTTCAAGATTCTCCTCAAAACTAACATTTCTCCTTCATCAGCTTCCTCCTCAACTTCTTCTTGACTCTCTTCATGCTCTTCTTCAGTTTCACCTTCATTTTCAGCTTCCCTTTCTTGATCATCCACGGCCCTCCATTCAGCCAAAGTGATCACTTTGCGGTTTGGGTACTCCGAGGCGATGTGGCCTAGTCCTTGGCACTTGAAACACCTTCTAGTGCTCATAGGATTGGGGTTGGGTCGAATTGGGGTTGCTGGGGCCTTTTGTGGTGCTTGGGTTCTTTGTGGATTGAAAGGAAAAGGATTTTGTGGCTTAGAAACTGGTTGGGAACTCCCCTTGTTAAAAGGTTGGTTCCGGATTGGAGGCTTTTGATGTGGAGGCTTAAACGTTAGCTTAGCTTTCTTTTATTGCTCAACCTTGTGAGCAAGCACGCAAACCTCATCAAATGTGGTATAAGCTTGTAATTCCACAACATTAGAGTACTTAGGATCAAGTCCTCCCAAGTACCTTACAATCGTTTGCTCTTCTGGTTCTTGCAAATCACATTTAATCACAAGCTTCTCAAATTCCCTAGTGTATTCTTCAACACTAAGATTACCTTGATTCAGATTATGAAGTTGTGAATAACAATCTTGAACATACGTGGGGGGTAAGAATCTAGCCTTCAACTTGGTTTTCATTTTCTCCCAAGTTCTGATTTTAGTCTTACGTTCCCTAACTCATTTAGCACACAAGTTGGTCCACCATAAGGAAGCATACTTACGTAGTCTTAATGCCACCAACTTGACTTTCTTTTCTTCTGGAACGTCTTTGTATTCGAATACCCTCTCCACAGTGTGCAACCAGTCCAAGAAGTCTTCTGGATCAAGCTTGCCTTCATATTCTGGAATCTCAACTTTAAAATCATTAGAGTTACCTTGTCCTCTTGGCTCTTGTCGTGGTCTTCTGAATGACTCTTCATCACTTGAGGATTCAAGGTTGTGACTAAGCACTTGCTCTCGGCCTTGTGAAGCAAAATAGGATGGTTCTTCATTGAGCTTTTGCTTTTGCTTTTGCTTGAGAAAAGTACCCAATTGCTTGCGTAGGTACTCGTTCTGTGCCTTGAGTTCTTGATTAGAAGAAGTAATCTCATGATTATTCTTCAAAATGGCATCAAGCTTTTCTTCCATGCTCATACTAGTACTCATGTTCGTGTTTGAGAAATGGAAAAGAAGGGAGTTTGGATGCGTAGATTCAATACCAGGCCAAAGATGAAACTCAGCTCTGATACCAAATATGATGTAAAGGTCAATGGGAATGAACACACTCACTAACCTTACACCAAAGAAAACTCAAAACTCAATGTAGTTCACGGGCTGAAGTGGCACGGGCGTGCCAGTGGGCACGGGTACACCGTGCTGAATCACTGCCTAAAATAACTAGGATAGGCTAGTTTTGCCCTGTTTGAGTGCTCTTCAATTCTAACTGATTTTCTGGCTTTTTGGTGAGGTAGACTTGAAGGAAATGGGGGTGAATGGTAGTAGAAAGAGTGGAATAAGGAAAGGGAATGAAGAACACGGTAGGTGGAGATGAATACCTTGGAAAATTAAGCAAACAATCTTGCTAATGACCCGGTAGGAAGCAAAGGAGAGAGATAAGCTAAACTCTTGGATTGGATACAGTAATCACCACCAACCTTTGAGTCTAGGGCCCTTAATCTTGATTAAGATACAGATTCACCACTTAATCCAGGTTAAGACTCACTTGAACAGCACTTAGTTTGGCCTAAACTAAGATAAGCAAGCAAGGATTTGGTGAGGAAGCTTTAAAAGCTCTCTACGGTTTTCATTGAACAAAATCTGAAGTGCCTTTCATTATGGCCGTGCCTTCCCTTTTGTTGCTTGCCTTACAACCTTTCCTATTCAGCAAGCAAGTTAGAAGACACCTCACCTTACCCTCCTGGGGAGGAAAGGTGTTAATTAACTCTAATTCCCACGGTTAGAGTTAATCGGTTACAAACATACTTAATGCTAATCAAAATAAACTTAAAACATCAAGGAAAGCAAGACAAATGAAGATTACTACATTATTAACTTGTCCTTAATCTCATTCAGCTTCAAATGCAGCAAGGAAAGCATGTGCCTAGCCGAAAAGTGACCTCCCCTTTGCGGCTGTCCAATAGGAAGCAAGATAGCACCTTCCTTGTCTTCCAATGAGAATCAAGAGACAATTCTTCTTGCAGCCCTTTTTTCATTGGTTGTGACCTTCCCTAGGTTGCCTTGGACGTGTGCCAACATAGAAGAGAGTGCCCATTCAGCTGAAGAAAAGGAAACCCTCTAGAAAAGGTGAAGTGTTGCTGTGATGTCAACCGGGTTCAGGGCCAGTTTGCTTCACCCGGTTTTCAGACTAAGTTTAACCCAAGCAAAAAGGGATATGATCTGGGTTTTACTCGTGGGGGGAAGTTCAAGGTGTGTAAAAACCCCCCAATCAAGAAATTAGGGTTAAACAAAGTTTAAGTAAGGTAATCACACCTAAACTTTTAACCGCGCAGAACTGGACCGATTCTGACCGGTTGGGAAAATGTCATTGATACTCCATCCTCTTTGTGGCATGATTTGAAACCAATGCCTGGACTTGAAAGCTAACATCCTGAGGATTCCAAAAACGCAAAAATATTGGCCTTAAGCCATCATATGGCTTAGGAAATCAGATGCACAAAACCGGGCTTATGCTGACCGGTTAACCCGTTTGTGCTGTCTTCGATTCCTTGCCAAAGGTGAGCCATCTTCTTGGTTTGGGACCTTGTTTTTGGACGACTTGGACTAGTTATTTCATGGTCAAGGTCGTTACTAGGTAGGGTTCCATCATCTGCCCTGTACTACTTATGCTAATTATTAATAAAGGCTGTGCTTTCTACTCTCTCTCTCTCTCTCGCTCTCCTTTTTTTTTTAACGTGTGGTTGGATGGACATGTATCTAAGATGGATTAGCCACTGGGTCATTTGGAGTTCCCTTGGCCTTTCATCTCCCCTAATTTTTCCCTATAAATACATCGCTCTTCTCCCTCATAGGTCACTTTAGCGTTCATTCACAGGAAGAGCTGTCAGTGATTGTCTGCGCTGTAAGTATGGCATTTCCTCCTACCCGCAGTATGGGAGAGATGGCTAACTATCCCAGGGAGACCTTCATCTGGTGCCAGAGGAGCGCATCGTGTCCGCCTCGCCCTCTTCCTGAGGACTTCAACATGTTGTGCCCGTGCTTTTTGTTGGCCGAGGACGAGGCTGCGGCCGCTGAGTTGGAGCTGCCTGAGATCGTTTAGGCGACATTCTATGCTATGCTGTTGAACGAGATGCTTGAGCTTGGTGTTGTTCACGAGTACACAACTGAGAGAATGAAGTCATTACTGGTGGGCTTGAGGTGGTCGACCTTCGAGGTTTGGATGCGTATCATGGATGAAGTGATCCGGGGAGCGCAATTTCACCGTCAGCCGGATGAGGTGGATGTCAAGGGTGCTTGGGACGGCCAGGGAGAGGGTTCAGGATCGGCTGATCCTCCTACCCCTTCTAGCGATGAGGAGTAGACCTACCTTTTGTTTTGCAACCTTCGTATTATCTCGTTTCCTTTTTAGCCGTTTGTACTAGCATGAACATCGTAATGAAAATCCGTTTCTCGTACGATATGCTCTGTGTTTATGTCATGCGAGAAGGCTGTGAGGCCGTGCTCAAGGACCATTAGCCCCCAATGGGGCTAAGAGCATAGGGACTAGCCAAGGGGCCGCGCTTAGGGATCCCAAGCCCCCAATGGGGCTAAAAGTCTGGCGACCGGCCATGAGGCCGTGCTCTAGGACCCTTAGCCCCCAATGGGGCTAAGAGAGTAGCGACCGGCCATGAGGCCGTGCTCGCGGACCGTTAGCCCCCGATGGGGCGAAGAGTGTTGCGCCGAGCCTTGAGGCCGTGCTCGAGGGCCCTTAGCCCCCAATGGGGCTAAGAGCGTAGCGATCGGCCAAGAGGCCGTGTTCGAGGACCCTTAGCCCCCAATGGGGTTAAGAGCGTAGCGACCGGCCAAGAGGCCGTGCTTAAGAGCCCATGGCCCCCAGTGGGGCTAAGAGTCTAGCGACCAGCCATGAGGCCGTGCTTAGGCACCCCTAGCCCCCAGTGGGGCTGAGAGTCTAGCGACCGGCCATAAGGTCGTGCTCAGGGATCCTTAGCCCCCAATGGGGCTAAGAGCATAGCGATCGGCCATGAGGCCGTGCTCAAGGACTCTTAGCCCGCAAAGGGATTAAGAGCGTAGCGACCGACTAAGAGGCCGTGCTTTGGAATCTCTGGCCCCCAGTGGGGTTAAGAGTCTAGCGACCGGCCATGAGGCTGTGCTCGAGGACCCTTAGCCCCCAATGGGGCTAAGAGCGTAGCGACCGGCGAAGAGACCGTGCCTAAGGACCCCTAGCACCCAATGGGGCTGAGAGTCTAGCGACCGGCCATAAGGCCATGCTCGATGACCCTTAGCCCCCAACGGGGCTAAGAGCATAGCGACCAGCCATAAGGCCGTGTTCAAGGACTCTTAGCCTGTAATGGGACTAAGAGCATAACGACCAGCCAAGAGGCCATGCTTTGGGACCCCTGGCCCCCAGTGGGGCTGAGAGTCTAGCGACCGGCCATTAGGTTGTACTTAGGGATCCCTAGCCCCCAGTGGGGCTGAGAATCTAGCGACCGACCATGAGGCCCTACTTTAGGACCTTTAGGCCCCAATTGGGCTAAGAGCGTAGCGACAGGCCATGAGGCCGTGCTCGAGGACCCTTAGCCCCCGATGGGGTCAAGAGTGTTCCACCCGGCCCTGAAGCCGTGCTCGAGGGCCCTTAGCCCCGATGGGGCTCAGAGTGTTGCGACCGGCCAAAAGGCCGTGCTCGAGGACCTTTAGCCCCCAATGGGGCTAAGAGTGTAGTGACCGGCCATGAGGCCGCTCCTGGCTGCCCCTCAATCGTCGTCGGTGATATGGCTTTGATGGAGCGCCATGTGGCGTCGGTTGGAAAGAGGTGTGTCTGTCGAGGTGCATGGGGGCATGTGCGCCGCTTCTTCGCTCTATATAAGTGTGAGTATCCATCGGGGGAGGTCATTTGTGTTCCTCACATTTTCATTTTCTATAGAGAGAAATAAGTTTTTTAGAGAGAGAGGCTCTACTGCCTATTCCCCACTCTCCCTTGAAATTCACTGTAGTGCCTCAAGCTTCGTCTTTGTATCTTCAAAGGGTTGTTTGAAGGTGCACCCCTATCTTCAACCAGGTCTTTGAATCTTCATCGTTTACAGGTATACGTTTATGCCCTCTCAAAGCACTATTTGTTGCATATTATGTCGTCATCTTGCTCGTCTATTGAGGACGTTCGTGAGGGGCAAGATGGCCCCCAAATGGAGGGTTGTCACCCGCAATTCTCCAACATCCCGGCCTTTATTGATGGCCAGGTCGTAGCTAGCGTTCCCCAAAAGAATAAGTATAGGGAGCCAAAAAAGATTCCCTATGTCATTCACCTTTTTGAGCCGGGACTCCCTCGTGGTCCAGCTGCGAGTACTCCTCCACCCCTAACATTCTTAGACCTGAGGTGGAGGTGACGTACCCTTGGGAGATCACCATAGCTAACTATGTGCCCGACTTCCAGGTTAGCAGGATGGCGAAGACGAAGTCTACTCCCCGTATCCAGTCACCGGACGAGCTGCTGGCCGAGGGCACATTAGGTAATCCTTGCTCAGTTCCTCTTCAGTCAAACCGGTAGGCCGAGGTGGCCTCCTCTAGTTCTAGCACTTCCTCTCGGCCGGGCTCACCCAGCTCTGCCTCTGGGCACTCTTCGAGGAGCTCGTCCTCGGAGGGGGCTTCGACAAGCTCCTCTACTGAATCATCATTAGGGCCGGGTGGTTCGGTGCCTAAATGAAAAGGCTACATGCCTCCAGTCACCGAGATCGTGGCCGAAGGGTCAAAGTTCCCCGGGGCTCCAACCTGCTGAGACCCATAGGACAGTCCGAGGAGCCACTTCCCTAACCCTAAGGCCGTCACTAAGCTTAAGAGGTCGGCCCTCGAGAAGCAGTACCTCTTACCCGCCGAATACTCCTTCGTGATTCCCGAGCCAGATGCCACCGTGAATGAGCCGCCCGCCAAGTGTATAGCAGTATATCGGGCAGCCCTCAACTACGGTCTCCGTTTTCCCTTGCATCCCGTGATCAGGGAGATTCTGAACAAGTACGAGCTTGCACCTGCGCAGATTGTGCCCACATCCTGGCACAACATTTGTCCTTTCAGCGCAACTTGTGAATTGCGCGGCCTAACTTGCTCGGCTCGGTCATTTGGCCTGGTTCACAAGGTCCAAAGGGCCTTAAGGAGACCGAGGACTTGGGGTGATACTGTTTTAACAATAGGTCGGGCTTCATGACGGCCATTGAAAAGAAGTAAAAACTAAAATATTGGAAGTATGACTTCCTCTTCCTACGCTGAGAATCAGGTTGGGGCGATGTTCCTGATTAGAATCAGGGGAAACCAGTTCGAAACCCCTTCAGGGAGCCCACGGCTGAGGAACGACAAACTACCCGTTACTTTATGTTCTATATACGCGAGGATGATAGGCCTCAACCCATCCCTAGGTTCATGACTTAAACGATTGAGTCGGTGAAGGCGCCCGAGAAGAGAAGAAGCAAGTCTAGTGATCGAGAGTCGTTAAACTAGCTCCCTAAACTAAAGTTTTTTGCTAAGGACTTCTTTCTCACCGTAGCCGGCCTTCTGATCCTTAAGAACTTCACCAAGGGTACTTAGTCGTCCCAATACTGGCCTGTTTTATGTTTGGTGCTGACCTGACTTCCTGTTTGTTTTATACAGATCAAGCAAGGGCTCGGCTGACGGTCTTCGAGACTGGGGCTTCCATTCCTGAACAAGTGGCAGCCGCTGCCGAGCGTAAGCGGGAAGAAGAGAGGCAGCTCCTTATTGCCCAGCAAGTCAAAAAGGTATGTTACACAACCACATGCACCCTTCCTCCCTTAATTTCTCTTGGGACATAGACTTAAACCTTTTTTTTCAGGCGCTCTCCCTTGTACCCCGCGGGAAGAGGCCCGCTGTGAGCTTGCTGGTCCGTAAGAAGCAGAGGATTGAGGGACACCCTGGCGAGACCGAGGCATCCGTTCCTTCGCAGATGGGGGAGGCGAGGGCCGACCGGCCGTCTGCTCACCGATCGGGAAGCCAGTTGTCAGGGGAGCAGACCCCTGCCAGGCAGGTGCACCAAACTCCTTCCAAAGGCATAGGAGTCGTGACTTCAGTTGTCAGTGGTGCCTCCTCACTCACCCCGCGGCCCTCCGCCAACGTCATCAAGGCGGACCCGAGCGTCAGGCTCTCTCTTGTCCAGGATATAGTTAAATCCTGGGACTTGGCAGCCCCTGGGGCTTCGGACCCCCCAAAGGTCTCTGAGGAGGAGATGGCCATGGCTAATGTCTTTGCCAAAGGGGTGAAGGCCATCACAGAGGCTGCAAGTGGACCTAGAGAGCCGCGAGACCGAAAAGAAAGAGCTGTAGCACCAGCTGGAGAAGGCCGCAGCTGATGTGGTCCAAGCCAAGGAGCAGGCCTACCAGTAAGGCCGCTCCGATGCCCTTGGATACCTCTGCAAGGTCGTGCTAACCCTTGCAGGCGAATTTACGGACGACCGGTGAGGCCTACCTGCACTTTGTGGACAAGCGTGAGCAGGCCACTGTGAAGGGTCGCGATCCTGAGGAGGTGGAGTTTATCCCTCCTTCATCCAAGGGTGAAGCTACTGAGGACGAGGCCACCAATCCCTTAGAGGCTAAGGCCGACGTGTCTGAGGAGGAAGAGCACAAGGACGGTGGAGAACCCGATGTGTAGTCCCCGTCCCCCTATTTTATTTATGCTTGTTTTCGCTTTCTGTTTCGGTAATGGCTGTAAAGAGTCGTGTTTTATGTTGATTCATACTTAATGAAAGAATGTTCCCTTCTTTTCATCGTTCTGCCATGTTCGTTTTATATTTTCCACTTATTCTTTCGTTTGCACGTATACTTCATTCTTCCTTCATCCTCATGATAGCGGCCCCTAAACGAAAGAACAAGAGGCCGCACTTGAGGACCCGTAGCCCCCAATAGGGCTTAGAGACTAGCGACCATCCCTGAGGCCATGCTCAGGGACCCTTAGCCTGCAGAGGGGCTAAGAGTGTAGCGACCGGCTATAAGGCCATGCTCAAGGACCCTTAGCCCGTAGAGGGGCTAAGAGTGTAGCGACCGGCTATAAGGCCGTGCTCAAGGACCCTTAGCCCACAGAGGGACTAAGAGTGTAGCGACGGGGCGCAACACTGTGCTCAAGGACCTCTAGCCCGCAGAGGGGCTAAGAGTGTAGCGACGGGTCGTAAGGTCGTGCTCAAGGACCTTTAGCTCGCAGGGGGGCTAAGAGTGTAGCAACCGGCCATAAGATCGTGCTCAAGGACCCTTAGTCCGCAGAGGGGCTAAGCCATAAGGCCTTGCTCAAGGACCCTTAGCTCGCAGAGGGGCTAAGAGTGTAGCGATCGGCCGTAAGGCCGTGCTCAAGGACCCTTAGCCCGCAGAGGGACTAAGAGTGTAGCGATCGGCCATATGGCCGTGCTCAAGAACCTTTAGCCCACAGAGGGGCTAAGAGTGTAGCGACCGGCCGTAAGGCCGTACTTAAGGACCCTTAGCCTGCAAAGGGGCTAAGAGTGTAGCGATCGGCCGTAAGGCCGTGCTCAAGGACCCTTAGCCCGCAGAGGGGCTAAGAATGTAGCGACTGGCCATAAGGTCGTGCTCAAGGACCCTTAGCCCTCATAAGGGCTAAGAGTATAGCGACCGCGCTGAAAGTGAAGCAAGAGGTAGACAGGTGTGCCAAGAGTGGCCGCCCGGGCCTAGATATTCATTGCGGAGAGTGCACTGGGTACATGTCAGAAAAAAAAAAGAAAAGAACAAACGTGCGCCTAAATGTGATATTTCCTCAGATTGCTACTATGTCAGGACCGCAGGATAGGGGCACCCTGGAGGGTCTCCAATCGATATGTGCAGGGTGGATCTGCGAGGTGACCTTGTAGGGACCTTCCCAGTTGGCAGTTAATTACCGTGCTCCCCTGCGCGAGCAATAGCCTACATGCGCCGAAGAACGAGATCACCGACTTGGATAGGTTGAATCTTCACTGCGCGATTGTGTAACTGCGCAATGCAAAGTTTGTAGAGAGCCTCGCGAAGAAGGGCATCACTGTGAATGGAGGGGAGCAGGTCGAGCGCTTCATGTAGTGCTGCGTTATTTAACGCCTCTTAGAAAGTTGTCAACCGATGAGTATGGAGGGCCACTTCGATGGGCAAGACCGCCTCGGAACCATAGGCGAGCATGAATGGGGTCTCTCTTGTAGCAGTCTTCTCTGTGGTGAGGAGGTACCACAGGACGCCGTGCAGCTCGTCCACCCATTTGCCTTTCGCATGGTCGAGCTTTCTCTGTAAACCGTGGAGGATGGATTTATTGGCAGCCTCGGCCTGGCCGTTAGTTTGGGGGTGCACCACGGTCGTGAAGTAGGCTTGGCAGCCCAAATTATTGAGGTAGTCCGTGCGCTTGATAGTGTCAAACTGCCGACCGTTGTCGAAGATTATGGCGCAAGGGATGCCAAATCGGGTGGTGATGTTGCATCATATAAATTTACGCACCTAAGCGGTGGTTATGGATGCGACGGCCTCGGCTTCAATCCACTTGGTGAAGTAGTCCACAGCCACAAAGAGGTACTTGCGTTAACTTGTAGCCTTGGGAAAAGGACCGAGGATGTCCATTCCCCACGTGGCGAATGGGAGGGGACTGACTATCGGTGTCATGGTGGTGGAGGGGGCTCATTGAATGGGTGCGAACTTCTGACACTTGTCACAAGTCCGCGCCAGCGTCATTGCGTCATCTCGCAAACTAGGCTAGTAGTAGCCGGTTCGTATGGCTGTGATGGCTAGCGCACGGCTTCCTACGTGCGAGCTGCAAATGCCTTCATGCAGTTCCTCCAATATCCGTTTTCCCTCCGCCGGGATCACGCACCTTAGAAGAGGTCGGGCGAAAGATCGCTTGTAAAGAATCCCCTCGTATAAGATGAACCAATTCGACCTCTTCTTTACTTTCTCAGCCTTCTTGAGGTCCGCGGGCAACGTTCCGTCAATGAGATACGCGCGAATAGGCTCCATCCATATCGGGCTTCTGTCTAGCCATAGCACCTCATGCAAGTCGATGCTCATTTCCGTTAAAGTCTCTCACTGGATGTTCTTGGGTTTCCCGTCATCAGAAGAGCTTGCCAATTTGGAAAGGGCGTCTACCTGTCGGTTCTCTAAACGCGGAATGTGCGCAATGGAGAAATGTTTTAATAACTTGGTGGCCTCGCAAACTCACCGGACGTACGCGGCCATGACCTCGTCCTTCACTTCATACGTCCCATCAAGTTGGCTGATGACGAGCTGCGAATCAGAGAAGGCTTGGATGTAGTCAGCACCCGCGGTGTAGAAGAGCTCGATCCCCTCGACGAGAGCTTCATACTTAGCCTTATTGTCAGATGCTTTGAATATGAACCTGAGGGCGTGCCCATACCATGCCTCAGCGGGACTCTTACTGATGAGGTCGGCTCCACTGCTGTCTTTAGTGGACGAGCCATCCACATACAAGTTCCAAGACCGTGGTTGGGAATCTTTTTCAGCTGGGGCTATGCTCTCGGCTAAAAAGTCAGCTAATGCCTGGGCCTTGATGGCCCGCCATGGTTCGAAGGCAAGATCGCAATGGGAAAGCTCCACAGCCCACTCCAGGAGACGTCCCGAGGCGTCTAATTTCTGCAGGACGTTCCTTAGGGGTTGTTAGGTTAAGACCAAGATCTTATGGGCTTCAAAGTAAGGCCTAAGCTTCCGAGTGGCGATTACCAAGGCGTACGCAAATTTCTCAATGAGGGGGTAGTTCATTTCTGTGCCTGCCAAGGCGTGGCTTACGTAATACACTGGTATCTGCTCCCTCGCTTACTCGGCCACAAGGACAGCACTGATCGCATGCTTTGACACAGCTAAATACAACACCGGAACTTCTCCTTCTGCAGGACTGGCGATCCTGGGCAGCTGAGCCAAGTATGCCTTCAAAGCCTGGAAAGCCTCGTCCGCCTGCTCATCCCAATTGAAATTGTTCCGTTGGTGCAGGACGCGGAAGAAGGCCTGGCACTTTTCCGCGGAATGAGACATGAATCGACCAAGAGCCACTATGCAATCCGTTAGGCACTGCACCTCCCGCACATTTCGAGGCGGTTTCATATCCAAGACGGCCTGGATTTTGTCTGAATTTGCCTCTATGCCGCGATGGCTAATCATAAAACCGAGGAATTTTCCTGATCGAACCCCGAAAACGCCCTTCTTCAGGTTGAGCTTCATGTTGAACGCTCGAAGTATCTCAAATGTCTTCTGCAGATCGCTGCTGTGATCTTCTTCTACTTTACTCTTGACTATCATGTCCTCGACATACACTTCCATTGTTTGTCTAATGAGAGGCTCAAATAGTTTGTTGACTAGACGCTGGTAGGTTGCCCCTGCGTTCTTTAGGCCGAAGGGCATCGCTTTGTAACAGTGGAGGCCGCGATCCGTGATGAACGCCGTCTTTTCTTGGTCTTCGGGGCAGAGGGGTATCTGATGATACCTAGAGAATGCGTCCATGAAGCTCAGCAAGGCGTGGTCGGCCGTGGCGTCCACTAGCTTATCGATCTTAAGCAAGGGGTAGCTGTCCTTTGGGCGGGCCTTGTTTAGGTCTGTGAAGTCCACGCACATCCTCCAAGTCCCATTTGGCTTCTTGACCAACACCACATTCGAGATCCACTCGGGATAATGACATTCTCGAATGAAGCCGGCCTCCAGCAACTTCTGAACCTCGCTGTTAGCCGCGGCCGCCCGCTCAGGGCCCATATGGCACTTCTTTTGAACAACCGGTTTGTGCCGCGAATCGGCATTTAAGCGGTGTTCCATCGCAGTCGGGGCGATACCGGGCATCTCCTCTGGTCCGAAGGCGAAAACATCCTTGTATTCTCGCAGGAGGGAAACTAGTGATTGCCCGCCATCAGCCGCGATGTCGCGTCTGAGCTATACAGTACGCTCTGGTCGTCCTTCCTCGAGCGGTAGGTGTTCCACCGCATCTGCGACTTCTGGCCGGGGTCGCGGGGGTTCAGAAGAAGCAACGGTGTGGATTACTAAAGCCTTTGGAACCAGAATGGCCGGCCCTGCCTTTGCCCGCTTCTCCGTCTGGGGTGGTCCCATGGTCCCACGTTCTCTAGTCCGTTCTGTGAGGGGTTTTATGCTCACTAGGTAGCATTCCCGGGCCGTCTACTGGTCCCCGCGGAGCTCCCCGATGTTTCCGTCATCCGTTTCGAATTGAAGCTGGAAGAGGTACGGGGCCACAACGGCCTTCACTCTATGGAGGGTTGGCCGCCCAATAATTACATTGTAGGTCGTGGGTACGTTAACTACCAGAAAGTCAACCTCAAGCCTTTTGAACTTGTTCTTGACTTCCTGCCCTCCGAAGCCTAGGATAGGATTCGCCATGGGGACAAGGTCGCGCCCTGGGTGCGCGAGCCTCTTCAAGCAATCCCAAGTTATGACATCCGCGGAGCTGCCCATGTCGACCAGGATTCACCGCATAATCGCACTGGCGATCTTCATCTCGGCCACTAGAGGGTCGTTATGAGGGGAAACAAACTGTGAGGCATCTTTTCCCCCGAATACCATCATCGGCACTGTTACGTAGGATCCTTGCTCCACGATGAGCACTTGCTGCGCGCTCCTAAGTTGGTCTTTCTACGCCGACCGAGTTATTTCCTCCACGTAGCCACCCGCTATGGTGGTCACGACTTCCGTGGAACATTCCTCATCCCGCAGCAGGGGCAGAGTAGGTGTCTGTTCTTGTCGAAGGAATCGTGGGTCCCTTTTCAAAAATCGATCAATTTGCCTCTTGTCTGTTAGCTCATGAAGGGCTTTTTTCAATTTGCGACATTCGGTCGTGGTATGCTCGCTTTGCTCATGGAATTCACAATACTTCCGGGCATTCTAAGGTCTAGGGGGTGTGGTCATAGGTGGCGGTCAACGTAACATCGGATGTCCCCTGACCACCATGAGAATGCTCCTTGCATTGGTGGTGAATCGAGGGTCAGGTGCCTCGAACTGCGGTCTCCTGTCCCGAGGGGCAGGATTCCTTTCGCCACGATTAAAGCCCCTATCCCTAGAAGCCTTCGTTTTCTTCGGGGTGTCTGAGCTGTCAGCACAAATCTCAGTGGCCCGGACGAAGTCCACGGCCTTCCTTAAGGCCTCCGCCAGCGTTATCTCCTTCTGCTCTGCCAGAGAGAACTTAAAGTGGCCACTCTTAAGGCCATTCAAGAAAGAAGTGTATGCTACCCCGTCTTCCAGGTCAGGAACCTGCACCGCTTCTTGATGGAAGCGTTTGACGAACTCAGTGAGGGACTAATGCGGCCCCTGCTTGATCTTCGACAAGCGGACGCTAGTTTGCCTCTCCTTGTGACTAGCAATGAACTGGCTGACGAACTTATCGGCCAGGTCTTGGAAGCCGTTTATGCTTCCCGGGGTGAGACCGTTGAACTAAGACTGCGCCACTCCCTTTAAGATGGCAGAGAAGTAGTGGCAGTAGGATGCGTCATTCACATTGTGCACATACATCTGGGCTTCATAAACTCCCAGGTGCTCTTCCGAGTCCGTGGTCCCGTCATAGAGATCTATAGTCGACATCTTGACCTTCCCATAGCGCG
>JAKOGI010001174.1:30000-52500 GCA_029747015.1 Carnegiea gigantea
CGACAACAACTCCTCTCAGTGTGGGTCTTGCTTTCGCGGGGTCTGGGGAGATCCAGATGTAGGAAATCTTACCTATACCGGCAATCCTGCCCGTAGAGAGGCTGATTCCAAGAGACCCACAAAAATCAAATTTTGTGAAAATATTTTATAGAAGAAGGATTTTGTGAAGACCTTTTATAGAAAACATTTTGTGAAAACCTTTTTTTATGGAAAACATTTTATGGAGAAAAACTAAGGATAAGTCGCAGGGAATGAATTAAAAAAAAATATGAAAAAAACTAGGTGGCAGTAACTATGCAACCATAAGTGCACCAAGGCAGAGGGAGATACTGTACCTTAACAAAACGAGGTAGGCAAACAATATCTCTTTCCAGATGCATGAACTACCTGCATGCAAGCAGAATGTACGGGGGAAAAAAAAAACAAAACCACTCTAATGCAACCGAGTGACCAACTACGAGGCTAACTCTCTGTGATCTAAGATTTTAATCCTATCCCGCCACAGTCTCCTATCCTGAGCCATGTCCTCCGTTAACCCTACAAGTTTCAAGTCCTCTCTAATCACCTTGTGCAAACTCTTCTTTGATCGTTCCTTACCTCTTTTACCCCTAGAGATGGTAATACTCTCACCTCTCCTCGCTGAAGCGTCTGCACTCCTTCTTTTCACATGGCCAAACCATCTAAGTCTTATTTCTCTCAACTTATCTTCGATGGGGGCCACTTTAACTGAGTCTCTAATCACTCCATTACTAATTCTATCCATTCTCGTATAACCACATATCCATCTAATCATCCTCATCTCTGCTACCATTAACCTTTGAACCTGTAGTAGTCATGATTATATGGCATAAATTCTTATTTCTATTTTTCTTATTTTTGAAATGACATTAATTATGGTATTAATTTAAGGAAAAAATTTAAAAAAAGAAAAATTGTTATTATTTAAAAACATTTATTAGAATGACATGTGCCAAAAGGTTAGGATGCTTTGTTTTGTTCATACACACACAAAAAAGGGGGGGGGAGGGAAAGAGACATTCATTGCATTGGAAGTGTTAAGTATCACTCGCTTGAAAGATTCACCTACATGAGGTGTGGAAGTATCGCAGCTTTCTAGGGAGATTGGAGGGTTGACCTCCTAAAGCACCCATGAAAACTAGGCTAGGAATATGACCAGTATGAGGCACAATTCATGGAGGGTATAAATAACTTTTTATATTAGCATGTGCCTAATTAGTGGATTTGCAACTCTCTATCTAGTTCAAGAGTTAGTTCTCATGGTAATATGCTTTTCTTAAACTTGATGCCAGTAGTTGTTGTGTCATATCGCGAGATATTGGCCCTAATGCATTAATTTCATGTTTTGCCCAACTCGGAAATTGTTTCCAAATTAAATTTGAACCTTGTGGCAAATTGATAGAAATGTTTCAAAATTTGCAATTTTAAACATATAGAAAAAAAGTTTCGTGTTATAGAGAGAGAAAAGTATCTCACATAATGATCAAAAAAAGGACTCCCATGTACCATGAGTTTTTGGACAATTACTTTTAGGCTCCTGGCTTTTTGAAAATAACACTGGGGTACCTTATGTTTTCGAACAATAGATTCTTAGGACCTTTTTCTTATTATTTTGGCCCGAAACTTTTAGAAAATTTTAACTTTGGCCTAAATAGAGTACTTTTGCTATTTTTTGGGCTTTTTCAAGAAATATACCTATTTTAAATGACTTAACTTCTTCAAATAACTTTACTGGTGCTATCATAATCTACTACTTATATCATAAATATTATATTTTCTATGATTATAGGCCCACCATACATAGCAAAATAACAAAGTTTAATTAGAGAGTTTTGACTGTTACCTGAACTTCATCGGTATTGGACCCTGGTGTTCTCCTAACTTCCAATTAACATAAATTGTTAAACTCCACCACACCTCCCTTAGGTTAGGCATAGCACATAACTGTTTTATTTTCTACCTGAGATCGTAGTCACTAATCAAGTTTATAAAATGTTCCCTTCTGGGAAACTTCTTTTATTGAAGCCTAAAAGTGAAAATATTATAATGGAAAAATTGAAGAGAGACTTAAGCTACTAAGGTCATCAGAGATTCTTGCTAATAAAGAAATGAAGATACCCAGCTTCTCTTTTGCTCAAGTATGCTCAAATGATCGTCTCCTATCTCAGCACTCGGTCTCTCCTTTTATAGAGGAGATGAGTTACATAGGATGCCATAATAGCTACAATACATGCATTGACAATTCCATATGACTACTCCCACATGGCTACAAGTGGCCGCATTATTCTACCGATTTGACACTTGACAAGATAACACATAATGGTATAACTACCTTTCAGAGCACTTAATACAGATAAGATTAGTCATCCATATTGTGATTCTCTATGCCTTCCTCTCCAATATTGTCTTCTAGTCCATTATTATCGAGAAAGTCATCAAAATCTTAATCAAGTCGAAGATGCTCTAGATCCCATTTTTCAAATAATTCATGTAGATATTTCTTTCCTTTTTTTGGTAGAAGTTTTTCAACTCCAACATCAAAGAGATAATCAAAGATATCTTTTAAAGTAGCTCCTTCTACCCACATATATTTGCTAAACTCATTATGAAACAAAAGCGGTGTTCCTGCAATGTATTAGAGTTTCTCCTCGTTCAATTAATGCCCACATTTGATGATAAATATTATAAAAACCAATGGCTCTTGTTCAAGTATGATCACTAGCTACTTCTTCTCTTTTTGGAAATTATTCTTGTTGTTGATCATTGTGATCTTCTGGATCCATTAATTAAATAATATAATGGATTAGTTTGATGTTTCTGTTTTCGTACTTAATTATTGCGTAATGGACCTCGACATACTGAGTTTTATTGTATGAAATGTTTGTTGGACCATCAGCATATGTGAGAATCCAATGGATCCTTTTAAGGGCCTGTTCTTTTCGTGGGTCAATCTACATTTACCAACTTCAACCCACTTCAACCTACTTCGACCTACTTCAACCTATTTCAACCCACTTGAAAAAAAAAATACCAACTTCAACCCACTTCAACCTACCTCAACCTACTTCAACCCACTTCAACCCACTTCAACCCACCCCCTTCATAATTTTAATAATTTGTAAAGTATCATATGGGATTTAGGATCTATTATTTTCGTGAGTACATTGGGTGGGGAAAAGGGTAAAGTCGGTTGAAGTAGGTTGAGATAGGTTGAGGTAGGCTGAAGTTGGTATTTTTTTTTTAAGGTGGGTTGAAATAGGTTGAACTAGATTGAAGTGGGTTGATGTAGGTTGAAGTGCATTGAAATTGGTATATTTTGGATGTGGTGGATTGAAGTGGGTTAAAATAATGAGAATGTGACTAATGTGTGATAATTTATAAAGTTATTGAATTTTTGTGAAATTTTTGTTCATTCTTTTTTATTTTTTATTTTTTAATGTTTATTTTTTATTTTTTATTTTTTATTTTCTTATTTTTTTACTTTTTACTTTTTATTTTTTTATTTTTTTATTTTTATTTTTTATTTTTTTACTTTTTACATTTTATTTTTTATTTTTTATTTTTATTTTTCATTTTTTTATTTTCTATTTTTCATTTTTTTATTTTTTATTTTTTATTTTTTATTTTTTATTTTTTATTTTTTACGTTGTTTGTTTTATTTTTTACTTTTTACTTTTTAGTTTTTCATTTTTATTTTTATTTTTTCAATAAAAAATTAAAAATTAAAAATTAGAAATTAAAAAATAATAAATTACAAAATAATAAATTAAAAAATAAAAAATAGAAAATAAAAAAATAAGAACCAAAAAATTAAAAAATAAAAAAATAAAAATAAAAAATAAGGAATAAAAACAATAAATCAAAATTTAAAAAATCAAAATAAAAAATAAAAATAAATAAATAAAAATAAAAATAAAAAATAAAAAATAAAAATAAAAAATAAAAAAGTGAAAAGTGAAAAATGAAAAATGAAAAATAAAAAATAACAAATAAAATAAATAAAAATAAAAAATAAAAAATAAAAAATAAAAAAATGAAAATAAAAATAAAAATAACAAGTAGAAATAACAAAATAAAAAAATAAAAAATAAAATTGAAAAATAAAAAATAAAAAATAAAAAATAAAAAATAATAAATAATAAATTAAAAATTAAAAATTAAAAATTAAACATTAAAAAAATAAAAATACAAAATACAAAATAAAAAATAAAAATTAAAATTAAAAAATAAGAAAAAACAAAAAAAAAAAAAGAATGGACAAAAATTTCACAAAATTTCGATAACTTCATAAATTATCACACATTAGTTACATTCTTATTATTTCAACCCACTTCAACCCATCACATAAAAAATATACCAACTTCAACCCACTTCAACCAACATCAACCAACTTCAACCTATTTCAACCCACCTTAAAAAAAAAAATACCTATTTCAACCCACCTCAAAAAAAAATACCAACTTCAACCCACCTCAACCCACCTCAACCTACTTCAACCTACTTCACCCTTTTACTCACCCTATTTACCCACGAAAAGAACAGGCCCTAAATGTGCACTATCGAAACTTAGTCTTGATGAGAATGGGCACTTCAGATATGGGATTTTTGTGAGACAAGTTATTGTTCTATATTCCCAGGCTTTCAAGTGGGGGCATTTAGAGAGAATGAATTTGTTGGGAATCTAACTTCACCAACTCCAGATCTATAGGGGAAGAAAATTGTAGTACTCCATGACTCCTAAATATCATAGGAACAATTTTGATAGTAGCCAATGTATGCTACATACCAGTCGTTGAGCCATGTTTCTTGGCATGGAAGCATATTTTTTCTAGGAAATCATAAGGACACCTTAAGTAATTTACTTGTAACTCTAAAAGGTTGAATCTCTACACTATTTGATAGGTAGAAGATAGCAAATCAAAGCGTGATATATTTTTTGTATTAAATTCTAAAATATCCATAAGGATTGTACAATAAAGATAAACCCATCCTAGTAATAATGATATTTCATTTGGATTTTCTCCTTTTCCACATGAGTTCTCCTCTGATGATCACCATTGGCGAGTTCACGAGGTGAAACTGTTTGCTAAAGAATTCTTCGATCTTTGTAGATGTTCAATAGAGAAAGAAAACTAATTAAGCCATAATTGCCAATACAGGAGTCACTCTTACGCTTACATATTTGATAAATTCTTTTTCAAAAAATCAAGATTTTCTTTCCAATCAGCTCAAATAAGGAAAGGTTTTGGGGCTAAAAAGATAAAACTTTTCAATTCCCCTTATGAATGCAAGGAGTTCTTTTTCCATCGTGATATAGTTGCATCCTAATTTATTAAAACTTCCACTGTAATATTTGCAGAGTTTTTCTTCTTCTTTAATTTTTAGTATTGCACTCCAGTGCTCATTGCTGCCATTTGTCTCAAGAATTAAATCATCTCCTTCATTAGGCAAGTTAAGAACATGAAGATTTTTACGCATCTTTTTGAAGTTTTAACAATCTTTAAATCACCAAGGGTCCATGTCTAACTTACTTATTTCCTAAGTTTCTACAGCAATGGTTTTCTTAATTTAACTAAATTTTCAATAAAATTTGAGGCATAGGTAAGACATCAAAAAAACTTTTCCAATTGTTTCCTATCTTCAGTCTTCTCAAGGCAATTTTTTATTTGTTCTAAAATATGCTTTTGTAGGATGATTTGTCTAGCTTTTATCTCTAGACCCAAAAACTCAATTTCTTGTTCAGCATAAATGCATTTGTTCTTACCAAGGACAATATCACAATCAGTACATCTTTGGGTGACAAAAAAGTCAACTTTGTGTTGTTCTATGGTCTTGAAAAAGACAAGAATATCATTGATGTAAATCAGATAATAGTGATTAAGATCTTTGAAGATATTATCCATTCTTATTTAGAATACTTGAGGTACATTTTTAATACTAAATGGTGTTACTATTCATAATGTCCTTGAGGGGCACTAAAAGCAGTCAAAGAAATGCTTTCTTTATCCATTTTTATCTGCCAATATCCACTTTTATAATTCATTTTTGAGAACCAAGAGGCCTCTTGGATTCTATTGAAAAAATTGTTTCTTTAGGAGTATGATAACCATCAAAGACAATATAATCATTAATCCTTTTGTAAATGATTACCACTCGAGCTTCGTCTCTTTGTTTTCTTCAACATAATCTCTCACCATGAAAGTGGGACTAGTGTTAGTACTCTTACTATTCCTGATTAAATCTTTCTCCAAAAACTCTTTGATTTGCTTATCAAATTTTTTGATATCTTAAATATGTATACACCATTTGATTGATTCAGATAATAGTGTTAGGATTTAACAAAGTAATCTTTGCAAATGCACATCCTCGTTTCAAAATTTTAAAGGGGTTATCAGAATAGATTTATTTACATAATTCCTCTTATTGTTCAATAATCTACTCTTTAATACATAATTCTAGTGGTGAGATTATTAGTGCTACTTCACGTTGTGCAAGGATTATCTTCTCACCATGCTGGCTGCATATAAACTCAATCTTTTGCTGAGTGCTTTATTTAACTTATCAATAGGGACTGAGTGACAATTCACAGTGAATATGATTAGGTTTATGGTTTGTATGCATGGAGAATACATCCTTTGAAAATTATCTCTAATAATCATATCATGGGAGAGTTGATCCATAGCCCATAGAAGTGGCATAATGCATTGGACTCCTCCTATTTCTATTGATAAACACTCTATAGCTTCATTGTGCCTCATTATGTTATTATCGACTATTCTTACTTGTAAAGGATTCTTCGCTTTTTTCTATAAAAATTCTGGAAACAGAGATCTTTTTCCAAAACAGACATAACAACCACTATCAATTTAGGCAGACAATTCATATATGTTATAGCCCTCCAAACATACATTTATTGGGATATAGATGATATTAGAATTAATACTGGTAACTTTGTATCATATTTCTATAGTTATATTTTTAACTAATTCTCCTCATAGATTTGCTCATTAACAGTCCTCATTTTATACCTAATGACTTTTCCATCTAGACTCATACTTCAGTTTACATTATGTCTTGCGGGTTCGAAACTTATTCTATTCATTTTACTAGTCATACTAATTATATCATCTTCTTTAAGCTCTTTTTTAATTGTTGAAGATCCTCATGCCCCATTTTAATGTTGCACTCATGCTCCTTAATAATTGGGGTTTAATGGTACTTTTTTCATTCTCGTCGACTTTTATTACCATTTTCTTATTTTTTTGTGGGATTTACAAAGCTAGATATCCAAGACCTATTAATCTTTATCTCTTGCATATTGGACTTTACCATTTAGATTTTTTGCATTGGAGTATGACTTTGAAATTTTCTGCTTATATCATTGTTATCTTCGTTTTTAGGTCTATGATATTATCTAACTTGTAGATTATTTTTGAAAATATCTTTAGTGGGTAGCCGCCTCTTTTCTATCCATCTCAAAATATTTTTATCTTAAGGGATGGAAAGTTTTTGACAATTTCATCTTTTCAGCTCACATAACTTCAGGTCGGCAATTGAATCCTACTGACCCATTACACAATTTGTTCTTGATGTCTGTGATAATTTGGTTATTAAACTTGGTGTGTCTAATGTAATAGAGCAAATTATAAAGGTCAATATCTTTGCCATAATATTACAATGGAGTAATTTGAACTTGGACCCTTCCAATCCTATTCTTGAATTATTTACTTTTTGGACCGTCAAAGTATAGTGCATGGATTTTCTGAAACCCCAACTATGAAATTGAATTTTCTAAACCATTGAACTATTGTGCAATGAATTTATGGGGGATAAGTTACTATTGAATGTTTTATAAAGTTCCCAAAATTTTTCATATTTGCAAACTTTGCCCAATCATTAAAAACTTAATTTCAAAAATTTTAATTTTGTACATGTGACAATCTTCTCATAAGTGCTACTCTTTAATTTGGTATTAGAACCATTGGACCAAAATAATTAAGATAATTAAACTAATTAATGATTAATTAAGCTAATTAATTACATTTAATGCTTGAATCACCTACTTGCCCCACTCCTAGTTATTCACATATTGTTCACTCAACAAAACGAACTGTTTCAGTAGCACCTCAATTAAACTATATCACTAATGTAGTTTTAGAATTAAAAGTCGAATTAGCAAAAATAAGACTAAAAATAAGAAGATCAAGAAATAATCATCTATAATCCTTCTTTTAATAGTTAATAAAATAGACATAGTAAAAATTAACTTTAAGTATTAGTACTCCATTTCAGCATAAATATCATTTCCAAAACCCATGAAACAAAAAACCATTTCTTTTACATAAAATGAAAATTGAAAAAAAAAGTTGGAGACAAAGCAACTAAAAGATCGCATGAAAAGGCAGAGAAAGAAGAAGAGGATGGAGTATAAGTAGTGTACTCTTGAAGAATTACAAAATATATTTGATAAAGAGCGAAATCTAATAGAATTAAACAAAATCATGAGTGCAATAGTTGTTAAACAAGATGTATTAATTGATAATAATGAAGAGACAAATAATGTTCCATTAGAAAAAGAAATATATCAGCAGATGAACCTAATTAAAATAGAGGGTCTTAGTGTTGTACCTTTACATGAAGTCCGAAGGAAGTTGGATAAAAAATATGGTAAAATAGCATTTGGTGACGAAATCAATAAGCTTGGAGAAGAACTTAATATAAATGAAATCGAGTCCAATCTAGTTAACAATATTGTTCCTCAACCTAAAGAATTTAGTGAACCTTCTAGAAGAAATACCCATTTTATGAGACCTAGTTAAATTCCTGTAGGGTGTATAACTAATTTTTCCTTTGGGTTTATCTCAAAGAAAATCATGATCTTTGAAGAAATTGGTCTTATCCCAATTAGTCAAATAGGATACATCTTAAATATCGCTAAAGGTCACAATAAAGAAGAAATATTTGAGTATTAGAAAAGAGGAATGAATAGTACCTTGAATTTAAATACTACACGGATTGTAGGAAATTTTCTAAATTACATCAAACATAATTTTTCTGATACTGTAGCGGACAGGTATGATTCATTAAATGAGGATGGTAGGAAATTTTCTAAATTACATTACATGGCTTGAAAAAGAAGATGTCATCGATACCCTTGGTATAAGAATATCTTATTTAAGAAAACGGATCAATGATTAATGCTTTGATATCCAAAATCCAACAAAAATAAAGAAATACCTTTTAGCTTATTAGGATTCTCCTCATCAATGGAGAAAGGAACACGAGAGAATAAGAAAAAGAAAATTCTATCAGAAAAAGAGCTTTACAAATCAAAAAGGGGAGAAATTAGAAGATGTTATAATAGACCAAGCCCTAAAAAATGAAAATTTTTTAGAAAAATCGCTTATTGTCCTGCTGGAAAAAATAATTGTAAGTGTTGGGCATACAGGGAAATCAGTCATTATGCAAATGAGTGCTAAAATAGGAAGAGTAACAAGCTTATTAAAACCTTAGGAAGTCTATATTATTTTGGACTTAGCAAGGAAGAAGCACCAGATCTAACCTGAAAAAACAACAACGAAATTGTTGAGATTGTACTAGAAGATGAAAAAAGTGATTACGAACGAACTAGTCATATGATGGACAGTAGCTCAATTAGTCTTGGTGATCTTCAAGAAGAAGAATTTATTATAGATAATGAGAATGAAGATGTCAAAAGAGATTGGGTCATTCCTATAATACAAAATGACATGATGTATAAAAAATTCATCTTTCAATTAAAGAGTAAGTACATATGTGAAATGATGGAAGGAGATTTAGAGATAAAAGACTGTACGATGTGGGAGAAGTTAATCTTATTTATTGGAAAAACATCCTTAAGCATAATTAAGATAGAAAGCATAGGTATATCCATGTTGGAAATGTTTAAGTGCAAATTACTCCTTTACAGTGTTATGACAAAGACATTGATCTTTATACTTTGCTCTATGATACTAGGCATATTAAATTTAATAATCAAATCATCATAGAGATTAAGACCAGTTTATGCAATGAATCTATAGGATTCAATTGGCGAACTGGATATTATGTAAGCATAAAAGATGAATTTGTAAAAAACTTCCTATCCCTTAAGGTAAAAATAGTTATGATGGATATGAAAAAAAGAAGATACCCGCTAAGGATATTTTGAAAAATAATCTACAAATTAGATAATACTATAGGTCCAAAGACTAAGATAACAGTGATCGGGGCAGAAAAATTTGAAAGTCCTGCTCCTATGCAAAAAATCCAAAGGATAAAATCCAATCCTCAAGATATAAAAATCAATAGGCCTTGGATATATAACTTTACCAATCCCACAAAAATCAATGAAAGAAATGTAATACAATTGATGAAAATGGTAAAATTACCATTAAACCCTAATTATTAAGAAGCATGCACAAGATCAGAATGGGAAGAGAGATCTTCATCAGCTAAAGAGGAGTTTAAAGAAGATGATACAATTAGTATGAGCAGTAAATTGAGTAGAATTTTTAAATCTGCAAGATGCAGTATAGACCGAAATATGAGTCTAAATAGAAAAGTTATTAGGTACAAAATAAGAACTGTTAGTAAACCAATCTATAAAGATGAGTTAGTCAAAAATATCACTATGGAGATATGCTATGAAGTCACCAACACAAAGCCTAATAGCATCTATATCCCAATAAATGTATGTTTGCAGGGATATAATAATTGTGAATTATATACCTACATAGATAGTGGTTGTTCTATTTGTTTTGAAAAAAATCTTTATTTCCAGAATTCATGTGAAAAAAGGCCAAGAATCCATTACAAGTAAGGACAGCTGACAATAGCATAAAAGTTATAAAGCATCCATAGAAGGGTTATCCATGGACGTAGGAGGAGTCCTATACATTATACCTATTTTGTGGCCTACCGATCAACCCTTTCATGATATGATTATTGAAAATAATTTTCAGAGATCATATTCTCCATGCACATAGACCATAAATCAAATAATATTTATAATTAATGGTCACTCAATTCCTATTGAAAAATTAAGTAAGACTTACACTCATCAGAAAAATGAGTTTACACACAGTCAGCATGGTGAGACAGTAATGCCTGTAAAACAAAAGATAGCTCTAACAATCTCACTACTTGATTTATCTATTAAAGAGTAGATTGCTGAGCAACAATAACAATTATGCAAACAACTCAACTTTGATAACCCTCTAAAATTTTGGGAAAAAAATAAGACATTCAAAGATTACTTAAATAAATCCCAATACTATTATTTGAGTCAAACAAATAGTATATACACATAAGGATATTCAAGAATTTAATAAATAAATCAAAGAACGTCAGGATAAAGTATTAATTAGAAATAACAAAAGTCCTCACACTAGTCCCACTTTCATGGTAAGAAATCTTGCCAAAGAAAAAAAAAGAAAAACAAGAATGGTAATCAATTATAAAAAGCTTAATGATAATATTGTCTTTTATAGTTATTGAATTCCTCACAAAACAGTCTTTTTCAATAGAATTCAAGGAGCCTCTTGATTCTAAAAAATAGATTGCAAAAATAAATATTGACATATAAAAATGGATAAAGAAAGCATTCCTTTAACTATGTTTAGTGCCCCACAAGGACCTTATGAGCGGATAGTAATGCCATTTTGTCTAAAAAATGCACCTCAAATATTCCAAAGAAGAATGGATAACATCTTTAAAGATTTTAATCACTGCTACCTAGTTTACATTAATGATATCCTTGTCTTCTTTAATACCATAGGACAACAGAAACATGATGTCTTAACCATCACTCAAAGATACATTGATCATGGTATTATTCTTGATAAAAATAATTACATTTATGCTGAACAGTAAATTGAGTTTTTAGGTTTAGAGATAAAACTTGGACAAATCATCCCATAAAAGCATATTTTAGAATAAATAAAAAATTTCCCCAAAAAGATTGAAGATAGGAATCAATTAAAAGGGTTTCTTGGATGCCTTATCTATGCTTTCGATTTCATTAAAGATCTAGTTAAATTGAGAAAGTCATTGCAACAGAAACACAAGAAAGAAGTAAATTGATCAAGGGCTACTAGTGATTCAAATATTGTTCAAAACTTTAAAAAGATATGTAAAAATCTTCGTGTTCTTAATTTTTTTAATGAAGGAGATGATTTAATTCTTGAAATAGATGTCAGCAATGAGCACTGGAGTGCAGTACTCAAAATCAAAGAAGGAGAGAAGCTCTGCAAATATTCCAGTGGAAGTTTTAATAAAGAAGAATGCAGCTATCCCACGATAAAAAAAGAAGTTCTTGCAGTCATAAGGGGTTTTGAAAAATTTTTAATCTTTTTAGTCCTAAAACCTTTTCTTATTCAAACTGATTGTAAAGTATTTGGTTTTGTGAAAAAGAATTTATCAAATATGCAAGCGAAAGATCAACTCCTGCGTTGAGAATTATGGCTTAACCAGTTCTCCTTCTCTATTGAACATATAGAGGGATCAAAGAAGTCTTTGACAAATAGTTTAACTTGAAAACTTGCCAATGATGATCATCCCAGCAGAACGCCTACCGAAAAAGGAGGAAATCCAAAATAAAATGCTATTACTACTAGAAGGGTCTCTACTTCTAGTAAAATCCTTATGGATATTTTGGAATTCCATATGAAAATAGATTACGCTTTGGTTCACTATCTTCTGCATATCTAATAGTACAAAGATTTAGTCTTTTATAATTACAAATGAATTACCTAAGGTGCCCCTATAATATTCAAGAAAAAATAAGCTCCTATGTTCAAGAAAAATAATTCAATGAATGGTACGCAGCCTGCATCGGCGACTACTATAATTATTCTTATGATACTCGGGAGTCATAGAGTAGTAAGATCTTCTTTCATGATAAATCCAGAGTTGGTGATGTTAGTCTCCCAACAATTCAATCTCTCTAGATGACCCCATCAGGAAAGCCTAGGAATATGGAGATAGTTTACATCATGGAAATCCCAGATCCGAAGTACCTATTCTTCTCAAGACTAACTAAGTTTTAACAATGCATGTTTAAAATGATCTATTGGATCCTCACATCTCCCGACGGCCTAACAAAAATTCCATATAATAGAAGTCCATATGTCGAAGTACATTGCACAGTAATTGAATATGAAAATGGAAAAGCCATACCAGGCCATTATCCTGTTCAAATAGTTGGTTTAGATGATCTCGCTGAGTAGCAGCAAGAATGGTTTCCAAAACGACAATAATTAGTTAGTGATCCTGCTTTAGCAAGAACTTTCGATTTTTACAAAATTTATCATTAAATGTGGGCATTAATTAAACAAGGAAGGACACTAATACATTGCAGGAACACTAATTTCATCTATCATAATGAATTCAGCAAATATATGAAAGCAAAGGGAGCTACTTTGGAAGATGTCTTTAATTATCACTTTGATGTTAGAGTTAAAAAATTCTTATTAGAAAAAGGAAAGAAATATTTTCATATATTATTTGAAAAATGGGATCTAGAGCATCTTCAACTTGATGAAGATTTTGATAATTATTCGGGTAATAATTGACTGAAAGACAATATTGGAGATGGAGGAATGCAGAATCTCAACATGAATGACTAGTCCTGTCAGCATTAAAGGCTTTGAAAAGTTGTTACTCTATTATTATACTATTTTATCAAGTGTCAAGCTAGTAAAATAATGATGTCTAATGTAGCTATGTAAGGATAGCGGTAGTTATGTGAAAATATCAGTACGTACTTTAGCAATTAGGGAACCTATGTAGTCCATCTCCTCTACAAAAGGAGAGGTTGAGTACTAAGAAAGGACGTGGTCATTTGAGTATACTTGAGCAAAAGAGAAGTCGGGAATCTCCATTTCTCTATGAGCAAGTATCTCTAATGATCATAGTAGTTTAGATCCCTCTTCAATCTTTCTATTGTAATATTTCCACTTTCAGGCTTTCAATAAAAGAACTTTCCCAGTCGGAAACGTTATTCAATTGAACCTTGTGTCTTAAATATTATAATTTCTTGAATAAAGTCTCACTATCCTTAAAATATAAAAAACTTTAATTAGTAACAATGGTCCAAGGTAGAAAATGAAACGGATTTGTGTTGTGTCAGATCTAAGGAAGGTGTGGTTAAAATTGACAATCTTTATAAACTGGAAGTTAGAGGAATGGTAGGATCCAAGACCGACTAAGTTCAGGTAAGTCTAAAAGTCTTTAATTAGGCTTTAATTATTTTGCTAAGTATGGTGGAACTATAATGACAGAAAAAATAATACTTATAATATAAGTAGTAGATTGTGATAACTAGCATCAGTAAAATTATTATAAAAAGTTAAATCGATTAAAACAAGCATATTTCCTTAAAAAAATCCAAAAAATAGCAAAATTACTCAAAGTACCCCATTGGGCCAAAGTTTTAACTTTCTAAAAGTTTTGGGCCAAAATAATAATAAAAGGACTAAAAAATCATTTTTCTCAAACTTGACAGACCTAAAAATTCATTCTTGAACTTCATGGTTTCAAAAATTCAGACACCATACTTGGAGGCAGCGAAAAGTAAATAACTCCCTGTACTTTCTATCTTTGTTATATTTAAGGATATTTTCCCAATTAATGAGATTAACTTCTCCTACATCATACTCACAGTCTTTTACCTCTAAATCGCCTTCTATTATCTTATATACGTACTTACCCTTTAATTGAAAGATGAATTTTCTATAGATCATGTCCTTTTGAATTATAGGAAGGACTTAATCTCCCTTGACATCTTCATTCTTATTATCTACAACAAATTCTTCTCCTTGAAGATCGCCAAGACTAATTGAACGACTTTTCATCATGTTACTAACTTCTTCGCAATCACTTTCTTCATATCCATCCTCTAGTACTATCTCAACAATTCCCTTGTTCTTTTTCAAGGTTAGGTCTACTGCTTCGTCCTTACTAGGTTCAACATAATCTAGACCACCCAAAGTTTAAATAAGCTTGTTATTCTTCCTATTTTTGCATTCATTTGCATAATGTCCTATTTCTCTACATATCAAGCACCTATAATTGTTTTTTCCTATAGGATAATAAGCAGTTTCTTAAAAAATCTTCATCATTTAGTGCTTGGTTTGTTGTAATACCTTCTTTTATATTTTTCTCCCATTTGCGTGTTATAGCTCTTTCTCTTATAAATTTTCATTTTCTTCTCTTCATATGTTCATTTCCTTATTAGTGAGGATTATCCCAACAGGTTAGAAATTTTTTGTTCATTTTCGTTTACTTTTGGTGATCAAGACATTTAACATTGACCCATTTTCTTCAATAAGAGATTCTTGTATCAAGTATCAATGACATCCAATTTTTCAAGCGATGCAATGTCTTTCTCATTGATTATAGAATTGATCGCAAATGGTAATTTGTCACAAAACATACCACGATTAGTTTCATTATGCCTAATTTTGTAATAATATTGACTAAATTCAGCAATATAATTGTTCAGATATCTCATATCCAGTAACTTTATGTTATTAATCTTTCTTTGTCATTCTCTAACTTTTTCTTCGGATTCAAGCTTGGTTCTGATAAATTCAGTTTCAAGTTCCTTACATAGTAATTAGTGTTTCCATAATTCTTAATACAATTTTACCTTCCTCATCTAATGAGTCATACCAATCAGCTACAGTACCATAAAAACTATACTCAATATAATTTAAGAAATTTTTAGCAGTCCATGTGGTATTCACGTGTTAGGATGCTATACTTAGCCCTTTTCCAATGTTCAAATATTTCTTCTCTATTTCGAGCTCCATCGATATTTAAGATGTAACCCCGTTTGGCTAATTGGGATAAGGCTAATTTGTTCGAATAAAGTGGCTTTCCATGGGATGAACCAAAAGGAAAAGTTAGGCGTCCGCCCTGCTAAAACATATCTATTTCTTATAAAATGGTCCTTCTAGAGGATTCACCATATTTTTCAGGTTTATGAATAACATTATTAACTAGATTGTACGCAATTTTATCAATAATGAGTTCTTCTCCAATCTCATTAATTTCTCCATCAGCTATCATTTTTCCACATTATCTATCTATCTTTCTCCTAATTTCTTTTAAAGGAACAACTTTTAGATCTTCTAGTTTAATTAAGTTCATCTGCTGATATATTTCTTCTACTAATTCGATATTATTTGTCTCTTCATTATCATGATATAGGACTTCTTACTTGTCCACTATTGTGCTCATGATTTGGTTTGATTCTCTTGGATTTTGTTCTCTGTCAGACATATTTTGTAACTCTTATAGATCGTACTGCTTACACTCTATCCTCCTCTTCCTTTTCTTCCCTTTGTGGTGATTTTTCATTTGGTTTTCTCCTACTTCTTTTTCGATCTTTATATCTTGCATAGAAAATTGATTTTTATTTTTTAGGTTTTGGAAATGATATTTATGTTGAAATAGAGTAATAATACTTAAATTAATTTCCCACTATGCCTGATTTCGTTGATTAAAGAAACATGCATTGCAAATAACTGCTTCTATATCTCCTTAACTTCAGTCTTAATTTTTGCTAATTTTGTCTTTAATTTTAAAATTATATTGTTATAGTTTAAGTATGATGATATTGAAGTGTTTCCTTTTGATGAGTGCATAATATGTGAATAATTAAGGACATGACAATTAGATGATGATTCAAGCATTAAACATAGTTAAATATTTTAATTAACTATTCATTAACGTAATTACCTTAATTATTGTTGGCCATGTGATATTAAAGAGGCCTTTGAGTAGTACTTATAAATATTAAATTACATGCACAAAATTAAAGTTTTCGAAAGTAAGTTTTAAGAATTGGGGTAAAATATGCAAATATAATAAATTATGGCACTAGCTGTGAATTAAAACAGTAGAATTGAATCTCAAAAATAGTTTACATAACCTTTGAGGTTCTTTTCTATTACTTACCTTATAAGTCAAGGTATCTTACCGTTATTTTTTTAAAATAGAAGATCTTTAAAATAGTTTACACAAAACTTGAGGTACCTTTGTGCAGTTTTCCTAGAAAGATCAAGGTAGGGAATTATACATTATACATGTGAGCTCTCTCAACCTCTTTGAATAAGAACACTGAAGTGGGCTCCGTTGGACACACACATGTGCGTATGCTGCCAGCCGGCTGTGCCAAGCCGGACCCAAGAGAGGCACGTGGGTTGGGTTTTTAGTCTTTCTACTACAAATCGTAATTAATTTTCTTGGCAATTGCTGTCAACAACTAGTGTGACAAAACTAGTTAACGATGTGGCTTTCGAAAAACTTCACATTTTCGAGGATTTTCACCTCCCAAGATTGATTTCTCCTCTTAAGTCTGTAGCTCCAAGGTTGATTTCCTACAACTCACTAGTTATCACAGATTCATTTATAAAAAAGACTTCTATACCTTTGGATTCCACGCAAAACATTACCCATTCTCTACTTCTCCTTCTCTTTTGTTTTTGTTTTTTTTTTTTTTTTGTTTTCCTAGTTTGGCAAAGATTATTTTAACTTCAATTGGCTAATTAAGAATGCATGAGATTGGTCAAAACTATGTAATCTTGGGAAGCGACCATCATCAGAGAGTTTGGACCTTCGTCCAGGAAAAATTGTTTCCAAGATAGTGGTTTTGCCATGCCACTGTGTTCTGGTATTCATTCCAGATCTACGTTGCTCATTCCAGTGTTGTAGTTGTTCACTTCTCTGCCTCAATGTTCATTTATTCAAGTATGAACTTCCCATTTTACTATGATTATGGTTATCTATTTCTAACAATGTCTAGTTTCATGATGCTTTTAATTTCACCTATCTCATGCGTTTATCAACCACTTTATTTGTCATGTGGATCAAATAAGGTGAGTAACTACATGGGTGCATTGATCAGTGGAGCACATAGATTCAGGTAGAGGTATATGCAAAAGGAATTAGATCCATTACCTACCTATAATGATATGAATTTATTTTTTTTAGATTGGTTCTTCAAGTCAAGTTCTGGTGTTCCATTCCAAACTTCCTTATTTTTTTCTTGAGATCCAAGACGATACAATATATCCCAGGTGGACTTAGAACACGTTCATAAGAAAACCTATAGGCCCAAAATCCAACTCAAGAAACACCCCACCTAACCGGTTAAACATAAAATTAAACCATAATTTTGAATTCAAACCTGAACTTACCCGACCTGAGTTGACATGGCTTATTCTAGCCCCGACCCAATAGTCACACAATGTCGAAAAATGACCTGATGTGAGGCCTCATTATTTTGAAATTACCTGTATTGAAGTTGATTAGTTCTCAAACAAAAGGAGGAAAAATAAGAAATATCAGACAAAGAGCAACTCAGTAATCCTTCTAGTTTGCATATTGTACTACGTAGTAAAACTCATTTAGGTAGGTTTGAAAGGGAGGGACCATGGTTCATTAAGTGGAAGAGGGCCTACGGGGCAAAGGCTTATAGGTTCTAGGTTTTAAAAACAAAGTAATATAATGAATTAAAATAAGCCGCATTTCACCTTGACCTGAAGTGACTAGGCTCGAACCCATCAAGACCTGATAATACCCAAGACCTAAGACTAACATGACCCTAATGAGTTAATCAGAGCCTAAACTGACTTGATACTTTTAAATCCCATAATGACTAGAACCCATGTGGGTAAACCCAAATCCGCCTCGATTAACCCATTTGCCACCTCTTGTTAACACCTAGTTGTACACATAACATATTGGGGACAAGAGAGCAGTAATCAATCATTTGCATCGTGGAAACATAATTAAGTTCAAATCAGGTAGCTAGCATTTTTTTTCTTTCCTTTATTTTCTTGAGCTCAATATAATACCATATTTGTTAAATTTTGCTTAGACTAGAATGTAATCTCTATAGTCTATTTCCAATATTGGTTGATATCTTCCTTCTATTGAATTCTCTTGCAAAGCCAGGTGCTGCTAACCTAATGGTGTGAACCTTACAAATTGTTTCTTCTTGTTGAACTTGGAGTAGATAAAAAGACAAAGTGCAGTCACTAAAATAAAACATGATTTTAGGGGGAAAATTAAGAGAAAGGTGAAAAACAGTTTCATGAAACACTTACTCCGGTGCAAGATTTATGCTTCCATGGCTAAAATCCTTACGCCCTTGGTATGTTATGCTTTGATGGTAACTCAGTATACTGTGGGAAAGACTCATCACCATAAGTTTGTGGTACGTCGTCGTGATGCTTCTCCTATCTGATCTTGTATATTTACTTCGTTGATTTAATTTTATCATCCCATGCACAAATTTTAAGCGCTTTAAAATTTTCCATATAATAGACATAAATATAGGATTAGAAAATTTAAGAGCTTCTTTAAACGCATTATCAAAGTATTTCAAGATTCTTTTTAAGAATTTTAAGATTCCACTAAAATTCCCACCTTCACTAAAAGTTTTAGATATAAATATCACATCCACTTAAAATTTTTGCAATTTTAGTACAGGGTTGTATGATTTTGAATAGATTCATAAAAATATTTAGAGAGAATAGTAAAACATAACGCTAACGAATATAGCTATTACAAACCTCACATTATGTTTTAACCTGTTCTGCAAAGTTGAATTTAATTCTTTGTAAAATTAATAAATATGACGGACACTTTAAATCTTTCTATTTTTAATTATTAGCATGTAACTAACTACGCCATGAATGCATGTAGGTTCAATCATGTCCATTTAGCAGGCTTTGTGATACAAAAGAGATCTTAACTGTGAATGGGAAATTCCCAGGACCAACTTTGGCAGTCCACAAAGGTGACAAGATGGTTATCAAGGTCTACAATGCGGCTCGATACAATATCACGCTTCATTGGTATGTGTGTCGTTGTTTTTTATTCGTAAAGACTGTATATGAATGAGCAAATTAGCATGGCTGATGAAACTTGTGGGAGTTTGCGAGAGTTGTCAAAAAATCTGTGTTAAAATTCTGTTTATACTAATTTTTGTTTTGCATTTACACATTAAAAAAAATTACAAATTGCTTTTTTTGGGGGGGGGGGGGGGGAGGTAAGCTTTTTATGACTTCCAAATTGGTGTTAGAGGACACAGATAGAACTTTAGGCACAACCATATGCAATATAGCTCACAGGGGATCTCCGTCCTCCCATAATTTCGCAACCCTAAATCAAGGAAACAAGAAAAATGGCTCAGGCTGCAAATGTTTTATAAAGTAGCTTTTGATTACTTTCCTCTTACTACCCTATTCTTTAAGATGCAAGATTGTCATGACTTCATGTACAATCTCTAGTGGGGTCTTACTCTTGTTTTTGAAATAGTCTTAATATCGTTTCTTTCCAAACCATATAAATTTGTTTGAGCATTAAAAACAATTCTTGGACTTTAACTATTAACTTAAACTTTTGGTTAAAGAAGATTCTTGAATATGACATTAAAATCTTTGTAAATGAGAGGTCTCGGGTAGAATCTCAACAGCCCCCATATTTAATATTTTATATGATAAGGAAGCCTTTGTAGCATCCATACTTCAAAGCTAAATTACCTTCTTGAGGAACATGTTAGAGTATAAAATGAATTTTGGACCTTAATTGGGTCTTAAACAAAAGAGTTATGCGTATAAGCTCAATTAAGATTCCATCCCAAAACCAATTGGCAATGCGTGGATTAACTTACAAGCTTATATACATGCTCAATCCCTTTAATTTTATCAACGTGGGACAATACCCACTCTTATATTCCAACAAACAGTAAAATATTATGTCTTATTATAATATACCTTTTAAGTATCTTGTCTTAACTTAAAAATTATATTGTTATATATTAAATTAAAAAAAATATGGCATAATTAAATCGTAGAAGGGCATTACTATTTAAAATTTTGTAAATGTTTACATTTATAGTTGATCTGATTCAGATGTCAGTTATACTTGTCGACCACGTGGACGAGTGCTAAAGGTTCATAATTACTAACTAATCATAACTAATTTAAAATTTGGATACTTTAAGCTCTATAATATACTTATTTAGGTTAAGATAAGACAATTGAAAACTGTCTTGCGGTAGGACATATATCGTTGCTCGATCGCCCCATATAACGCTAAAAAACACAGCCTGTATATTTCTCAAGAAAAAGAATCGAGGTTTGTGTATGATTATAAATACCCCTTTAACTTGCAGGTTTTCAAGAAGTCCAATTGAAATTTGAATTGTTTATATATATATATATATATGAGCCAAATTTCTTCTAGAAAAATGTACTCATGACCACAGTGTCAGCTGCACTAGTGATTTTCATAGAAGAAGATACTAAACAAAACCTTCTTTGCTAGGCATGGGGTCCGACAAGTGAGAAATCCATGGGCAGATGGACCTGAATACATCACCCAATGTCCGATTCAGCCAGGAAACATGTATACGTATAAGATCAAGCTTACCACAGAAGAAGGAACTCTATGGTGGCATGCACATAGTGGATGGGCCAGAGCCACTGTCCATGGCATGATTATAGTTTATCCCAAGCTTGGAGCTCATTACTCTTTTCCAAGACCCCATGCTGAGGTTCCTATCATACTAGGTAATTTGAGTTAATTTTTTTTTTTTAAAAAAAAAAATTCTCAAAGCAATTATCAAATGCATGTGATTGTAAAGTCAGTCTTACTATCAATATTGTCCTTTTTTCTATGATCTTTTCCTCCAATCAATTCGGTATTTTCAGTTAAGGCAGTTTCTTTAAACAATTGTTAATTATGATTTTGAATTAAAACTACTAAACTAATCTTCTCAAAGAAACCAAAAAGGCCGGTCGTTTGATGAGTGGTCACAAGTTTATTTGCAACTTAATTTCAGGTTTGCGTTTCTCTTAAGAATCATAGGTTGTTGGTCATGCTAGGTAGTTAAGACTCTAGGTTTATGACAAGCCTAACCCCAAGTTCAGTATCTTGAAGGCCAATGCGCTCAAGAGTTTATGCACCCGCTAACTATAATCGTACAAGTTAGACCGTAAATAAGGCCTAGCACTAGGGGTGGCAATGGGGCTACTACGAGGCAAGTTTAGTTGCATCCTTAATCATACCCACTTTCAAAATTAATAACAATATTCATACCCATCGAGTATTGTAAAATTATACCTATACCTATACCCATACCCAAACCCATTGGGGTATAGCGAGTATGCAGGTTTTATTTGGGTGTATATAAAACAAAATGAATTAAACTCATTTTATACTCATGTTCAATATCAAATAGCCAATATGTCGCATGGACATCAAGTTTTCAACAAAATATCATATGTACTAAATACAACTAAAAGTTTCTAAATTCAAGCACAAAATTAACACTCAATGGTTATGGTTTCTAACAAAATGTCCAATCGGAGTCGTGAATATAGTACAACTCAAAGCAATTAGCAAATATCTAACTCCATGCAATAAACTAAAACTTTGAATAAA
>JAKOGI010001174.1:62500-292306 GCA_029747015.1 Carnegiea gigantea
TATCGGCTACCTACATCCTTATAGAAATAGAGGAAATAGAACTAAATGGTGAAAACTCTTGTGATGAGCAATCTACATTCTTTTTATTCCAAACCAAGTCACAAACATCTTTAATATTTTGAAGTTGTTAATTATATTGCTATGTGAGTGACATTCATAAATGATTTGAAATTCCTTTTCTTGTTTGGAAAAAAAAGGAAATAGATGTTTCTTAGCATATCCCTTCCTCCAAAAAAGAAAGAAAGAAAAAATGAAAACACAAGAACGTTCATAATACAAAGTTCTAGCAGTTCTAGTCCTAGTAGACAAAAAAAGTGCAATCTTCTTTAAAAAGCTTTATGATCACACTAATTAGTACTATTAAGGTCTTAATGCAAGACACAAAAACATCTCTTCAATAAACATAAGTTAACATATACCATATCATATATAGTACTCCTAGTCCCAGAAAAGAGTTTTTTGCTTCGTGAGTTGATGTCATGCACATGTTATCATGTGCATGACATTGTGCACCAAACATATAATTGATGCACACCAAACATACTATAAATGCAAACTATATATTTACACACACGCATGCCAAATATATAATTAATGCATACCGAAGATACTACAAGTGCAAACTACACACATATATAATACACACCATATATTTTGCTTATAGACGATATATATTTTTGGTTTTTGGTTTGTTTCTTTTTATCATTTTCCTTTTGACAATTGTTTATATTATTGTTTATATCATTGTCAATGTATATGACAAATGGTCACTATGGCCTATTTGGCAAACAGCTGTTAGCTGTTTGTATTAGCTGTTAGCTGTTAGTTGTTTGAGTTAGCTTTTTGTACTTGCTATTTGAATTAGCTGTTTGTTGAAAAACTGTTTGATAAAATTAGCTGTTTCTGACAATATTGTGAGACAAAAAGCTAATTCTTCAAAAATCTCTTCCAAAAAGCTCATAGAATTAGCTTTTTCAAATTAGCTTTTTGGACCCAAAAAGCTCTTTTAAAAAGCTCTTTCACCAAACATCTAAATTAGCTTTTTCATTTGGTCAAAAAGCTAATTTTAGTCAAAAAAGATCTTTTTGGCCAAAAAGCTCTTCAAAAAGCTATTTGCCAAAAAGGGCCACATATATATTGCAAAAGTTTTTTTATCAATTTTTGTTTACCTATTCCTTTTTTTTTCTTTACTATTCAGTTATAATTAACACCCAAAATAATATATGTATGATGATAATCACCAAGCAATACTAATGTTCACTAGGCATGACACTAATTCTCACTATATATAATTTAGCTGCTCACCATATATTATACAAATACTCACTAAATATCATATGAATGCTCATTATACAAATACTCACTAAATATCATATGAATGCTCATTATTTCTTTTAGATCATCATTGCAGATGAAAATTAATTGAATAGAATGTATCAAAAAATAGATAAAAAAATAACTAAGTTACAAGGTCATTCTTATTTTCTATATCATTCAAAAAAAGTCCAAATGACTTTGTGCATGATATTGCACACCAGATATATAACTAATGCAAACTAGATCTATGCTACGCTAGATAGATAACTGCGCACACCAAATATAAAACTGGTGCACACCATATATTAGTATCAATTATTTGTTTATGTTACTATCAACATGAATGAATCAAATGTACATGTTCACCTATTGCAAGTTAGTTTTGGGGTTTTAGTGTATCTATCTTTTTTCTTTGCTATTTTCTATTATAATTGATATCTTTGTATAGTAATAATGATACTAATATTCACAAAACATAGCACTAATGTTCACCAGGCATTACACAAATGCTCACTAAATATAATTCAGATGCTCACCATATGTAATACTATTACTTACTAATATAATATGAATGTTCAGCAGATACTTCAAGTATTCATTACAAATCAATTTTAATTGAATAGAATATGATCAAAAAAGAGACAAAATTATAACTGAATAATAAGCTCATTCTTATTTTTTATGTTCTTATTTACAAAATATTAAATCCATTCTAGGATCATATTGTACACCAAATATGTAGCTAATGCACACCAAGTATATAATTGTGCACACCAAACATATTACTGATACACTCCAAACATAAAATTGATGCACATCTATTGGTTGCTTATACACTATATATATTTTGGGTGTTTGATTTGTTTCTATATGTTCTTCCTTTTTTTTTCACGATTTTTTATAGTATTGTCCATATTATTATAAATACACATAGAATAAATATTCACTATATATACAATTTATTTTTTTATGGTTTCTATTTTATCCATCTTTTTAGAATATTATATTGTAATTAATGCCTTTTGTATGATAATATTCACCAAGTATGTTACTAATGTCCACCAAACATAATATTAATATTCATAAGCCATTATATTAATGTTGAGTAAATAATTTAGTTGCTTACCATATATAATGCTACTACTCACAAAATTAACATGAATAATCACCAAAACTTTTAAGTATTCAGTGTAAAGAAATTTAGTTAAAATAGAATATATTCAAAAAAGAGATATAAAAAAAGTGAATTATGAGCTCATTCTCATTTCCTGATCTATAAAATAGAAATAATTACAAAGATTCATTTCATAAAATTTAAATAAAATTTACAAAAAAAACCCAACCAAGTTACGTGTGCGCAACATATGATACTAATATCCACCAAGAAGAAAATCGACTTTCTTGCTCGTGAGCTCCAACCTCAGCCATGGCAGCAAGTAAACGAAGAAGGCCTCAATTGATTCGGCCAGCAGACACACCAATTTTAACTTAGGTGGATGCCAATTTGGGGAAAAACGAACAGGAAGCTTCATATTGAGTGGCTGCACAAGCAATTTTGTCGAGTTTCAATAGCACAGTACCAGACACGACCCCAGAAATTGATCGAAGGGAGGAGCAATCGCCTCCCAACTCTGCCCATGGGGAAGGTGTGAAAATCAGTTCATATGCTTCCCTTATTGAGCATGAGGAGGGAGCTACTCTAAAATATTTGCCTACCATGAATATTAATGGTATTGAATGTGCTAAGTTGGCGGAATGTGATGTTGCCAAATGCGAATGAAATCCAATACTGCAATACAATAGTATTTTGTTGCGTTTTAGGGTCAAACCCCACATTCAATGTAATTGATGGGTTTGTCAATCATATATGGAAAATTTGAGTATTGACAAAGTGGCCACAATGCGTAAGGGATTGTTTCTGGTACAATTCAACAATGTGGAGGACAAGGATGTGATCAAGAGAGGAGTGTATTTCTTTGATAAAAGGTCATTCCTAGTGAAACCTTGGAATGAGGCCATGACTGTTGATACTTCTGCCATATCTACTCTGCCCATTTGGATCCAATTCCCCAAGTTGGACATTAAATACTAGAGCCTTGACAGCCTAAGCGAAATAGGTAGTTTGATGGGAATCCCAATTAAAATTGACGAGCAAGCAAGGGATAAATCTATGCTCAGTTATGTGAGGCTACTTGTGGAGGTTGATTTGGCAGGTAGCTTTCCTAAGCAAGTTGATTTTATCAATGAGAAAGGATTGGTGATTAGGCAAAGAGCTAAATATGAATGGAAATCTATTAAATGCACAAACTGTTAGTTGTTTGGCCATGGAGAGGAGCTCTGCAGAAAGAAGAGTCTAGTCAGAAGGGAATGGAGACCTATTGCTAGTCAAGTTGAGGTATAGGGAACCTCACAACAAAGGGCTCTTGGGAATGATGCTGAAGGTTTCTCGAGACCTAAAAGAACATTAACAAGAAGCAGAGTACAACAACAGCCAGAGCTACCATCTCCAAGTAATTTCTTTCAAGCTCTAATGAAAAATGACATTGTGGGCTTAATTGAGCATGAGGCAATGGGGGATGTAGGAGACCCTCCAAATCATGGATAGTATCTTATGTTGGAACATTAGGGGCCTTACCTGGCCTGATAAGCAACAAGATGTAATGCTCTGATGCTCTTCTTATATTGGTTTGGTTTGTTTGATTGAGACTAAGGTAAAGAAAGAAAATAAGGCCTTAATATGGGGAAATTTTTTTTCAAGGGTGGTAGTATACATCTAATATCAGTCTGCACCCAGGGTGAGGATCTTCATTGCTTGGGGGAGGAATAAAAATGATGCAGCTCTCTGTAGTATGGCTGAACAAATTGTATACTGCCATATAACTCAGCTGTCTTCTCAGAAGAAGTTCTATATGTCTTTTATCTATGGATTTAACAAGACACACTAGAGGAAAGCCTTTATGGGATTCCATTCCTCAAATGGCTGGTCATAATCGGGGGAATGGTGCTTATTAGGAGATTTCAACTTTGTGTTGTCATCTGATGATAAGATAGGAGGGCCCTAGATATCTTTAGAGAAAGAGATGACTTTCAAAACTATATGAACAATTCTAAGCTCATGGAAATGAGGAGTTTTTGAGCATACTTCACCTGGACTAACAAGAAGATATGGTCAATATTGGACAAGGGTATTCATAATCTAGAGTGGCACAATGTATTTGATTTTTTACAATTGGAGCACATGCTAATGGGAATACATGACAATACTCCTATGCTGCTGAAGTTGCCAGAATGCCCAAGGTTAGAGAAGGAGTTTAGATTCTGTGAGATGAGGATGAATGACTTGAGGTTCAAAGAGATACTGAAGGAGGCTACCCAAAAGAAGCGTATGAAATTTCCAAAGAAAAAATATATGTCGTAAGTATACAGCTTTTGCTATAGTATTTAAGGTTCATCTCCTTTAGGACGAGAAGTAGATCAATCATAATTGAAATGTATGAAGTCTAAACTAATGCCATCCTATACTTAATGATTACTAAATTAAGCTAACAGGAGTCACCAAATTAACAATAGTATTTACATATTCTAGAAGGGAAGGGAGAAAAATAATGACGATAACAAATGAAAGAGAGCTCTGTTAACACTCGCCCACAATCACAAATTGATAGTATTCTAGCATCATAAGTAACTAAATTGAAAATTTATAGAATGAATTAACTGAAGCAGGTTCTTTTTTTTTTTTTTTTGAGGTGCTAAACTAAAGCAGGTTACATCATCATAACTATCACCAAAAGAAACTATCGTATTAAAATATGACAAGCAAAGATAAGAGAAGAACCTGACCAACTTGAGCTTAATTGCCATGAAGGAGAAAAGAATAAAGAAGAAGGGATAGGGAAGCATGAAGAACAGAACTAGAATAGTGGTTGCCTTACTTCGTCAAACTCTACCTAGATTCACACAGTAAAGCATTCAACCTAGAAAGTCAAGCCATAACTCAAAATAAGCCACAATAACCAGAAATTCGTAATGACAGAGAGTAGAGGGAAAACTAGGAACGCAAATAACAGGGCTTCCTCACCAAAAGCCCATCCCATGCTGATGGAGGTCAATCCACGAGATCCATTAATTTTCAAATGATCCAAAACAATCAATAAATAAGGTCCAAAGCCACGGCCATAAGTTATTTGGTGAAGAACATTCAAGATAATGCACCCGGTTATTCATCCGAATTTTCACCCGGATTTTGCTACTTGGTTTCTCAAGTTTAATCTAGTCTAAGTGCTCATTTTTTGGTTTTCTTAGAAGTTTAAGACCTTAGCTTTCATATCCAACTGGAATTACCAGATTTGGAGTTCAATTGGTCAGTGAACCAAGCTCATTTTTAGTCCTATACTGTTTTGGACCAGATTCTGAATGATTCGAGTATTCAGCCTATTTCAAGGGGCACGTGATGTCCAAATACTTTGATTCAAAAGGGAGGGTATTCTATACATCTTAAGAATTCCTTCCATGTAAGGAAAGCTTAGATTACTTAGCATTTGAGGTGTCAACCAAGCAGAACAAAATCAGGTAGAAACGGCCACCTTGACACCTAGTTACTTAGCTATGTGGTTTTCCCATCCTAGGTGGGTTTGCTAGAGGTGTGTGCCTGCCTTGTTGGTTGTCTTGAGGTGCTTAGTCAACCTGCCACCCAACCACACACGTGCAAGACACGTGGAGCAAGAGGAAGGTGCCATTTTACAAGCTATGAACCGGCCACACTTACAACACATGGCAGCCTTGCATACTTAAGCTTTTTGAGGTGGAGACCGTGTAATGTTTACCTTCCTAGAGAGGAAGATGAGTCACCTAAGTTCCTTAATGCTTAGGAAAGGTCTTTGAAGGTTTAAACATGTATTTTGTGCCTTAAACTTTCGGATTAGCCATGATTAACCTCAAACCGTGTACTAGTTAGCTTAAGTAAGTTTAATGACTTTCCTAGCTTAGAAGGAAAGCTCATTTTGTGTATTCTAAAGGCTTTTAAATGCCTTGAATGTTCATTTTGTGAAAAACAGACTTGAACTTTGAATTAAGGGTAAAGACTTTGTGTCTTTGAGTTTTCTTTAAACACTTAACTTGCTTATCCTTAATTAGGCCGATTAAGGTGGTGATCAAGTGAGTCTTAATCCTTGGTTAGGTGGTGTGTCTTATCCTAATCCAAGATTAAAGGACCCTAAGCTAGTGATTAGTGGTGTATCTTATCTAATCATCTAGTTTAGAACTATCCAATTTCATTTGAAAACACTTGAAGTTCCTTAAGTTAGCTTCTGAGTTTCTCTTAAACCGTGAGCTATCCTTGGTCCTAGCTTGTGTTCTTCATCCATTCTTGCTTTCCCTTGCATGTTTCCATCATTTTTGGTATTAGAGCAAGTTCATCCTTACTTGGAACCTACCACACGCCTTTCCCAGCTTATCTCTAAATCCTAAACGCAAACATACACTCGTTCCATCCAAACTTCCAAAATGAGTTCTAGCATGACCGTCGAAGAGAAACTTGAAGCCATGGCCAAGCAAATTCACGAGATATCTATGACCAATCAAGAACTCAAGGCTCGGAATGAGTACTTGAGGAAACAGCTCGAAGATAATATGAAACAAAAACAAAAGCTTCAGGAGGTTAGTGAACAAATTGGGACGAATTATGGAGGTGAAGAGGAAGCTAGCAATGCGTTATCTTTCTCTGATAATGATGTACCATTTGAAAGGATAAGAAGAGAAACACGACCTACTTTTAACTCAAGCGATTTCAAGGTTGAAATTCCTGAGTTTGAGGGTAAGCTAGACCCAGATGAGTTCCTTGAGTGGCTACAAACTGTTGAACGAATTTTCAAGTATAAGGATATCCCAGAGGACCGGAAGGTGAAATTGGTTGCTGTTAGACTGAGGAAATATGCCTCCTTATGGTGGACAAACCTCAATGCTAAGAGGACTAGGGAGAGAAAGAGCAAAATCAATACATGGGACAAAATGAAATCAAAGATGAAAGCGCGGTTCTTGCCATCCACTTACGTCCAAGACAACTATATGCTCTTTCACCATCTTACTCAAGGCAAAATGAATGTGGAAGAATACACACATGAGTTTGAGAAACTCATGATTAAATGTGACATTCATGAGCCTAAAGAACAAACTATGGTTCGTTACCTAGGAGGGCTTGATCCTAGGATAGCCAACGTGGTTGAATTACAAGCCTACACCACCTTCGATGAAATATGTGTCCTAGCACATAAGGTGGAGCAAATCTAGGTTGTTCGTTCATGATTCTTTCAAGCCCTATTTAGTGTCAAACCGTGGGCAACCCTTAAACAAGGGGAGCACCACACCTCAGCCTAAACCATCTACCCCTTTCCCAACTAATCTACAAAAGAACCAAGCTCCTCAAAGGCCACCACCGAATCCCCCACATCCAAACCCATATCCCACAATCCAAAGAAGGTGTTATAAGTGTCAAGGCTTAGGACATATTGCTTCTGATTGGCCAAGTCGAAAGGTGATTACCTTAGCTGAATGGGAAGCCACGAAGGGAGAGTTTGCTGAGGAGAAGGAGGAGGAAAAGGAGGGAGATGATGAGGAAGATCTTGAGGAAGCTCAAGAGGAGTTTGTGGAGAATACAGATGGAGGTGAGATGTTAGTAATTCGAAGGGTATTGAGTAATCAACGGGTTGCTAAGGATGAACAACGTGAAAACATCTTTCATTCACAGTGTACAGTCCAAGGCAAAGTTTGCTCCTTAATCATCAATGGAGGAAGTTGTACCAATGTTGTTTCATTGAGTATGATTGAGAAATTGGGCCTCCAGGCCTCGACACATCTACACCCATACAATATTCAATGGCTAAATCAAAGCAAGGGATTACAAGTTAACTCTCGTTGCTTGATTTCACTCTCTCTTGGTAAGAACTACCCAGATGAATTTTGGTGTGATGTTATCCCCATGGATGCTTGCCATATTTTACTAGGGAGACCATGGATGTATGATAGGAAAGTCATGCATAATGGTTACCTAAACATTTATTCCTTTACCAAAGATGGCAAGAAGATTACCCTTAATCCTTTGTCACCATCCGAGCTCCACAAAATGAAACCACCAAAAAACCCAAATTTAATCTGACTTGCTCTTAACACATGGAGAACCACTTTTGAAAGCCTCTCAACATGAGTTTGAAGCTTTGAAAGGGTGGATATTGCAAGTGCAAGAAGAACCAGAAACACCACTTCCATCCCATCCTATAGCCAAGGTCATATTGAATCAGTTTAGTCACCTGTTTTCAGATGAAATACCTTCGGGTTTACCACCAAAGCGTGACATTCAACATCATGTTGACCTTATCCCTGGATCCATTTTACCAAATAAGCCAGCCTACAGGATAAATCCAAAAGAAACCCAGGAGATTCAACGTCAAGTTGAAGAGTTGATATCTAAGGGGTTGGTACGAGAGTCTTTGAGTCCGTGTGCGGTTCCGGCTCTTGTGGTCCCAAAAAAAGATGGTAGTATGAGGATGTGTGTTGATAGTAGGGCCATAAACAAAATTACTATCAAGTATAGGTATCCTATACCTAGGCTTGAAGATATGTTAGATAAGTTACATAGCTCTAAGGCATTCAGTAAGATTGATTTGAGAAGTGGTTATTATCAGATTCGTATTAGGGAGGGTGATGAGTGGAAAACTGCTTTTAAGACTAAAGGTGGATTGTATGAATGGTTGGTTATGCCTCTTGGTCTTTCCAATGCCCCTAGTACGTTTATGAGATTGATGAATCAAGTATTTCGACTATACTTGGGCAAGTTTGTGGTCGTTTACTTTGATGATATATTGGTCTTTAGCAAGAATGAGCAGGAGCATCAAGATCACTTAACTCAGGTGATACTCGTTCTTGAAAAAGAAAAATTGTTTGGCAACATTAAGAAGTGTACCTTCTTTACCCATGAAGTTACCTTCTTGGGGCATATTGTTTCTGAAGATGGTATTAAGGCAGATGAAAGTAAGATTGAGGCTATTCGAACTTGGCCTATTCCCAAAAGTATTCATGACATTTGAAGTTTTCATGGCTTAGCTTCCTTCTATAGGAGATTCATACGCAATTTCAGCACCATTTTAGCTCCTATGACTGAAGTTCTTAAGGGTTCCTCATTCACTTGGAATCCTAAAGCCCAAGCTGCCTTTGAAGAAGTGAAAGAAAGACTAACTCAAGCACCGGTCCTAACTTTACCTTGCTTTGAGAAAGTTTTTGAAGTTGAGTATGATGCTTCTGGAGTTGGTATTGGCGGTATTCTTACTCAAGAAGGACGCCCTTTGGCCTTCTTCAGTGAGAAGTTATGTGATACCAGGAAGAGATATTCAACTTATGACAAAGAGTTCTATGCAATTGTTCGATGCTTAGAACATTGGAATCATTATTTGATTGCCAGTGAGTTTATTCTGCATTCAGATCATGAGGCTTTGAAGTATATTCAAGGCCAACACAAACTAAACTCACGCCATGCCAAATGGGTTGAGTTTCTCCAGTCCTTTCACTTCACTATCAAGCATAAGTCTGGCAATTTGAATCAAGGCGCCGATGCACTTTCCCGGCGTTATCTATTATTATTTTAGTTAGATGCTTGTATCTTTGGGTCTTTAGGAATCAACCTCTCTATGGGTAGGAATACTGGTAGGGGTAAGGTTGCCTATAGCTGGATCTCCCCAGACCCCGCGAAAGCGGGACCCACACTGGGAGTTGTTGTTATTATTGTTTGCTTGTATCCTTGGATTTGAGCATCTAAAGGCATTATACCAAGATGATGAAGACTTTGGGGTGTTATATTCTGAATGCACCAAACATCCCAAGAGGGATTTCTTAGTTCAAGAAGGCTTTCTCTTTAAGGGTGCTCGATTATGTGTCCCTAAATGCAGCACTCGTGAGTTACTGATTCGAGAAGTCCATGCTGGATCATTAGCTGGCCATTTTGGTGAAGACAAGACCCTAATCATGCTTAGGGAATATTATTATTGGCCAGGCATGGAGAAAGACATTCAAGACATCATTAGGAGATGCGGTACATGTCAGATTGCAAAGAGTCATTCGCTTCCCCAAGGGTTATACACGCCACTACCTATTCCCACGTTGCCTTGGGTAGACGTAAGTATGGATTTCATACTTGGTTTACCAAAGACACAAAGGAATAAGGATTCTATCTTCGTGGTGGTAGATCGATTTTTGAAGATGACTCACTTTATTCCCTACAACAAAACTAATGATGCTACTCATGTTGTTGAGCTCTATTTTAAACAACTTATGAGACTACATGGAATTCCCCGTTCCATTGTTTCAGATCGAGATACCAAGTTCTTAAGTCACTTTTGGATCACTTTGTGGAAGAAATTGGGTACTAAACTCAAATATAGTACCATCTGTCATCCACAAATAGATGGGAAAACGGAGGTTACTAATCGAACCTTTGGCACTCTTTTAAGGGTTTTGATTAAACATCAAGCAAAAGCCTGGGATCTATTACTTCCACATGCTGAGTTTGCATACAACAAGACTCCAAGCAAGGCTACTGGTCTTTCACCTTTCAAGGTGGTCTATGGGATTGATCCCCTAAACCCACTTGTTCTTATTCCCCGTCCATTAGATCAAAGGCCTAGTGCGGATGCTGCAGCTAGAGTGGAAGAAATCCAAAAGTTACATGAGTTATTGAAGGCCAAAATTGAGAAAACTACACTATCTTATATGGCCCAAGCTAATAAGCATAAACGAGAGAAGCTCTTCAAGCCAGGTGACTTAGTTTGTATACATCTACACAAAGAACGTTTTCCTTCCAAAAGGAAAACCAAGTTGATGCCACGAGCAGATGGTCCATTTGAGGTTTTGGAGAAGATTAATGATAATGCTTATAAGGTAGATTTACCAGGAGATTATGGAGTATCAGCTACTTTTAACGTTACTGATTTAAGTCCTTATAAAGCAGATGATTATCTTTCAGATTTGAGGGTCAAATCTTCCCAACAAGGGGAGAATGATGGAGGTCCATCCATGAGGTCCATTAATGTTCAAATGATCCAAAACAATCAAGAAATAAGGTCCAAAGCCACGGTCATAAGTCATTTGGTGAAGAACATTCAAGATAATGCACCCGATTATTCATCTGGATTTTCACTCGGCTTTTGCTACCTAGTCTCTCAAGTTTAATCCAGTTTAAGTGCTCGTTTTTTAGTGTTCTTACAAGTTTAAGACCTTAGCTTTCATGACCAATTGAAATTACCAGATTTGGAGTTCAATTAGTCAGTGAACAAAGCTCATTTTCAGTCCTATGCTGTTTTGGACCTGATTCTGCACGATTCGAGTATTCAGCCTATTGCAAGGGGCAAATGATATCCAAATGCTTTGATTAAAAAGGGAGGGTATTCTAGACATCTTAAGGATTCTGTCCATGTAAGGAAAGCTCAGATTACTCAGCATTTGACGTGTCAATCAAGCAGAACAAAATCGGGCAGAAACGGCCACCTGGACACCCGGTTACTTAGCTATGTGGTTTTCCTTCCTAGGTGGGTTTGCTAGAGGTGTGTGCCTGCCTTGTTGGTTGTCTTGAGGTACTTAGTCAACCTGCCACCCAGCCACACATGAGCAAGACAAGTGGAGCAAGAGGAAGGTGCCATTTTGTAAGCTATGAATCGGCCACACTTACAACACATGGCAGCCTTGCATACTTCAGCTTTTTGAGGTGGAGACTGTGTGATGTTTACCTTCCTAGAGAGGAAAATGAGTCACCCAAGTTCCTTAATGCTTAGGAAAGGTCTTTGAAGGTTTAAACATGTATTTTGTGCCTTAAACTTTCAGATTAGCCATGATTAAGCTCAAACCGTATACTAGTTAGCTTAAGTAAGTTTAGTGACTTTCCTAGCTTAGAAGGAAAGCTCATTTTGTGTATTCTCAAGGCTTTTAAATGCCTTGAATGTTCATTTTGTGAAAAACAGACTTGAACTTTGAATTAAGGGTAAAGACTTTGTGTCTTTGAGTTTTCTTTAAACACTTAACTTTCTTATCCTTAATTAGGCCGATTAAGGTGGTGATCAAGTGAGTCTTAATCCTTACTTAGGTGGTGTATCTTATCCTAATCCAAGATTAAAGGGCCCTAAGCATCTTACCTAATCATCTAGTTTAGAACTATCCAATTTCATTTGGAAACACTGGAAGTTCCTTAAGTTAGCTTCCGGGTTTCTCTTAAACCGTGAGCTATCCTTGGTCCTAGCTTGTGTTCTTCATCTACTCTTGCTTTCCCTTGCACGTTTCCATCACATGCTCTGCCTCCCTGCTCACTCAACCCGTGAAGAGAACAAACACTTCTAAACAACCATTTGAAGGCTTCTAACTCACATCAAAATTAACCATCAAAGCATAGAAAATTCACTGCAATACTACAACTCAGACGGAAAATAAAGTTAGAAAACATAGAGGAAAACATAGTTAGAGGAAGAAGAACAAGGGGGGTCTTAAGTTCAGAGAATAGCACAACTAACGAGCTTCAAGCTCTCCTGATAATAGCAAACACGCCATTAACATGCAAGTTCAGCTTGGAGAAAATTGAGGAAGAAGAGAAAGCGAAATTAAACCACCATGAACGATTTCAAACCAACAATTGCAAATTTCAAGTCAAAAACATTGAGTTCCAACCAGAAATTAGAAGAATTTGATATTGAATTACATAAAATTGCTCTCAGGTTTGAAAATCAAAACAAAACTAGGAAATTAAATCTAAATGCTAAATCACTAAAATAAAAACTACAACTAAAAATATGAATCTAAAAATATAAACTAAAACGTAGCTTCTCTCAATTGTGCCACTGCTTCCCTTTTTAAGCTCCTTCCCTTCTCTCTATAGCTATCGATTTGAGGGGTGATGTGACTATGAACAGAGTGGCACTATGCTGGCATTGAACTAGCAGGGATTCGGTGGTGAGAGTTTTAGTAAATGATGGTGAGGATAAGTGCTAGTTATGGTGTTGAGGCCAGTGCTATGGGGATAGTGGAGTTGAACTGATTAGGAAGAAGACAAGAAAGAATGGAGGAATTAGTGTTTTAGGTTCCTGATGCTACGGGAAGAAGGAGAATAAAAGACAGGGGGGTGGCTATTCACATGCAGTGCACGTGAATGGGGGTGTTGGTAGCTTTTAAGGTTTTATTTATTTTTATTTTTCTTTTTCTTTTGTTTAGGTCAAATTAGAAAATGGGCTAAGGAAGAGTGTGGGACTCACGGTTGTATTTGGAATCTTGAACCAATTTCTTCAATTTTCCATCATTTTTCTTCATATTCTAATCTTTTTCATCGCCTACAAAATCAAATAAAATCAAATAAAAATCTAAATATGATAATTATTATGAGTTAAATTAGGTATAAAAATATTGTAAAAATTATCATCATTTGGGTGTAGAAATTATCATAATTTGGGTGCAAATAAATACCCCTACACCTAGATTTTGCTTGTCCTCAAGTAAAAATAACTAATCTAACTAAAAAAGTAATTTTTAAAAAAAGACAATCCTAACACATTTTCGTAAGAATCACAGTTGTATTTAGTACATGCAACAAGTCCTTTGAACCCTTTTGTACTCTTAAATTCAAAATAAAGGAGGTATAAAATGCTCATGTGGACGAGTATGATCTTGTGAGGGTTTTCAATAAAATACCCACAAAATCATTTCAAAAACAAAATAAAGTCTTTTTGGTTTTTCAAAACATAAACATATATATAACTGATGGGGAAATTATATACACGTTGTAGGGAATTGCATCACCCTAGTTTCCAAGTCACCAAATATATGCAAATAGAATGTACAATCAAAAACTAGTGTCAAGAAGCACCCACGACTTACACTTTTCACCCCACAAAAACAATATACAATGATGTATACACCTTGCTATATGTGCAAATGTGTATCAATCCTTATGAATTGAGTTGCTAACATTGACATGATCTCTATTTCCTTGCCTAATTGACTTCTTTGCTCCATTTTTTCTATTATTTTCTTTTTTTTCAAGAATAACACCCACTAGGCTTAAAAATATTCGGTCCTTTCCTAGAAAATGAATTTTATTAGATTGTGCAAAGTACTTATTTCATCGTCCAAATAGGTATGCAATCAAGTAAAATAACAATATTCAACCCAATTGAAGATATGAAATAAAGACAACGGCTTTGAATATTGGTGCCTAGGTTTTTATTCATATTTTCAGGCCTCGTTTCTTTGTTTTTGCATTTTTCAAGAGCATAGAAGGCAACTTCAATTGTCCGAAATCTATATAGCTCAAAAAGACAAGTTTGGACTATTTTTTTAGCTTAGGTTATATGGACTAAAGCAAAATGCTTCTCTGAATTCTCCATTTCTGCAGAATAGTAGGTAGTCTACAGTTTTCAAATCTTGGGTCAATCGAAGCCAGTCTCTTTGTAATTTTACAATTTAAAAGTAAGGATGTTACATCTGACCGCCCCGTATGCCTGGTAATGGGATTTTAGGGATATTGGATTTGGAATTGGATATAGCAACTTTGGCAAACAAAAAGTTTACATGCCAACTTAACTACAAGACCTGAAAAATTGATAATAAAGTGAGCAAGGTAGGCACAAAATCACACAAATGAGATGATATTATTATGAAAAATTAAATCTACATCCTTAACTAGACTTCTCATCATACAAACTCTATTTACATATAACTCAACAATCTAGCAATATGCAATCACAATCACATAAGAAAGCACACAAATTCCTAAATAAAATAATTTTTTTTTGAATTTTTTAAAATTTTTGAAAAAAATATGTATACATGGCCACCTAACCCCCACAACAAAACTCCACAATATCCTAATTGTGGGAAGTAAGGGGCCAAAAAGCAATCACATAAGTTATAAAATTGTAAAACCAACACAAACTTACAAGTATATATAGCCTACACCATCAAAACACAAAACAAAGCAAAAACAAAACCAAAATGAAACCAAAAACAAAAACAAAACAAAACTACAAAAGTAAAACAAAATGAAACACTAATAAATATTTATAAAACAAAACAAAGCAAAATCCCTAAATAAGGGTATACTAATAAAAGCTAAACAATAACAAAAACCAAAAACCAAAAGATTAATACATATTCAAAAACCAAATACGACGCCAATAACAAACACATAAAACAAAAAAGGGTGTTCATAGCCAGCTTGACTCAAAAATCTTAAATTTCACTACAAAAATTGATCACCCATCAGTCACAATCCTAAATATCCACAACTATTTACAAAAAGAAAGAAAGAAAAGAAAAGAAAAAGGAGAATATGGAAGGCGTAGAACAATCACACCAGGTTGTAAAACTGAATGTACCTAAAGTAATGCCTCACTTATATGGTGTCAGGGGGTCCATGGAGCATTAGTTATCCATCTCAGCTCACACATTGCAACTCACTATCAAAACCCACCAGAGCTCGTCGTTACTTGTCAAAGTGACAATAACAATCCTCAGAGAAATGGAAGTAGTAAGAAATAGAAGGTGTACCCCAAATATAAAACATAAGTGGAATGCGACTTAAGGCTTTCTTGAGCTTATTAAAGCTCTCACCCCAATCAATGTGCAAAATTAGACATACAAGTCAATGCTCTAACAATGACGTGATTATATGAATGTATGGGCCATCTAGAGTGGTTTGAATGTCTGAAATGAATCCTATCATCTCTATAAGGGGAGGTAAGAGAACCTAGGCAAAGCCAATCAAATGCAATATGAAAGCAATACCCATAGGATGGCCTAAAGTCAAGTTCTTCATCTCAATGTAATCCTCAAGTCTCTTTATGTCATTATCATTAGGAGTCTGATCTATACAATGACTGTCAGGGACGAAAATCTCAGACTCTACAAAAGTAGACTCGGGAGGATCTAAAGAATGGGGAGGAAAGAAGAAAAAGGTAAAATGGGAGGGGCGGGAGCTAAGTCAAGGGTAGACTCAACATAAATGAGAATGTAAAGTATAACCTCCCTGAACTCCACAACAGAAGGCTTATCTAAGACTGCTCCTTAACAAATGTATTCTCTAACTCAACAAATATGCCATATTAATCATCAGAACTAGCATCAGTCTCAAATTTGTCTCCCTTTTCGGGCTCTCGTGAGGGAGCTAAAGGAAGAGACAAATCATGAACAGTTGGACTACCTTCAAGGATGTTGCTCACTATGCTAAAATCTAGGTAGGGTGTAACTGCTAAAGGAGATGAGTGGTGATTCACTTCCTTAAGATGGTCACAATGTGTATCATCATCAAAATCATGTCTCAAAGGAATAGGTGCCTCATTCCCAACACCAAATTCCTCATAAGACCTAACCTCAGGTGTAAGGGAACTAAACTAAGATCGGTCTTAGGTAAATTATGCATGTAAAGCTCCCTATTAAAGGTAGGCAACGCCTCTAATCTATGTGATCTACCAAATGGTGGACAAAAATCAACATCATAATAAAAGAAATCACAATAGTCACATAAAACTAGAGAGTAAGGAGTGTGAGGGTGCTCATAAGATATCCCCCAAACTGACTCCCATCCAAAGGTGTAACATGCATTACTAAGGTTGGGAATGGGTGTCTAAAGGTCTCTCTAGTATTGTCATACTCTGAAATATCATGAGCCAAATATTTAAAGAAATCCTAAATTTAATCTGAAGCCACCAAATTAAGCTGATAAGAGTTACCAAATTAACAGTAATATTCACATTTTTTAGAAGGGAAAGGAGAAAAATAACAATGATAACAAATGAAAGAGAGTTATTGTCAACACTAACTCCAATCACAAATTGACAATATTCTAGCATCATAAGCGATTGAATTGAAAATTTATCAAATGAATGAACTATAGCAGGTTACATCTCCAAAACTATCACCAAAAGAAACTATTGTATTAAAATTAGACTAGCAAAAATAAGAGAAGAACCGGACCAACTTGAACCGAATTTCCATGAAGTAAAAAAGAAGATAGAAGAGGGAATAGGGAAAGGTGAAGAACATAACTAGAAGAATGGTTGCTCTATTTCTTCAAACTCTGCCTAGATTCAAACAATCAAGCGTTCAAACCAGAAAGTCAAGCTATAACTCAAAATAAGCCACAATAACTAGAAATCACCAATGATAGAGAGCAGGGGGAAACTGCGAGCACAAACAGCATGGGGGGAAACTGGGAACACAAACAGTAGGGCTTCCTCACCAGAAGCTCATCCCATGCTCAGCCTTCCGTGTTCACACAACTCGTGAAGATCTCAAACACTTCTAAGCATCCATTTGAAGGCTTCCAACTCACACCAAAATTAACCATCAAAACTCAGAAAACTCACCACTGTACTACAACCCAGAAGAAAAATAGTGTCAAAAAACTGAGAAGAAAACAAAGTCCGAGGAAAAAGAACAAGGGGGTCTTGAGTTCAGCCATGAATAGCATAATTAACGAGCTTCAAACTCGCCCAACAATAACAAACACACCATTAATGTACAACTCAAGATTAGAGAAAAGGGAGGAAGTAGAAAAAGCAAAATCAGACCACCGTGAATGATTTCAAACCAACAATTGCAAATTTTAACTTAAAAGCATTGTATTCCAACTAGAAATCAGAAGAATTTGATATTGAATTACACAAAATTGCCATAAGATTTTAAAATTGAAATAGAATAGGGAAATTAAAACTAACCCTAAATTAAACCCTATATTAATAAATTAAAACTAAAACTAAAATTATAAATCTAAAACTATAAATTAAAACCTAGCTCTCCTCAATTGCGTTGCTGCTTCACTTTTTGAGCTCCTTCCCTCCTCTCCATAGCCATCGATTTGAGGACTGATGTGGTCGATGGAGATGAAAAGGAGTGGTGCTATGCTGGCATTGAATTGGCAGGGATTCGGTGGTGAGAGGTTTAGGAAATGATGATGCGGATGGGTGCTAGTTATGATGTTGTGGTCGGTGCTCCGAGGATGGTGGAGATGGTGGAGTTGAACTGAGGAAGAAGACAAGAAAGAATAGGGGAGTTGGTGTTTCAAATTCCTAATGCAGGGGGAGGAAGGGCAATAAAAGAGGTGGGGGTTGGCTGTTCGCATGTAGCACACATGAATGGGGTGGCAGGAAGCTTTTAGGGTTTATTTTTGTTTGTTTTTTTCTGGTTTGGTCAAATTAGAAAATGGGCTAAGCAAGAGTGTGGCTGATGGTTGTATTTTGGATCTTAACCCCATTTCTTCATTTCATCATTTTCTTTATTTTTTCACCATTTTTCTTCATATTCTAGTCTTTTTCATGACCTACAAAATCAAATAAAAATCTAAATATAATAGTTATTATGTGCTAAATCAGCTGCAAAAAAATTGCAAAAATTATCATCATTTAGGTGCAAACAAGTAATGCTAAGGCAAGACTATATAGTGTTTTAACGACACTAATGAAGCCTCTCCAAAAATTGAATAAGGATAAGTGTCATGATATGCACACACAACAAAGAGTGTATAAAAGAAAGTTGGAGGAGATACAGAAGAAAATGATGATGCAGCCTGGCAACGTGGAGGTACAAAAATAGGAGTAAGAGGCGAGGAAAGAGTATATAGAAATTCTTTAGCCATCACTATCCCTAATGAGGCAGCAATCAAAGATGGATTGGACCTATTTTGGGGATCAATCTACAAAATTTTTCTTTACCAAAATCAAGCAAAGAAGAATGGATGATTACATCTATTATTCGAATGATGATAATAGGGATAAAGTGGAGGAGTTTAATAAAGTGGCAGTACTTATATCATAGTTTACCCATAAGTTACTGGGCAAACAAAATTATGATAGAGCTTTCACTAAGGAGGAAGTTTGCTAGTATGGCCCTGTCTTGAGTGTTGAAAGCCTAGTAGACTTTTAATTATGCATGAAAGTCACCACTAGTGATATCAAGAAGGCATTGCATTCAATCCCTAATATAAAGTCACCTGGACCTGATAGATATAATAGTGGCCTTTTTAAGTTGTATGGGAGGATATTCGAGAACTCGTCTGTAGTGCGGTGTAAGAATTTTTTTGTAAGGGTAAGCTAAGAAGGAGCTGGAATCCCACCAATCTGATTATACTACCCAAAGTGAAACACCACCCATAATCTGCATCTTATTTTACACCCATTGCTTGTTGCAATGTGATCAATAAGTGTGTATCCAAGATACTTTATGAAAGAATGAAACCCCACCTACCTGCACTAATTAATGACAGTCAATGGACTTTTGTGCCAAGAAGGCAACTACTTTGTAATATGTTCCTATGCCAAGAGATACTTAGACGGTATAACAGGACGAGTACCTCTCCAGGATGTGAGATGAAGGTAGACTTGAAAAAGGCATATGATTTAATTTATTGAGAATTTGTGGATGACGTGCTTGTAGGTTTTAAATTCTCTCATCTATTCATTAGATGGATCATGTAACGTACCATGACTATTTCATTCCCTGTTGTCCTCAATGGAAGTTGTTGTGGATCATTTGAAGGGGGGAGAGGGTCGACATAAGGTGACCCACTATACCATCTCTTCTTTGTGATATGTATGGAATACTTGTCTAGAAACTAAATCAGGGCTTCAATCAAAAAAGGATTCAGGTTTCATCCACATTGTATTATGTTGTGACTTATTCATTTGGCTTTTGTGGATGATATCAAATTATTTTATGTTGCAAACACCAAGACAGTGCTCGCAGTCATGGAAGCTTTCAATGGGTTTTAGGATTATAGGCGAATTTACATAAATCCCATCTAATCACTGCAAGGATTAAGGAGCAGGTCAAGCAAGAAATACTAAGATGCACTGGATTTTAGGAAGGTAAGATCCCATTTAAGTATTTAGGGGTCCCAGTCACAGTTGGAAGACTCTTTAAATTGGACTATAAGGTATCAGTGGAAAAGATCACAACAAAAATCGAGATGTGGTTCTCAAGGCATATCTCACATGTTGGAAGAGTGGCACTTATTAATGCAGTACTACTTGAAATATATGATTTTTGGTCTACAATTTTTATCCTACCTCAGGAGGTAATTAAACAAGTTACCTCAATGTGTAGGAACTTTTTATGGGGGGCAAATTATGAATATAAAAATGTGCCATATGTGGGATGGGACGCTATGACCAACCCCAAAGCTTATGGAGGAATTGGTACTAAGCATTTAGGAAGCTAGAATAAAGCATGTGCAGTTAAGTTATTATGAACCGTAGCTCATAAAAAGACACTCTCGATGAAGTAGGTGCATGGAAAATACTTACAAAAGAAGGCTTTGAAGCGGCTGAACTCTAGAGCATGATGTATGCTAGTACTGAAGGTAATTAAGCATGGTAAAGGAGCAATTTAAATGGGGAACTACACTATAAGCAAAATGGAGATGGGCTAAATCAAAAACAGGGATACACAACATCTCAAGTGGTTATAAATCGTGAAAGACAGTAGGGAGCAAACCACAATGGGCTAGGCTGTTTTGGTCTAGGGTGGGTGTACCAAGGCATTCCTTTATATCTTGGGTCCTGATGCAAAGGAAATTCCCTGTCCGTCAAAGCAAGGCTGAAAGGGTTTGGAGCTACAAAAGAAATTTTATGTAATCAGTATAGGCAGGAGGAAGAAACCTTGGAGCATCTATTTTTCACACGTGTTTTTGCACAACAAGCAAGAAGGGCATTGAACCAGTGGCTAGAGATTATACATGATGCACAGACACTGCAACAGTTTGTGGCTAAAAGCCTAAACGGCAAGTGCAAAGCAACCCAGAAGGAGGTCATTTTTGGAACAGTGAATGCCATGTTTTTTGAGTTATGGCAAGCAAGGAGTAGAAGTGTGTTCAAACAGCAACAATCTGATGTGAAACAACTAGTACATAGTATTAAAGAGAGTATTAGGGGGAGAGTTCTACTTCTAGCTAGATACTCTGAGAAATACAGGAAATGTATAGAAAAGGTTTTGTGTTGATTAGGAGACTTAGGTGTTGAGCTCTTGGCTCAGCCTTGGTGCTCACAGGATGTACTCCCTTGAGGAGATTGTGTAGTGATATAGAAGAAACACACCTTCTTACCAAAAAAAAAAAAACTAAATTTTTCCCTTCCTCGAATTTTATGATTACAATATTAATATTCACTAAATATAATATAAATGCTTTCCAAATCCTATATACACTAAATATCTCCCATCCTAGAATTATATGCTTAAGTGGAATCTATACTATAATATAAAAACAATGTTGTGATGACATGGTTTTTTTGAATTTTCTTATAAATTTGAGATTTTGAACTATTAGATTATTTGATTATATAATCACAACCGTCGAATTTTTAATAAAATAATTACTATCATAATTAAAAATATATAATATCTTAATTTTTTTTTGGCAACAGAATCTCTTAACTGCTTAAAAAAAATATATATTTTGATATCCTTTCCTAAATCAATAAAAACAATTATCATCATAATATCATTAGATTATTTGATCATATAACCATAACCATCAGATTTTCAATAAAAATAATTACCATCATAATTAAAAGTATATTATTTCTTGACTTTTTTTTTTGGTAGTGAAATCTATTAACTACCTAAAAGCACAATATACTTTAATAGCTTTTTCTAAATCACTAGAAAGATATATGTACTGAAGTTTATGAATGGTATTAGTATTTTAGTGATCCTAGGAAGCAATAAAGTATTAAAGTTTTACTTTTCGTATTTTAATGGTAAACCCGAAATTAGCCACTTTACATATTATTATTGGATTAAATAGAAGAGATGTGCATTAATAGAAGAGTTAGAGCTAGACGAAAGATTTTTCTTTCCAAACGTTCTTAATGTGGGATAAGGTGTTTTTCTTCTTATATTTCTTGGTCAGGAATTAAAGTTCCTAAAATCACTATTTTTTTTTTATGAACAAAAATTCGCACAATGACAATTAATTAATGGTCGAAAATGATCCTTTTAAGAGGTTGATGAAGTTTTTTTATTTTTTTAATTTGTAACAAGTATTTCCATGCCCATATAATAAGTGAAAAAAATTTATAAGTTTTTAATTGTAATAATTATTTATAAAATATTACAATATTCCCAATTGCAACCATGTCATATACAATATTTTGAGTTTTTTAAATAAAATAATGAATAACTTTTTAAGAAGAAGCAATGATTGATAGGTGCAAATTATGAGAAACTATCAACTAAAATTTCTAATATATAGAAATATACTACAATAAGTTTAGCAAATATTTTTGATAGCAGTTATAATATCTTAATTTCTCTATAATAATTTGAAAATTATGATAGTCTAAAAAATTTTCTAACTTATTCATTGTTAAGTACTATTGATTATACATTTCCAGTTGTATATCTATGTTGTGAATTTCGCAAGTGTATGGTTGATCGCTGTAGCAAGTATGGGTGTCGATCCTCAGGGATGGAGTACAAAATTAGATCGCTATAAAACTAAATGTGATACGATTGAATTAAATTGTCAAGACCTAGTTAATTAGTAACTAATTATTTCAAAACGCTACACTGGAAGATCAATATCAGGAAGAAACTTACCCTATCCATCACCACTAACTTTAATTATGGGCAAATTATGCAAAGCAAAATCAAACTTGGATAACCGAAACACAAACAGAGAACTTAACAAACAGGAGAGAAATTAAGCTCAACCTCTTCACCTCCAACTCCCTTCAACTCTGGCTTGGAATGAAAGTATAGATCTAATTAAATGTATATATGAACCGAATAGATAATCCAGTTATCCAAAGAATGACCAGTACCGAAAACTTGAATATAGGCCAGACTGAAGCTCTGCTAATGCGTGAAGAATACGGACTTGAATTTGTAACTATCACTTGGCTTTAAATCTTAATAAATAAAAAATCAGTTCTAGCAAAATTCTAAATCTTGAACCAAATTTTAGAGTTTAAATCTACAACTGGAAACAAGAATGATGGTGATGAAGCACCAGCAAGCCATGATGGTGGAGTCGAGCTTTTCTGGGTAGCAAAGCAAAGAAAGAAGAAGGGAGGGAGGGTTGGATATCACGTCCAAGCACATGTGAACTAAGTAAAAGAAAGAAAGAAAAAGAACTGGTCTTGGATAGGGCTGGGTTAGGGGCGAAATAGGCCAGTTTGGAAGAGGAATTCAGGCCCCCACAGAAGGTGGAAAACGGGCGCGTGCGAGCCAAGGAAAGGAAAAGAAGAGAACTGGCCCCTATGGGAGAGAAGAGAAAGAGAGAGAGAAGGGAAGTTGGGGCTTCAGGTTGGCTTGGCATTGTATACGCAAATGGGCCTCGCGGACTAGGCTACAGGAGAATAAGGCGTACAGGCATAGTGTGAAGAGAGAGAGAAAAAAAGTTGAGAATGGAAGAGGGAGGGGTAATTAGGCCAGGGTTATTGGGCCGGTTCTTCTTCTTCTTCTTTCTCCACTTGATCCAATATTAATCAGTTGAAAACTATTTATTTTTTCCAAGTTTTTTTCAATTACTACAAAATAAATAAAATAATATTAAAATCCTAATTTGATCATTTATTTTGGAGCAAATAATAGATAATGAAGGGCATAAATTAACTCAATTTCTAGTTGAACAGTTTAGATTATTATGTACTATATTCTTTTATATGAATTATAGGTAAATCTGTATAGTTTTATTGCAAGATCATACAGATTATAGAAGATTTATTGTTCTTCATAAGGATACTCGGGCTATTTTGCATACAACATCGCAATTGGATTCGTATGCAACACATGTATCATATTGTTCATCATGTTTTGGACACTTTATTTTTTGATTACTGATTATCTCATTGTAACATTCTCTACAGCCGTATAGTCATCTATCAGTATATACGATTATAAATTATTGTATAGATAAATCATGAGTATTTATTATGAAGCCTCGATGATCCCATGAAGTAGAATTGTCTATCAGTTTTATTGCGTCAGTTAGTTGGAAGGATGAGGTGTATTACTTACGAAACATTGATGCTAGGTACATCAAGTCCAGAAGATATAATGGTAATTTTCATTATATCATTGCTAATCAAATTATTACTAAGAACTTAATTTTTAATGTAGGTATAAGAAGAGAATGTGAATTCTTCGTCATTGGCACCACAAATTAACGTATTATCATGTCATTTAGCATGATTTTTAGTTTTATGTTGACTACCTACAATCTTTGTTATACTTTACATCGTGTCTTTGATAATCATAAGTTGTTTTAATTATTAAATTTCAATGGTTATGCATAAAAGTGCTATCTATTCATATTTTTCAATAAATTTAAGTATCATTTTCTAAATTACAATATTAACTTTGTCTACAATTAAGATTCATCGATTATTTTGACTCTATATATATATATATATATATATATATATATATATATATATATATATATATATACTGTAATATGCATCGTGCAAAGCACGGGTCCATACTAGTATGTTAAGAAAAGAAAGTAATCTAACTATACCATAGCAAAAACGGGCAAAAAAGGTCTTTTTTTGGTAGAAACTTGAAAAAATTTATGCAAAAAGAAAAGAGGGCAAAAAGCTAAGAAAATGTAAAAAAGAAAAAATGTTCTCCACACTGTGATTGTGCGAACCACTGAGCCCCCGTATCTAATGGTAGCGATCTGCTGCTATCACACGTATATCTTCATGCTCGGAGTCATTGTTTGCTGTAAATATAATTTGTTCACTTTCAAATATGGATTGGAAGCACAAGTCAACTTGTACCCGTGAGAGTATCATATAATTTGCCAACATATAGTTATTTACAGTTGGATCAAACTAAATGTTGATGGAGCTTTAAAGGGGAATCCGAATAACTCCTGCGGCGAAGGAGTCATTCGTGGTCACTTTGGTGATTGGATCATAGGAGTTGCAGCTAAATTAGGGCTCGCAAATCTGTCAAAGCTGAATTATTGGGACTGCTCAATGGATTAAGACTTGCAAAGCTTAATGGTATAGCAATATTCTGGTGAATATGGAGTCACAAGTGGGAGGCAAAATGGTATTGGAGCTGTCCAAATGCAGCCCTCCACATCTTAACGTCGTCAAAAAGATACAATTTTTTATTCATGTTCCGGATTGACAGATGAAAATTAAACATTGCCATCGTGAATCAAACCAAGCTGCTTTTTATTTAGCTAATGTAGGGATTGGGTTTAATTCCCTTACGTTTTAATGACCCCCTCCTTATGCCTATTTTGTTTGAAGATGTATCATGAGTTTCTTGGTCTTGAGTAATCCGAACGTAATAATATTTTAGCCCCTCGTTTACACAAAAAAAAAGTCACTCATAGGATTAATCTCGTTGGCAAAAAAGAAGAAAAAAATATAAATGTGATCTTATAATTGTAAAAGTTCTAGATAACAAGGTGATCTCTTTACACTATTTACAACTAGTAAAAGCTTTCACTATTCAAACCCCCTATTTTTGTTCAATGACCATTGTAAGTATACTAATAAATGGATTCAAAATATTTATTAACACAATGTGATATAATTAGATTATCACCATGAAAATAGAGAGTTTTATCAATAAAAATTAAAATAACCGATCACAAGGTGCAAGATTAGAGTTTTTGTTTTTTTAGTTGAATGTGCAATACAATAATGTTTAGGTCCATTAAGATACCCTTTTTTTTCAAGTTTACGTTGAAGCTTTGATGATCTTTGTAATATTACATATCACTATTCTGAATATCATTTCCTACAAATTAAATCATATCCAATTAAACAAATAGAGACCACCTCGATTTTAGGCGGATCACGATAATGGAATGCTAAGGCCGGTTGTCAGAATTAAGCTCGCGAGGGGAATTTTATCAGTGGGGGGAACGGATTTTCCCGTCCCTCTCTGGCGTTGATGCGCATTTATTCTTCAATAAAGTGTCTTCTAAGGAGAAATTAGTGAAAAAAATAAAATGATGTACCCTCTGAGAGATTCATAACATGTGGTTTATGAGGTACCTTCAGTTTTCACCCAATGTCACAAGATCAGTATTATCCGAAATTGCTAAAGGTAAAATCATATATTTCGGCTTTATTGAGTGTTACCCAGCTAAAGGGGTTTTGAGGAATTGTGCCATGGCAAAATTTATTGAGAGGCTAAGCATGAACTTAAGGACAGGATCTAGAGACAGGACATGATGTTATAACATTTGATGCTTTAGATAAAGGTCATTAAGTCAAAGATAATATTGTAGGGGCACATGGGAATCTATTACTAGACTACACCTCATTAAAGACATGGATTGAAGGCAGTTCTTATACCGTCCACCCAGTTGTATAATTGCATTTATACAACCGGGCTCACCCACTGCCTAACTGGCACCCCACGATGCGAAAAGTGAGCAACCCGCCGCCTAAAATTGAAAAAAAAAAGAACAAAAGCTCATAACTGCTGCAACTTCAAAACACCGCGACCCAAAAACTTTCGCTCACTTTCTCTCTCCCAAAACCCACTCAACTTCGTGCTTCAATTGGAGAAATTCTGCTACCTTTGCTCACCGATTCTAGCAAGAAATCTTCGCAAAATCACCATTGAAGTTTGAAGTAAACAAAATCGACGTAAGTTTTAGCAGATACGAAATTATTGGCATGATCGAAACAAAACGATGAATTCATTTGGCATTCTAGGTTTTAACAAAATCGCACACTCATTATGACCTTTTTCAAATGTTTGCAGATGGAAGCTCGACATTCATCAGCATCGAAGAAGAGATCTGCTAGTGATGCATCAAACACTCATCAGAAGAGGTATGTTGGCAACCTTAAAACTTCTTAAACCTAATACTAGTGAGCAGTATGTGCTTGTTCCTGATTTTGTCTGCAAATTTACAATAAACATGTTTACCTTGATGTTCACTAATATATCCAAGACACTCTTACCTCAACTATTATGATTATGTTTTATAGTGAGTTATACCTCGTATTGCGGTGAGCCATATCTTCATTTTAGTGAGTTGTGAATTATGTGGTTGTTCCTATACACATATGAATGCTATAGTGAGTCATGTGTTATAATGTAGTGAGCTAAGGCTTGTATGTAGTAGGCCATGACAAAAATCTGATGAGCTATACATTATGTGCTAGTGCCTGCCAACATATGCATGCTCCAGTGAGTTGTACCATATATTTTAGTGAACTATGGCTTGAATATAGTGAGCATGACAAAACTGTAGTGAGCTGTGAATAATATGCTAGTTTCTGTCAACATATGCATCCTATACTAACATCTGTCTTATAATATAGTCAGCTGTACTTTACATCCTAGTGTGCCATACTTAGTGGGTCAAGGCTTGTATATAGTGAGTTATGACAAAAATCTGGTGAGCAGTACATTATGTGCTAGTGCCTGTCAACATATGCATGTTCCAGTGAGTTGTGCCCTATATTTTAGTGAGGTATGACTTGAATATAGTGAGCCGTCACAAAACTGTAGTGAGTTGTGCCCTTCATTTTAGTGAGTTGTGAATTATGTGGTTGTTCCTATACACATATGAATGCTATAGTGAGTCATGTGTTATAATGTAGTGAGCTAAGGCTTGTATGTAGTGGGCCATGACAAAAATCTGATGAGCTATACATTATGTGCTAGTGCCTGTCAATATATGCATGCTCTAGTGAGTTGTACCATATATTTTAGTGAGCTATGGCTTGAATATAGTGAGCATGACAAAACTGTAGTGAGCTGTGAATAATATGCTAGTTCCTGTCAACATATGCATCCTATACTAACATCTGTCTTATAATATAGTCAGCTGTACTTTACATCCTAGTGTGCCATACTTAGTAGTCAAGGCTTGTATATAGTGAGCTATGACAAAAATCTGGTGAGCTGTACATTATGTGCTAGTGCCTGTCAACATATGCATGCTCCAGTGAGTTGTGCCCTACATTTTAGTGAGGTATGACTTGAATATAGTGAGCCGTTACAAAACTGTAGTGAGCTATGAATAATATGCTAGTTCCTGTCGACATATGCATCCTATTATGACTTCTCTCTTATAATATAGTGAGCTTTACTTTACATCCTAGTGTGCCATACCTTAAATTGGTACTGAGTTGTACCTTTTATTCTAGTGTGTTATCACATTTCCTGTAATATTAACATAATGTTCAATACTATTTCATAGATCAAAGATAGAAGGGTCAATCACAAGCCCTCAAGACATCATTATGAAGGTTGCTAGAGACATCTCATCTGAGTAAGTGAACATTAGGTTATATTATCACTTGAAATATATGAAAAACACACACAGTATAGTCCACTGTGCTAACATTATCTTTTTCTTTTTTATTGAAGCCCAAATAATCAAAATAAAACAAATCAGACAAGTCAAGGAATGCAAGATGATATTACTCGCAATTCAGGCCAAGGTATGTCTACATTGTATTTTATGTTAATACCTGTCAAATAGTGAGCCTTGACATATGGGCTGGTGAGCCAATACAAATGTCTAGTGAGCTGATCTGCAAATGTAGTGAGCAGACAACTATATTTAGTGAGCTGGCCTACAATTGTAGTGAGCAGACACCTATGTTTAGTGAGCTGACCTATAATTGTAGTGAACGGACAACTACGTTTAATGAGCTCACATATAATTCTGGCGAGCAGACAACTATGTTTAGTAAGCTGACCTATAAATCTGGTGAGCAAACAGTTTATTTTAATGAGCTGACCTATAATTTTGGTGAGCATACCTTTTATTTTAGTGAGCTGAAATATATATATTGAGACCCACATTACATTAAACATTACACATTTATTTAGTTATACATCTTGTTCACTTATACAATATACCATGTACAGCTGCAGAAGAAGCAACCAAGGAAGCTCAACTAAAGCATCAGCAAACCCTATCCATAGCAAGGGAGACAACCTCTGGTGGGAAAACCAGCTCAGCAAGTACTACTGCAACTAAAAGAAAGCTAAAACAAGAAGCTAGGAAAAACGAAAATATTTGCAACACTCCACCTACTTCAGAAGATGAGCAACCACAAGCTCCCACAGTAGGGGAGAAACAAAAAGTGGTGCTAGAAAAAACACAGAGTGTGCATGCTATGCAATCGTCACAGCCTACTCACTAGGGAGAGGGAGGACAACAGTAACAAAAACCAGCAAACCTACCTCAACAAGGCACTTTAACATCAGGGCAGAGACTAAAGTTCGTGCTATAAAAAAGGAAAAAGGAGCTAAAGGAGACTAATGCACATCAGAATATTCGTAAAACAGAACAAGATAAGGGAGAGAAAACAATGCACAGCAGAAACTCTCCCAATGCTCCCAAAAATACTGCCTAAGAAAGCTCTGAAAAAACAATTACCGACATTCATCAACAACCTTCAGAGGAAACAGATGATACTATGGAGGACACCACTTATAAAATGCCTCCCCCTGGACATATTGATGAATCAGAGTCTGATGATAAAGTCTCGGTGAAGAGAACGAAGAAGATAAAACAAGGAACAAAATCTCAGCCAAAGAAAATGCAATTGAAGGCAAAAGTGTGTGTTAAGTCATAACCCGAGAAGAAGGAGGATGTCCAAAAGAGTCCCAAACCTTCTATAATGAGTGGACAGCTCTCGAATATAAAGCATAAAAAGGAACAGAAATCCCTGAGGAAGAAAGAGCATGTCCAAAAAAATGCTACTGTACCTGTTGAAGGCCCCAAGTCTATGCAATCAGTGCCAAAGTCTGTAAAGGGGGACACAAAACACAAGAAGATCTTTCAATCAAGAATGTCACCATCAGGGTTTGTTGGTATGATTGCTAATTTTAATGAGGCATAGAAAAAGGCAATACAAGATATGAGATTTGGAGGATTCCTCCACTTATAGGTCACTGAATTGCCAGGGGATTTATGCAAATGGCTAGTGGACATATTTCACCCATACTCAGTCACCTTGTACATGTCACCAGACAAAAGGATTGAGATTACACCAATGGATGTGCATATCACATTGGCACTCCCCATCGGTGGAAGGAAAGTTGAAGAGTTTTATGGTAAAAAGCCCAAAGATGTCAAATATAATGAAGTCCTTGATGCATGGAGAAAAGACTAGAATCTGCAAGATGGGACCCCTAAGCTGAGCCAAATGCCACAATATATTCTCAGCCAGACCGATGCAGGGGAAAGTTTCAAAAGAAACTTTGTGATGTACATGGTATCACGCTTCTTTAATGATTCAGAGAATGTACATTCCGCACTATATTTTGCCAAGAATGTTGGTCATGTTGAGGACATAGCATCAATTGATTGGTGTTAGTACACCATTGACAGATTATGTGAATCTGTCAAAAAGAGGGCTTCAAACTTCGATGGCCCTATTCTCTTCTTGATGGTAAGTTCTTTATACTATATCAGAATATCATGTTTTCATTGAGCACAATGTCAAATTTAGTGAGCTAAACATATATAATTAGTGAGCTAAACATATGTCATGCTGAGCATGTCATATACTTTAGTGAGAGCAACATACATTACGGTGAGCAGAAGATGTATTTTAGTGAGCAGTCCAAAACTTTTGGTGAGCTTAACATATATCATGGTGAGCATGACATGTACTTTAGTGAGTGCAACATACATTGTAGTGAGCAGAAGGTGTATTTTAGTGAGCATACCAAAACGTTTGGTGAGCTATACAGACTAATTACAAAGAACATTTCTCTTGCAGATGCTATATCTTGATAGGGTTCTCTTGACAAGAAGGACTGCTCAGAGGCAATTCCCAACAATCAAGGGCTAGACAACAGAAAAGCTAAGGGAAAGAGTCAGAGAAGAGAGAAAAGCCAATCAACTTACTATAACAGAAGGGCCAAAGGGCTCTGGAAAGGGAAAGGTGAAGCCTCCAATACAAATACCAAAGGAAGTGCATGCTGACCCACCTCTACAAAAGGAACCTTAGCCACAAAAAGAAGAACATCAAAAGATCTTACCAGAAAATGATGAACCATCAGAGTTAGAGGTATCATTTATTTCTTTGTTTTATTTATATAAATCAAGCAGAATAAAATAATTTAACCAAATATATATCTAACATCTTATAATACTTGAATGTTGTCCACATTGCAGAAAGATATGGAAGAAGTGATTGAAGTAACAAAGGCTTTAGCAACTTCATTCAAGTGGTAGAGGACATTCATGGACTACTTGTCAAAAAGGTACCAAAACAATGAAGCACTCAAGAAGATAAGAGATAAGGCTATAAGCATGTTCACTTCCTACTGTGAGGCTCAAATCTCAAAATCCCCACCAATGATACAAAGAGAAAAGGGGGATGAAACTGCTGAGATAACATCATTCAGTCAAGATGATGAATGGTCGAACAGAACTGCTGTACTTGATGCCATAATTGAGTTGGAGAATGCTTTTGTAAGGCAACAACAGACCAGCAGCACCAACAACAAAGCTTCTACATCAAGGCAATGTGGCAATGACATACCAAGTTTTAAGCTGATTGATGATAGCCAAAGCCCAACTACTGCAACACTAACAGCACCAGCATCACTTCACACACCACCTTCCTCCCTGCCTACAAAAGTAGATCAAGTACCACCACCCTCCCCCCATGCAAAGACACATCAGACACTTCCAACTTCCCTTCATCCATAGACACATCAGTCACCACCACCTTTCCCTCATCCACAGACATATTAGACACCACCACCTTCCCCTCCTCCACAGACACATCATACACCACCACCTTCCCCTCCTGCAAAGGCACATCAAACACCACCACCCTCCCACCCACAACACCCTTCACAAACCCTTGAGACACAACCACCACATGAATCATCTCAAACACTACCACCACCACCACCACCAATTCAAGAAACACAAACAGATGGGGATGAAAGGCAGAAAATAACTGAAGGAGAGCAAAAATGTCATGACAGAGAAGAAGGAAAGAACAAAAAAGAAAAAAAGGATGGTAAGGATTTTCATTGACCATGCTTTTACTTTCAGTGAGCATACCCTCTAACTTAGTGAGCAGAAGACATATGTTAGTGAGCTGGTGAGCATAACACTTATGTTAGTGAGCATAACCAATAATTTGGTGAGCAGAAAACATATGTTAGTGAGTAGAATTTAAAATTTACTGAGCATAAAGTATAAGTTGGTGGCAGAACACATATGTTAGTGAGCAGAAGTTATATTTTAGTGAGCATAATGTATTACTTGGTGAGTAGAACACATATATTAGTCAGCATAAGTTATATTTTAGTGAGCATAAAGTATAACTTGGTGAGCAGAACACATGTGTTACTGAGTAGGTCATATGTGTGACTATAAAGAACATATATGATAGTGAGCACAACAAGTATTTCAGTGAGCATAACAACTATTTTAGTGAGCACTTACACATGTTATGTATATAGGAGAAAAGCACAGCAAGAAGCCAAGACATCAACCGAGGAAAGAGAAAGGTCCAATGACAGAGCCCCTTTGCTCTCATTTTGTGCAGAGAATAACCAAGATTACAGGGGATTTGTCAGCCCAGGAGAGGATCGTAGCTGAATATGTATTCCATCCGTCACAGGACCTTGATTCAAAGCCAGCACATAACTCTCACACATAACACACTTAAAAACAATTAAAATAAAATGAATAGAAACTTACATTTTTTTTTTTTTTACTTTTCTTACTAAACCAGTGAAGAAATCTTTGGTAATAACATACATGTTACATATCGTTATCACATGTCTACTATACGTCCACGAGAATACATTGATGCCTAGGTGATCAATGTTTGGGCTGCTATCCTCAACAACTTGGAGAGAAAGAGAAGTGAAGGATCTCTAATAAGATTTTTTGCACCAGTTGATGCAATGGTAAGTATATACTTATTTTACATTTGCACAAATGCACATAATCAAGCACCTAATTGTACTGCTGCAAACATGCAGTCAACCTTGGACCCCTCAATAAATCCAGCAAAATCAGCAGAGGCAAGGTACATTGATTTTGAAAAAATGGATCTCACGAAAACTATTGCATCAGGTAAGCAATAATGTAATACATTTTAATTGTATATTAAAACATCACATTATATAATATTAATCATTCTCCAATTTTAAGGTGTTCTTCTCGGTATGTCACAAGAAGCACTTCTGTGTCTTCTGCTTTAATTTGAAGGAGGAAAGGCTTGATATCATCAACAACATGCACATCACTGCTCCACACAAAACCACATATGGAGAAACCCATCTGTTAGTAGTATGTTCAAATGCTCACTGAATTATTTACTTTATATTACATCAACACAAAAATCTGGTGCGCTTACAAATGTGATGAGCTAACACATATTATTACTGAGCTAACACATAATATTGGTGAGCTATCTCATGTATTTGGTGAGCTAATAAGTATGTGTAGTGAGCTAACACATAATATTGGTGTGCTAACACACGTATTTGGTGAGCTCATATGTATATGTATTGAGCTAAGACACATATTTGGTGAGCCAACACACATTCATAGTGAGCAAATACATATATTTGGTGAGCTAATACCCATTTCTAGTGAGCTGAACAAAGTTATTTATTGTACACAGACAAGATCTTTTGGCAGATTTCTTCAAGAGAGTGTTGGTCACCCCAAATATGAAATTGTGAAGAACATGAAATCAGTACGAATGAGAATACAGTGGAGGACAACAGATAATTTCACAGACTATGAAATGTTTTACATGAGGCATATTTTGGATAAGGAGATAAATGGGATTGTGGTTTCAAGAAAATGAAGTAAGTTGACCAAACATTTGCTCTCTACAGAAATATGTTCAAATTAAATACAACACCTATTAATGGTTCATTTTTTTTTTTTTTTTGGGTTTTGTTTGCTGGACAAAAATCTGCTTGATGTAATGTGAGCATGGTACTGCTATGAAATCATCAACAATGAAGACAACATATATAAAAATAGGATGAAGAGGCTCGCCAAAGAGTTCTATGATAAACAACAAGCAGAACTGAATGCAAAATCGGCTTAGCCTTAAGTGCAAACATCATGACTAATCAGCCTTACTTTAAGTTACAATAATTGTAGAAACTTATGTTTATAGTCTAATTTTTAGCTAGACTAATTTTAACTTAGACTGTTAATATTCATACCTTTAATCATGGTGAGCTACTAGTAAGCAGCATTCACTATTGGATATTTTTAATCCATTACTATATCAAATTCCAGTGAGCTAGAAGATAAATGGAGTGAGCTCGTATCGAAATCCAGTGAGCTATATCTTTTACTATGCTCAATTCTATAAATGCATGCATAATCAAACTACAATGATATTTTCTTTGTAATATTAACTCAAGTATTAAAGTGTTCAGCATGTTATTGTCATACAATGCTATTCTTTTATAATGTAAAGTCATCAAATATAATACATTAGTTTTGTAGAAAATACACACAAAACTAGTGAGCTATGAATCTTCAGTAGTGAGCAACAAATTATGTGTGTCAAAAGTATTCAACCTACTATAACCTTCAAAATTATTCAGCATCATTTACTTAAACTTCAAAGAAAAGCACATCATGATGATAAAGAATACACATTCGAGCACTATTAATCAAGATATAGATTTACATTTAAAATATTTGTTCAAGTCATACTATTAAATGGCCCAACTGGGAAAAAAATTCGTTAATGGTAGAAGTGAATGTCCTCTATCAGCATAGCAAAATTTCATGCTTGATTCAACTGATTGCTAGGAATCATATCCCCATTTGTTTTCCTAAACCTTTCATGAAAAATCAAGCTAAAAACCCTATCCATTTCATTAAAGCCTACCGCTGGATTAGATGCAACTGGGGCATTAGATGAACCTACAGTAACAACCTAAACCACCACAGCAAAAATGTATTTGTAGTGAGCATATATATGCAGATAGTGAGCCAACGTATAAATATAGTGACTGCAACATGTAAGAGTAATAGTGTGAGAACTGAAAGCGTAGTGAGCCAATAAAAACATTTAATGAGCGGAGCCCATATAGTAGTGAGCGTATCAAAACAATTAGTGAGCTAAAAACACATATTAATTCCACTGGTATTAGCAGTAAAATCAGAAAACTCCAAAATGATATTAGTATAAGAAATATAGATTATTCAATCAGCTTATCAATAGAATTTTAGCCGATCTTGAGACACAACTCCTCCATTTCTTAAAGAAAACCTTGCCTTCCTTAATCTAACAATGTTTGATATCTTCTCCAATGTACCCTTCCTCCTTACATTCCTTTCACCTTTCTTCCTCGAACCTTTAAGGATACCAATGATTTTGTTACCACCACTGAACTGTTGAGCATTTTCAGTGTCAGAAATATAAATAGAACCCACAACAACACCAACATCATCCTTCAGCTTCGCAAAGGCTTCTTCACATAGCTTTCTTGCTTGACTATTTGATTCACTTACAAGAAGCATTGCCTCAAACTGCCTATGCATCTGAACCCTTCAAATGAAACCAGGAACACTAGATGCATTACTACTTACAGCTTCTTCTACAACCCGTAGGGGTCTTGCTGGCCTAGTCCATCATTTCAAAATATATTGATCAGGGACTTTAGGCACACAATGAATATTGAAAATACGCAAGCAATGGCAGTATAGAATACCACTCTTACTGTACTTTTACAATTGTAAACAATATTATGGTCTGGTAGATTAAACCTAACCACAAACCCAAACTTCTTTGAAAGGCAATTCTCATACACAACATATGTATACTCTGTACTGTACGGGGTTTCACTTGAGCTAAGAAGATCTTGACAGCACCCTTCTCCTTTAATGTACTCATTCTCAAACACTTTGTACAAGTTGTTCGTATAGATCTTTGAAGCATGCTATAAAATGCTAACATGTGGCAAGTACATTTTGGAAAATCCATCCTTGTTTTTTACATTCTCGTCCTTCTCCTTAATCCTCCACTCAGTAACAACATCACAGAATATATTGTAAAAATCAAACAACCCACAAGTGGCATTGACTCTCTTTAACAAAGAAGCATTTGTCGACTCACTTCTTTGTGATGATAAAATGCCACCAGAGAAAAAATCCTTACAATAGGCTGGACACCATTTTTCTTTCAACTGAAACAGTCTAACCAACCAAGCATTTTCAGCACAATTATACTCTTCAACCAGCCTAACATACAAAACTAGTTATCAAAAAATAATAAATTAGTGAGCAGAAAATGTAACCATGGTGAGCAGAAGGCAACAACTTGGTGCGCATATTAAAAATCAGCAAGCACAAACAGGGCTTACCTCTGCCAACAAAAGTTAAACTCTACTTCTGTATCACATCTCATCAAAATGTGGTCAAACTTATCAACAAATCTATCCAATACTCTAAGATGACCAATATTCTTTTTGGAATTCTCCAAGATGTGCCAAGTACACAACCTATGCTTTGCCAAGGGGAACACTTTTCAATAGCATTTGCCATAGAAATGCTTGGTCCGTTATCATAGTTTTTGGTTGAACATTACGCATAACTTCCAAGAATGTTTCAAATAACCACACAAAATTCTCGATCTTCTCATTTATCAAAGACTCACATCCCACCATAACATTCTTCGCATGATGATTCATACAAATAAAAGGTGCACATATCATCTCGTAACGATTGGTCCTGTATGTTGTGTCAAATACAAGGAGATCACCAAATAACAGGTAATCACATTTCATTTGTGTATCTCTCCAAAAGAAGCACATTAAACAATCGTCCTCGTCCAATTTAAACTTATAAAAAAAATCTTGTTCATTACCACACCTAGCTTCTAAAGCACACATCAAATGGTTGGCATCGCCCCCATGTAAAGTCCTCTTGATTGCATTTGCAACACTATTGTATGCATCCCTCTCACTAAAACCAAGTGATGGTGAACTCCCGGCCTTATTTCTTAGAAGCCAATACGCATGTGAAACTTTCATACCATTTCCCCTCATCTTTTGAAAATAGTCCATATGAGCTTTCTCGACTTTTTTATGTGACCTCAACTTACGCACCTCATCTTCCAAAAGCAGTTCATAATTATGAACCATTTCATGCTTCTTACAAACCCATTCCCCATTTTGTTCAATGTAAAATATAGCCCTAGTTTTACAATTACACCTCCAGCTTCGTTTGATAAATGTCTTGTCTTGTTTCCCCGAATACCTTTTAATACCTTGTTTACTGCAACAAAACTCCCTTGAATGAAGCTCTTGTGAACCCTCTCTCCTTCGCAACAAAAAGCATACTAAAAATAGACCAATATATTATGATTGGTTTAATTAAACTTTTATCATTAAAGCCCATTGTTTTCATCGTGGTGCTTTCCATCTAGCTAATGCACATCATGTTAGTAAAAATTTGATATACCATTCATAATATACTTGAAATGGTTGATATGTTGCATCGTATCCCACTCTCCATTCCCACAAAAAAAAAAAAAAAAGAGATCACTTGTTTGTTTTTTCTTAAATCCACTCATTCTCATTCTTCCCTAAAAAATGTCACTCGGTTTATTTTCCCCTACAATTACTATCGAAAAGAACAAACCTGAAAAGAAAAGGTGTTTTAGAACTAATTAGCCTATTGTTTTTTCATAGTAGAAGTAATAAGTTTGAGATTATAAAATACCATCTGATATATACATGTTGTTAACTTGATGGGAAGATAATAATTTAAGTGAAAAATCGGAGAGAAATAGAGAATAAACAAATCTTCATCCATATACCAAATAAAATATAGAAAATAGAAAGAGATCACAATGAAATATTTTTAATAATCTTTGTAGTACAGCTACAGGATTAGACTAAAATTTGTTCAAATTACTAATTCATGCCAGTTCATTTTAGAAGAAAATCATATTTGCAGGAAAATAATTTTTAAAAAATTATTTAATGCAATCTGTAGACCATATAATCAAACAATTTTAGTAGATACGCTACAATACTCTCAAAATCTCATTGACATTTTGGCCTTTTTTTTTTCCCTTGGCATCTTGGAAATCCTTTTGGTAATAAAAATTACAACATGATATTCATTTATAATGTACTTAGAATGGTTGATATGTTCCTGCACTGTATCCCACTCTCCATTCAAAGAAAGATCACTCTTCTTTTTTTTTTTTTTTGTGGTTGGGAAAAATCCAGTCATTCTCATTGGTCCCAAAAAAATCTCACTCGTTTCATTTTCTCCTCCAATTACAAACGAAGAGAACAAACCTAGAAAGAAAAGGTGTTTTAATTAGTGTGTTGTCTTTTCATAGTAAAAGTAATAATTTTGAGATTATAAAACACCATATAATATATACATGTTGTTAACTTGATGGGAAGATAATAGTTTAAGTGAAAAATTGGGGACAGAGAATAAACAAATCTTTAATCATGTACCAAATAAAATATAGAAAGTAAAAAGAGATCACAATGAAATATTCGTAAGAATCTTTGTATTATAGCTATAGGGTTAGACAATAACACGTTGAAATTATTAAGTATTGCCAATTCATTTTAGAAGAAAATGATATTTTAGGTAAACAATTAAAAAAAAATTTACTTAATACAATCTATACATCATAAAACCAAACAATTGTAGTAGATACACTAAAACACTCTCAAAATCTCATTGGCATCCTGTATAATTTTTTTTGCTTCTTGAAAATCCCTTGCACAACAAAATCCATTTATAATATACTTAGAATGATTGATATGTTCTTGCACTGTATTCCACTCTCCATTCAAAAAAAGATCATTCATTTGTTTTTTTTTTCTTTTAAATCCATAGATTCTCATTTCTCCTAAGAAAATCTCACTCATTTCAATGTCCCCTCCAATTTGCTGCCGAAAAGAAAACATGTTTAATTTAGAGCTAATTAGCTTGCTGTCTTTTCACAGTAGAAGTAACAAGTTTGAGATTATAAAATACCATCTAATATATAGATGTTATTAACTTGATGGGGAGATAATAACTTAAGTTAAAAATTGGAGGGAAAGAGGGAATAAACAAATCTTTAACCATGTACCAAATAGAGTATAGAAAATAAAATAGAGCACAATGAAATATTGGTAATAATCTTTGTATTACAGTGATGTGGATTTTATGTTTAGTTTTAAAAATCCTTCTTACTTACAAGTGCACAAGGTTAATTGTAGAATAGTGAGTATAGGGTGTCGATCCCACGAAAAAACAATGCGATTTTAAATTTCAACTTTTCCAATTACAACAAATAAATCAATTGAGGAGTTTAATTATCAATATGAATTTAAGAAATAAAGAAAAGTAAATGTATCAAGTATAGACAAATCAGATTAGAGAATGAGCTAGGACTATGGATTTCACGATTGATGCAAATATTGAATTACAAATTCAAATGGGGATTCAATTTATCTTTTGTTCAACCTAAGGTACAAGCATTAGGTCATAAATTAAAAAGATGATTATAATTCTCAAATGAGATTATTCATCTAGTAGTTTAGCATGAATCATTCTTTTGAGACATAACTCATCTAATTTCTATTATAAATTATTCAATTTTAACAATTATAATTTTAAACCCAATTGCATAAGATCATATAAGCTTACAAGGTCTAATATTTATTCGAAATAGCAAATTAATCCATTGTAATCACATGAATAACCAATAGTATTACAATGCATGAATAGGTTAAGACCAAGTATAAACTCAAAATTATGTAATTGAAGAAACAAAAATAGCCCCAAAAGAAATTAGCAAGACAATATTATTAGTAAGGATCTATCCTAATTCTAGAAGAGTATTTTTAGCCAGTCATAGTTAGTGAAAACACCATTGAAATTGCTATATTTCACTTTTTATGTTCAAACTTGATACTTAATTACACAAAACTATAAAATTAAGTGTAAAATCTCAAATTTGACTGACATATGAGGTGAGAACAGAAGAAAAAAATAACAAACAAAGCTTATTTTCCTTCTAAATTCCTCAACCTAAATTATTTTGTCTTACAAAAGACTCTCTGAAAAATTGAAAGATGGAAGATGGGAGAGTGAAGAATTGGATACCTGGATGAGTGAGTGGATGAATGGATTGCTCCAACCTATGACCCCTTTTTATAGTGAAAATACCGCCACTTTTGGTGCCCAAAAATTAATGAAAATTAATTTCAATTAATCCTTGGTTGTTATATTGCATGAAAAGGGCTAGTCTCAAGCTAACAATTAATCAACATCAGTTAGCTTTGACTAGGTTGCTTTTGAATTTGCTCTCAAAAGATGAAGATTTAGCTGTTGGGTTTAATTCTGGGCGCTAAGAAGGCTGGTTGGGATGTTGTGGTGCTTGGGCTGCGTGTGGTGTTTGGGCTGCTTGGAAGCCCACCCGGAGGGAGAAGGGAGAGTGAGTGAGGAGGAGAGGGATGAGAGCGGCAGACTGATGGGTGAATGGACCAAGCCCAGGTGGGAGAGAGAGAGGTGGGAGAGAATGAGGCACCGACTTGGGCTAGCATTGCGACATGGAGTAGGCCCAAGTGAGAAATGGGGAGTGACTGAGAGAGAAAAGGTTAGGCAGCTTATTGGACTTGGGTACACGTGAGTTGTGCCTTATAGTAGGTTATGGGGGCACTTAGGCTTGGCTACTACTGGGCACTGATGCGGGCAGATCTGAATTGGGCCACGGAGAACAGGCTAGACAATAGAGGAAGAGTTTGGGGGGTGCTTGTTATATTAAAGTGAGGAGAGAGTGAGTGGGATGGAGTAGGACTAGGTCTGGCTCACGTGAGATGTGGTGCTTAGACCTAGGCCGCGGCTTCTCAAGCTCACATAGGGCTTACTGCTGGGCAACTCTTCTTTTCCTTTTTCTTTTTTTCCCTTTATTTTGTTGGGCTCGGCTCTTGAGCATTGAGCCATGTGAGTCAAACCTGAGTCAAACTGATCGAGTTCATGCTCAAATTCATTTTTTTTGTTTTCACCTAAACATCATATAAAATGCGTATTATTTTCTTATAAAATATATCTCAAAGACTTAAAAGTAGGTAAAATGAGTGGTAAAATTATAGATAAAATATGAATTATCATATAGCTACAGGATTAGACTAAAATCTATTCAAGTTATTCAGGTATGCCAATTCACTTTAGAAGAAATCATATTTTTAGGAAAACAATTTTTAAAAAATTATTTAATATAATATATACGTACATATCTCTCTCTCTCTCTCTCTCTTTCTCTCTCTCTCTCTCTCTCTCTATATATATATATATATATATATATATATATATATATATATATATATATATCATAAAGCTAAATAATTTTAGTAGATGTGCTACAGCACTCTTAAAATCTCATTGGCATCTTGTCCTTTTTGCCTTTGCTTCTTGGAAATCCCTTTTGCAACAAAATTACAACATGATATCCACCATCAATTCAACTATATTTTACTTGCAAATAATTTTTTAAAGCTAAATTAAAGTTTTGGGGGGGAGGGAGGGGTGAGGGATGGGAGTAGGATTAAAAGCTAAGTGTTGCACACAATTATGGTTCTTGACACATAGTTTGGAAGTCTTACTCTGTGAATGGTACGTTTATTCACTATTGTTTATGTTTTGGCATACATGTGTGCTAAATTATCAAAAGGGGAAAAAGAACATATGTGATTAGCTAGTGATTTTGGTTAAAATATATAGAAAGGGAAGTGTGCCTCGTACTGCTACAAACCACCCCTTTAAAAGGCATAAAAGAATAAGGATAAGTTAATACCCCCTCCATCTCATTCCTAGGTGTATTGTAATTGACAGCAGACAACCACTCTGTAGTCTAAGGGCCACTGCTTCTTTATCAATCCTCGCATTGTCATGGTAAGTGGCATCCTCATTTGGGTTGTCATATTTGCTTGCTCTCCATATAATCACCTTGGCCATTGCATGATGATTGAATGTCTCCCTTCTTCTCCTCCTCTTCTTCAATGTGATATATATGAATTTTATCCTATTATGACCTGCAAAACCTAACACCAAAACAAAAATTAAATTCAATTGCTAGGCCAAAATAAAGCATCAAAGAACGATTCAAGGTGTTTAAGAATGTATTTATGGTGTGAAGCATCAACAACCAATCAACATTGGTGTCTAATTATTGTCAATGGAGACACTCACATCTGTCCCCCAAAAAAAGCCGCTTCGTATGGTGTGACTTCTGGTTATATGTAGGATATGAGGTGTGATGGGTTTAAAAGTGGTGAAGCCATGTAAGTGGCAGTAATTGTATGTAACTATGAAAGTGGAGAAGTTTGTAGGTGGTTAGTTACCATGACTTGTGGGAAGCAGAGATTTCGTTTAGACAAAAATAGGATAAGTAGTTGTATGGATTATGAGGAATGAGGATGATGCTTATCTTCATTTTTTAATTGTAATAACTTCTTATCTTGATTTCAAATTTCAAACTTGAAACTTAGGAGAGGATGAAACTATGACAAAATGCACGAGTAAACCATAGTGCACGAATGGTTATTTCCTAGCCTCTCCGCCTCTCATCCATTTTTACATTTATAATATAAAGATTTCAAAATGGCCTAAAAAATGAGCCTATGAGTATACATCATTGTGGAAGCAAATAGGAGAGAAATAGTGTACAAATTTTTACGTGCAACCCAGCGGACAATTGGAATTATTACGTGCAACCGACCGGATAATCCAATTGTCTGCTAGGCTCACTTTCCACAGAGCCTTAAAATAAGTTTGGTCGCCTATTGCAGTAGCCTAGTAGCACAGCGCCTGTGATAAGAGTTTTTTTTATCTTTTCACATAGGCTGGGTTCAAATCTTGTTAAGCTAATTTCTATCTTATTTTTTTTCAACCTTTTCCCCCCATTGTGGTTTTTTTTTTTTTGTGGATGATTTATTAATTTTTTTTGCCTTTCACCCTTTTTGAATGGACTATTTACTTAGGCTTTTTGATATATAATTCAATTCAACTAAACCTTTGTTTTCGGTACTTTTTTTACAACATTTAAAAAAAAATGAGCACAAAAAACAAAATATATATAATGAGATTTGGTGAGTTATTGCAATATATGTTAGTGAGTCAAACCTTTGTGCACATTATTTATTCCATTGGAGACCATATCTCACCAAAACATAATAAAAATAACTCACTAAAAGGTTAGAATTTTCAATATTAGGTCTGGTTTGATATATTTGAAAAAAATTATTCACCTAGATTATGACTTTTTAAGGGAGCTATTGTAAAATGTTTTGGTGAGTGATGATATGCATTTAGTGAGCTATGTTACGTGATTATTAAGTTATAACATAATAGTGAGCAGCTAGTAGTGAGCTGTATAATATATGTTAGCTACTCAAACCAAAGTGGGCATCTGTAGGTGTTAGTGAGTTATATAATATTTTTAGTGGGTGGAATGTAGTATAAATAGGTAGTTATTAGTGAGCTACACAATATTCTTAATGAGCTATTAATCAAATTAATGATACGAAAAGGAAAAAATAACCATAATAATAATAACAATAATAATAACAACAACAACAACAACAACAATAATAATAATAATAATAATAATAATAATAATAATAATAATAATAACAACAACAACAACACAACAACAACAACAATAACAACAATAACAACAACAACAACAACAACAGCAGCAGCAATAATATTAACAATAATAATATCTTATTGTATACATCAACGTGCACATATGTATTCTTGTTCATATTCTTAGGTATGATTTTTTTGTGAGTTGCACCATGTTTTCAAGTAAGCTATGACATATATTTAGTGAGCTATATTTTATGTTTATCTTGTGAGGTGCTATGATGTATGTTTGGGTGACTTATGAGTGAAAAGTTTTATTCACATGGATTTTGTCTTTTTAAGAAAGTTATTGTATGATGTTTTGTTGTGCTGTGATATATATTTAGTGAGCTATGGTACGTATTTAGTGAGCCACAATATACATTAGGAAGCAGATGTTAGTGAGCTATAGAATACATGTTACTAAGTCGAATGAAGTTTGAACTATAGAATACATGTTACTAAGTCAAATGAAGTTTTACATGGGCAAATGTCAGTGAGTTGGACAACATTTTTAGTTAGTGAAATCCATATGTATGTGAGTAGATATTAATGAGCTACACAACATTTTTAGAGAGCTATTAATCAACTTAAGTATATGAAACGAAAAAAAAAAGAATAACAAGAAAAATAACAATAAACAATAATGACAACAACAACAACAATAACAATAACAATAATAATAGTAGTAATAGTAGTAGTGGTGGTGGTGGTAGTAGTAGCAATAATATATTATATACATTAGCGAGCACATACACATTCTTATTCATATCATTAGCTACGATATTTTTTTGGTGAGCTACGCCACATCTTTGGAAAGCTATGATATAATGTAACATCCTGAATTTCTAATTCCATTTCTTTATTACTAATTATTAACCTACGTGGCAGCGGAACCTAGGTTGGGATGTTACCGCTGTATTTCCTTTGTGGAAATACCAGGCTGTGTATCAAATAGCAACTAATGCAAAAGTACTTCAATAATACTTCAACTTAAAAGGGTTCAGTTACTAATGAGCAACTATTAAACTAAAACAATTATTCATTACAATTCTCTTCTTTAAACAACTAAAGGTTGTATCCTTCGGTTTAAGCATCGCGGCCTCACTCTACCTTCGATCCCCAATCTCATGCACAACTAGTTCACTGAAAAACAAAACATTTTACAAAAGTGAGATAATCTCAACAACAATCACCCTTAACACTTAAACTACGAACACAAACTCATTTTTAAAACATTTTAAGGATAGGGGAACAACAAGACCGCACTCATTTGTTCTCCACTAATGTAATCGTCCATACTTATATGTTATCAGTGATGCACACACACAATTCTAAGATTCCCATTCACAGTAATTGGGTTTTAAGGGTGGGCAACCCCACTGGGTCGCATGATCTGCGCTTGGGTTTAACGCAGCCGCTTAACTTAATCCTGACCTACTGCCGAACTAGGGCAGTTACCGCTTAACCATTTCCTTGCCTACCATCATTATGGATGGTTATCGCTAACCTGGCCCACGTCCCACCTGGGTACGAGGCCGCTTACATGCATGCACTATTTCCCAGGGAAGGCTATTGGCCTTCAATCAATATAACCAGTTCACAGTCTCACCCATGATCAGCCTTTACAGTCACTATTATACTTTTCCAAATTAAATGTTGATTTAACATGCACGGTTCATTCAGATTCAACCCGATCCCCAAGGGGCATCCCCACATACAAAAACTTCCATTTTTCAGCATAAACATTCGAAGACCCAACTCTATAATCATAGCAAAATCATGCGATTCTAACTACGCAGTCTTGTTCAGTTGACTCATGCCATAATGTCATTAAATCAACATTCAAAATCAATTCTTCCCATATTCAATGCACATGCAATTTTTCAAGTAACTCGGGGAAGGGTTAGGGCATAATTCGTACTTGAAATCCGTACAAATTTACGGGCTCGGTCACTAGTTTGGGTCTACTGCTCCGTACCTGGGCCAAAACACCACCCACACTTAGTCCAAAACTTCATGGGCCATAATTCTAGCCCCTGACCTACTCATAGGAAGTTTTCTAGAATTTTTACCCATGCCTAGGGTTCCCAACCGAAGCCCAACTCTAGATCTATATTCCACCAGGATTTGGGTCCAACTTCCAGAACCGATAACTTTTACTCCTAATGTCGAAAATTTAATTTCTTGCCCATTATAGAAATGTCAGTCCGTCCTATACACTTCTTGTGTTTAGGGTTTTGTCAGATTCTAGCCTGAATTGGGCCGTTGTTCTAATTTTTTTCATGGTATCACTGATTGCCCTAATCTGGATTGTCTCCAGTAATTCGATCATAACTTGGGATACCCTACTTCGATTCATTCGATTCAAAAACTGTGATACACGACACATTTTGAAGCACTTACTGTAAAAATTTCACAATTTGTGGCCTACTACTCTGTCCTGGGTGAAGTTTTAAATTCAGTGTATGTGCAGTTCTCATGCTCAGCAGGTTCTGCCCCTAATTTTTCATCCCTGACACATACCCTTGGCTCGATTTTTCGTAAGGTCTTACTCCCAACAAACCCATGACGGTCCCAACAGCCTTATTCCTACTCCCTCATAATTCATGTCGAATAAAAATTAAAACTTTTAATTAAAACGATTAACAAATAGCCTCTTGAGGCTTACCTTGATGCTATTTCGGAAGAGGAGCAATTGCAATGTCGAAACCTTAGAGTTTTACATCTGACAGTCATAAAAACTCAAATCAAATATTTTTCACTTGAAATCGACATCAAAACCATGAATTTAGAAGGAAAAACATAAGAAAACCCAAACTTTTTGGGGTTTGTATGCATGGGGGTGCACCTCACTTACCACCAAGAGAGAGAGGGAGGAGGCAAGGGTGGTGGTTTGGTGGTCTGGCCAGTGACGGCTGTTGCTCCAGCGGCAGCTGACGTGGCGCGAGGGAAAGGGGGTGAGGATTGAGAGAGAGAGAGAGAGAGAGAGAGAGAGAGAGAAAGAGAGAGAGAGAGAAGTGGAGAGATGGGGGGTTTTGTAGGTTTTGCTTGGGGGGAAAGAGAGGCAAAATTTAAAAAAGAGAGGGTACTAGTCGGGTACTAGGGTAGAGATGGGGGGTTTCATTCCTTTTTTTTTTTTTTTTTGGGTAAAGCATCCTTGCATAAAATAGGAAAGAAGGATCTAGGGTCAATTATTCCTTTTTAGCTAATTGGGTAATTACTCAGTTATGCCTAGGAAGATACATTTAAATATAAATGGGTGAATAAAAGTACCATAAATAGATAGAAAATATTCAGGTCTAGGAAGGATAAATAATAAGGAAGCGAAAGAAACATAAGTAATTTGAGGAAAAAGAAAAAAAAATAACCTGAATGAAATTTTAAATTCATGCTTTAATGAAATAAGGAAAATATAGAATTTTGAAAACAAAAACATGGAAGAAAAGATTTTGATTGGCTTGGATTACAAAGGTTAGTCTACGGCACATGATTTTTTAATTTAAATTTCCGGGGTTTTACATACTATCCCACTTAGAAAAGTTTCATCCTCGAAACTTCACTGGGCTACGACACACTACCATTACGGAAATGAATTTTTGGGGTTCTACCCACTTAAGAAGTTTCGTCCTCGAAACTTGTGTGTACTTGGTTATAGGAATAAGTGAGGGTATTTGTCTTGCATCTCCTACTCCGGTTCCCAGGTTGCTTCCGGCATTTCATGATCGGCGCAGAGGACCTTGACCGAGGGCATCGTCTTCCTATGAAAGTGCTTTTCTCGCCGATCCAGGATTTGCACAGGCTGCTCCTCATACAATAGATCTTCTTGGAGCTATATAGGGTCAGGTTCGATTATGTGTGAGGGATCTGGAATATACCTTCGTAGCTGGGACACATGGAACACATTGTGTACTCTTGGAAGTTCAGGCGGTATCTCCAACCGATATGCCACTTCTCCAACCCTCTGCATGACTAGGTACGGCCCGATGTATCTCGGGCTGAGTTTTCATGCCATCCCAAATCTCGCCACTCCCTTGGTTGGGGAAATTCAAAGAAACACCTGATTTCCAATGTGGAATTCAGGGGGCCCACGCCTTCGGTCGGCGTAACATTTCTGGCGGCTCTGGATGGCTCTCATTCGTTCTTGGATTACCCTTATCTTATCCATCGTGGCTAGGATTAATTCCAGCCCTATAGTCAGAGCTTCATCGATCTCCTGCCAATAGAGCGGAGTTCTGCACCTCCTCCCATACAATGCCTCATGCGGGGCCATCCCGATACTCACGTGGTAACTGTTGTTGTAGGAGAACTCAATCAGCACCAACTGTTCGTCCCACACTTTTTCAAAGTCCAGGGCGCAAGCCCTTAGCATATCTTCCAATGTCTGAATAGTGCGTTTAGTTTGCCTGTCCGTAGCTGAGTGAAATGCAGTACTAAAGCGTGACAACGTCCTAAATGCTTCCAGTAGCTTCTGCCAAAAACCCGACTAGAATCTGATGTCTCGATCCGATACTATGGAACTGGGTGCCCCGTGTAATCACACTATCTCCTCGAGGTATGCTCGAGTTAACTGATCTAAGGTCCAACTATTCCTTATGGCTATAAAATGCGCTGTTTTTGTGAGTCTATCCACTATGACCCAAATCGCATTATTTTTTCATTGAGTCAATGGTAAGCCCACCACGAAATCCATCGACACCGAATCCCATTTCCACCCGGGAACATCCAGCGGCTGCAGGAGTCCCGCTGGTCGTTAATGTTCAATCTTTACCCACTGGTAGGTCAGGCACTTTGCCACGTAGTCAGCTACTTCTTGCTTCATGTTACTTCACCAGAATGTCTGTTTTAGGTCTTCATACAGTTTATATCCCCCAGGGTGCACTGAGTGTGGAGTGTTGTGACCTTTATCTAGGATTTTCTTCTTGAGTGCCTCTATTGCCAGGACACACACCCGGTTATCAAATCGTATGGTGCCATCCTCATGGATTACGAGCACGGGTGCTTTCCCCACCAGTGTTTCTTTCCTGATCCACTCCAGTTGAGGGTCAGTAGCCTATGCTACTCAAGTCTCCTCTATGAGTGTCGGCTGTGCTTCCAAGGCGCAAAGCATAGGCTTGACCTTCAGGGTGATTACGTTAAGTTCTAACTTCCAAATTCCTCACACAACTCACTCGGGAGTGCTAACAAGCAGTTTAGTGTCGGGTACGGTCAGCGGCTCAATCATCCGCCACCACGTTAGCTTTTCCAAGATGGTACTGGAATAGACATCATAGTCCCTTAGGAGCTCTTACCACTTTGTCTGCCTCAGGTTCAGATCCTTTTATGAAAAGAGGTATTTCAAGCTCTAGTGATCGGTGAAAACCTGGCAATGTACCCCATATAGGTAGTGCCTCCAGACCATAAGTGCAAACACGACGACTGCTAACTCTAGGTCATGAGTCAGGTAGTTCCGCTCATGGGACTTCAGTTGCCGCGAAGCATAGGCTATCACGCGATCCTCCTCATTAGCACACTTCCCAACCCGCTCCTAGATGCATCGCTATACACCATAAAATCCTTATCTGTGATGGGTAAGGCCAGTATTGCTGCACGCATCAATCTTTTCTTAAGCTCGTGGAACGCTTCTATACACTATTCTATCCATTCTACTTCGTGACCTTCCTGGTCCAATTGGTGAGCAGGGTGGCGATCTTCGAGGAGTTTTGAACAAATCTAGGATAGTACCCCGCCAAACCCAAGAAACTTCTCATTTCTGTCGAATTTTTAGGTCTTGCCCAGTTCATCACAGCCTCTACCTTTTGGGGGTCCACAGACACTCCCTCGTTAGATACTACGTGTCCCACAAATGCCACCTTATTTAACTAGAATTCACACTTCGAAAACTAGGCATATAACGCATTACTACTTAATACTCCCAGAACTGTCCTCAGATGGTGGGTATGCTCCGTTGGAGTCCTTGAATAGATCAGTATATCGTCTATGAATACCAACACAAATTGATCCAGGTGGGGTTTGAACTTTGTTCATGGAGTTAATGAATGCTGTAGGGGCATTAGTGAGGTTGAAGGGCATCACTACGAATTCATGATATCCATACCGGGTACTGAAGGCAGTCTTGGGTATATCTTCATCCTTGATTCGAAGTTGCTAGTACCCCGAACGAAGGTTTATCTTGGAAAAAGTTTTCGCACCTCTTAGCTGGTCAAAGAGATCGTCTATTCTGAGCAGAGGGTAACGATTCTTAACCATTATTCTATTAAGCTCCCCATAGTCTATGCAAAACCTCAGGGTTCTATCCTTCTTCTTCACAAACAACACCAGGGCTCCCCATGGAGATGTTCTGGGTCGAATATACCCCTTCTCTAACAATTCATCCAATTGTGTCTTTAATTCCTAAAGTTCTACCGGTGCCATAAGGTAAGGTGTCTTAGAGATGGGTGTGGCTCTACGGGTAAGATGGATACAAAATTCTACTTTTCTAAGGGGTGGTATACTGAGGACCTCCTCTAGAAATACATCCGAAAATTCCCTTAATACCCGGGTGTATACAAGGGAGGATTTGGCACCCTCGGTCTTCACTACGTTATATAGGAATCCCTTTCATCCTTTGCCTAACAACTTTCACGCTTTCATCATAAAAATCAGTTTCACTCTCGCTCTAGGTCCCTTACCCTTATGCACCACTTTCTGCCATTGGGTTCCCTTAGGGTAATTTTTCATCTTAGACAGTCTATCTGAGCCTGATGTTTGGCTAACCAATCCATCCCCAGAATGACCCCAAAGTCAGTTAACTCAAACCTATATAGGTATGCCAATAATTCATGCTCATACATCCTAATAGGGCAATCCTTATATAGTTCCTCACACATTATAGTCTTCCTATCAGGAAAAATCACAAACAACAAGGAAGATTTATGCGCCGGGACTAGTCCTAATGTCTCAACTAGTTTAACATAAATAAAAGACTACACAACACTCGAATCAAATAAAACATCTACTGGTTAAGCTTGGATAGAAAAAGTACCCATTACAACGTTTGGAGCATCCTTGCCTCCTCCTTGTGCATCACGTAGACCTGCCCTCATTGTTTCGTGGCGGTTAGTTGGGAGATCGGGCTTGAATCTACTAAGGTGCCCGGTTCTGTTGGTTGGGTTTGATCGCCTGCCACTTCTGTTCTGATAAGGTTGCTGGGGTCGCTGTCCCTGTCCCTGTCCTTGTTCTTGTCCTTGTCCCCTATGACTTTGACTGGCAGGAGGTGGGGGGTGTCGGCAGTCACGGATCTAAGGTTGAGGGCTTCCGCAGCGAAAACACCTCTTAACTGAACGACATTCCCAGGCGTAGTGTCCTAACTTTCCGCAGGCATTGCGGGTCACTTGTAACAGCCCACGACCACCCGCCATCGAGGTATTGTCCGCTTTGGGGCTACACAGCTCACACCAGGGCACGCTCACCCTGAGTCTAGTGCACCCCTCACGGTTTTGTCCTCAAAAGGCACCTCGATGGGTTGAGGTTTCCCCACGCTTATAAGGCGTGGTTCGTTCTCCTCAACTCCCGATGTGGGATACCTTCATCCACCTCGCCTCTCAAGGGCCCAGCGTCCTCGCTAGCATATCGGGTCGGGTCCATGGCTCTAATACCACTGTAACAGCCCATGACCACCCGCCATCAAGGTGTTGTCCGCTTTGGGGCTACACAGCTCACACCAGGGCACGCTTACCCTGAGCCCAGTGCACCTGTAACACCCCCGACCTCAGGCGGGTCGTGTTACATGCCACAGCCTTCCCCTGGGGAAAGACTGTTAAGGCAACTTGCTTAAACCTATTAGAAATATAACATAAGAGAGACTCAAAATTTAAAACTTAAGCCACTATAACCTAATTGGACCTTGAGTTTAATCCTAGGGCTAGAAATGTCAAAATTTTCTAAATTTCTGGGGGCAAAACGGTCAGAGTCTCCCCTGAAAACTGACCATTTTCCCAGGCCTAAGCCTTACATTATAACCTTGCAATACATAATAGTACTAGATAACACCAACATCTCAACGGCTACACGCCGGAGTCCACAACTCTACGGGCCACACGCCCGGAGTATACAGAGCTTTCTATTTTCATAAACCTTACAAAAGATAAATAATTACATAACCTTACAAACATAATCAATATTACATAGTCACATCATAATCAAACCAAGCAAGTCGATCCTTGTTGCACTCCACGCGTCAATCACATACCTGTGGATCTGGGAAAAAGGGGAAAAGTAATGGGGATGAGCAACCACCGCTCAGTGAGTAAACCCTCTCTCCCAAAACATACTTAAAATACGTATTAACTTACGCAAGCCTTTCGTAATTCATTTTAGTTGAAGAGCTTTCACATAATACATCATATTCGAACCATAAACCGAGTGAAGGAATAATCATACCAAAAGGCTTAACTTTAGAAGAAACCATAACGCGTTGACTTAACATAATAAAGTTATGCAAACCCGGAAACATAGCATAAAAGGGGTTTTACGCATAAGTTTCACTTACCGAAAATTATACATAGTAACATAATCACGTAAATGAGGAGACTATACTCTTAGAGGTACTTTGTTACTGCCATCCCGAGTCGGCCAAACTCGAGCGGCAACATACGCCTATCCGGACAGACATCATACTATGCTGAGACGTAATTTCATACTTAGACTTCAGGTGGGAATCAAACCACCATCCCTGAATCTATCATAACGTAACATATGTGATACCAGGCGGGAACTAAGCCACCATGCCTGGGTCTCAGACTTAAGCTTAGAGTTTCTAGAGTAGCTCCTCTTCGTACACATAGACATAAGCATAACCATACGTTCACATACATACTCATATTGATTCATATATAGGTCTTAGGAACTTATGAAATTCATATACATACATACTTAGTAGATAAACATGCTTATACGTATCCATATATAGGTTTTATGAACTTAAAACATAAAAACATAATACATATACATACTTCATAGACAAACATACTTATATGTATTCATATATAAGTTTTATGAACTTAAAACATGAAAACATAATTTCCTTATGACTTTAGCTTTAGGCAAATAACAAGAAAGGCCTCTTAAGAAACATGGTGAGTGTACTAACTCACGATTCAAAACTTGGTAGTTACTAGCGTGCACTTGAAAGCTAGGATTCGTAAATAATCACCTTCAGTTGCCCTTTTAACGCTCATTGTAATCTTTCAAACACAAGCGATGAACATGATACAAGCCAAGTTTACTAATCTCATAAATTGATTTCGTGAATGGTTTAAAAGCTTTTCATAATCGAATTAAATTTGCTAACGTATAAACTAACTTTGTAAAATACGTTTATGAATTCGTAAAACGACTTCGTTTCTAATTTAGAAGCTTCGTATAAACGTAATACGTTAATTAACTCGTAAACGATCCCCTTTTAGACTTAAAAGCTTCTTTTAAGGGCAATAAGTTGGTTAATACTTAAAACAACTTTACTTTAAACTTCAAGGTTTCTTATAAAGGTAACACGTTTTACCAAATCGTAAAACGACTTATTTTCTAACTCGAATGCTTCGTATGAACGTAATAAGTTTACTAAATCGTAAAACGATTTTGTTTTCAAGTTAAAAGCTTCTGAATAACATAATACGTATGTTAGTTTGTAAAACGACTTCGTCCTGAACTTACAAGCTTCTTATAAATAAAATAAGATCTGTTAACACGTAAGTCGGTTTCATAAGTAACTTCAAAACTTCTTACAAATATAGAAGGGTTTATTAAATCGTAAAACGACTTAATTCCAACTTAAATGCTTCGTATAAATATAATAGGGTTGCTAAATCATAAAACGATCTCGTTTTCAACTCAAAAACTTCTTAATAACGTAAAACGATTGCTAACTCATAAGACGACTTCGCTTTTTAGCTAAAGCTTCCTTTAAATGTAATATGTATGCTAAATCGTAAATCGCAACTCGTTTGAAACATAACGTGTTTAGTTGATGCTTAATTCAAACTAAGTTCGAAGGTTAAGGCTTCTTATAAACGTTATAAGTCTATTAACACATAAATCGACTTCCTTTGCAACTTCAAAGCTTCTTAAAACGTAATAAGCTTGTTAAGTCGTAAAACGTTGTCGTTTCTAACTTAAAAGCTTCATATAAACGTAATACGGCTACTAACTCGCAAAATGACTTTGTTTTTAACTTAAGAAGTTCTTATAAACGTAAAACGTTTGCTAGTTTGTAAAACGACTTCATTTTTGACTTAAAAGTTTCGTATAAACATAATACGTTCATTAACTTGTAAAACGACTTTACTTTAAACTTAAAAGTTTCTTATAAACGTAATATGTTTACTACATCGTAAAGCGATTTAGTTTCTAACTTGAATGCTTCGCATAAACGCAATAAGCTTACTAATTCGTAAAGCGACTTCGTCTTTAACTAAAAAGGTTCTTTATAAACATAATAAGGTTACCTAATCATATAACGACTTTGATTCTAACTTGAAAGCTTCGTATAAATGTAATAGGGTTGCTAAATCATAAAAACAACTTCGTTTCTAACTTAAATGCTATGATTAGCAATAATGTAAGCTAGATTCATCGAAAACTCCATTTTAAAGCATCTAACAACCTTTCAAGAATATATTGGTTCTTCCCTAGCATAGCAATGTTTAATTCATTTGCTTGTCCACACATATAATCGAATTCATACAATAACAATCCAATCTACCAATTCAGTAAACTAATTCATATAACTATCATTCAAAATCCTTAAAATAGGAGGGATTAAAGGTCCACCCACCTCGAATTCAAGCTATAGGCGTGCCAAACTGACTGGATTGAAGCTAATTTCGAACTCCCAAAGCTCAGTATCCTCTCTGCTCTTCGCGCAAGGCTCGACCACTTCCAAACCCAAAACCCTAACTTGTAATTTTTGAGAAATTAAACACAATTAGGAAGAATCCAGGTCAAGAATGCAATTTATAGATGAAGGAGGAGTTCGAAATCACCTTGCATGCGCCGAATTCGCCGGCGTTCGGCCGGTTGTGGTGCATGGAAGGAGGAGAAACGAACGAGGAGGCGAGGAACAGGGGAGAGAGGGACGGTCGGGGGTTTCACATAGAGGGGGAAGGAGGAGCAGCTCACGGGGGGGCGACTGGCTCAAGGCCGGCGACCGACGACAGCGTGCATGGCCGGAAGCGAAGGAGGAGAAGGAGGACAGGGGAAGCAAAGCAGGGGAACGGGAAGAAGAAGAAGAGGAGAGAGAGAGAGAGAACTCGGGAGGGGAGTTGGTCGCGGCACTGAGAAGGAAAAACAAAAGCCACGAGCGGAAATTACTAAGTTACCCCTGATTCATGTTCGATAACGCTAGTCTACTTCGTAACCTAAATTCTAAACCCAAATCGATAATATGATCCTTCATCAACTATTTGTTCCCAAATATCTCTAGGTTTGATTTAATAACATCGAACTATTTCTAAGGTTAACAACCTAATCGTATTTGGGTTCCTAATCGATTTAGTACTCGTTATACTCGTTAATAACTGTTAATAACGCTAATTAAAATTATCGAAAGATTTTCAAAATTAATAACAATAACATTATTATTGGCGGCAAAACTATTCTTTTTAATAAAATCAACGCTCACATGGGCACATAGAAAATAATTTTAGCTCATATTGCTAATAAAATACCGTTTTTATAACGTAAAAGGCATCAATTGCTAAATCATCAGTCGAATCTCCAAATCTCTAATCCTAAACTGAAGTACTTAATATAATCGCTCGTCCACTTACTCGCCCTTGATTATATTAAGGATCGATTTAGTTAATTACATAAATAATCCCAAGGTTCGACAATCTAGTCTTATTCGCTTTGGTTGGAGCTTCAAGAAATCGAAGGCTATTCAACTTATACAACTTCAGACAATTTATTTTGGGGGTCTGAGGTTGGATAGGTTAATAACTTGGGCAATAAAGTAGTGGTAGGTTGGCAAATACTAAAATAAAATTTTCTAACTCAACAGGCATAATATTTGGTAAGCAAGTACGACAAAAGTGCGGGTCTCACAGCACCCCTCACGGCTTTGTCCTCAAAAGGCGCCTCGATGGGTTGAAGTTTTCCCACACTTATAAGGCGTGGTTCATTCTCCTCAACTCCCGATGTGGGATACCTTCATCCACCCCCCTCTCAGGGGCCCAGCATCCTCGCTGGCACATCAGGTCGGGTCCATGGCTCTGATACCACTGTAACAACCCATGACCACCCGCCATCGAGGTATTGTCTGCTTTGGGGTTACACAGCTCACACCAGGGCACGCTCACCCTGAGTCCAGTGCACCCCTCACGGTTTTGTCCTCAAAAGGCGACTCGATGGGTTGAGGTTTCCCCAATTTATAGCTTCCCTTAATATTAGTGCGAATTCGTCTGTAGTATTCAGATTTTAGGCCTCGAAAATAGATTTCATTGATGAAGGTATCCCACGTCGGGAGTTGAGAAGAACGACACGCCTTATAAGCATGGGGAAACCTACCCATCGAGGCGCCTTTTGAGGACAAAACCATGAGGAGTGCACTGGACTCAGGGTGAGCGTGCCCTGGTATGAGCTGTGTAGCCCCAAAGCGGACAATACCTCGATGGCGGGTGGTCGTGGGCTAATAAAAAAAAAAAGAGGAATGGGGCAAAAATGGGGGGTCGGGCACGTGTGACCCGACACTTTCTCTCCCCTCTTTCTTCTTCCTCCTTCAGCAAGAGACCCCCTGACACCCCCCTCTCTCTCAGCTCATTCTTCTGCTTCCTTCACCATTCGCAGACCTCAAGCTCTCCACTTGCCTTCCCATCTCCTCTACTTACTGCCACGCCGCGCATCAGGCCTGACCGGACCCCAGGCGACGCCCACCAGGTGCCGGCATCTCCCCCATTTCAGCGCAGAACTGACCGAACGCCCGGCAGATTTCGCACATGTAGGTGAGAATTCGAGCAACCTTACCTCTATAAATTGAATCCTTGCTTCAATTCCCTTCAATTCGTGCTAATTGTGCTTAAATACTTCAGAAATTGTGAGTTAGGGTTTTGGGTTTGGTGGTATCAGAGCAAAAGAAAATGAGATTCGACTCGCCGATATGTTTTATGTGCTAAGTGTTATGTGTTATGTGCTATGTGTTATGTGCTATGCAATGTATGTTATATATTAAGTGTTTAGTGTTTAATTGTTGTAAGCTTACTAGGAGGGGGTTGGTGGAAATTCCTCTATGGGTAACATATATATATATGATGCACATAAGTAACCTGGAGTCTTATTACGAGTGCAGGAGTTAAGATAGCATTTGATATGTCGGAAGAGAGGCAAAATCCTCCTCCACCTCCGCCTCCAAATGATGGGATAGATATGCTAATTAAATTTCTGAAGCTTAAGCTACCTACGTTTGACGGAACGCCGGACCCAATTCAGTATGAGCACTGGAAGAGGAAGATTGAAGGATTGCTTGAAGTCATGGAGTGTCCTGCCAATTATAAGGTGAGGTTCGCAGCTCACTTATTTGAGAAAGATGCTAGTTTCTGGTGGGATACCGTTAAGCCAAAAGAAGGTGAACAACCACTAACTTGGGCACAGTTCAAGGGATTATTAGATGAAAAATACTATCCTAAGGAGGTAAAATGGGCTAAAGAGCAGGAATTTTTGGACTTAAAGCAAGGAAAAATGCCAGTTATTGAGTATATATCTAAGTTTAATAAATTGAGTAGGTTTGCTCCTCATCAAGTGGCGAATGAGGAAATGAAAATGGAACGGTTTGAGAGAGGCCTCAAAGCTAAGTTAAAAACAAACATGGCTGCACTAACCTTTCCAAATCTCCAAACGATGTACCAAAAAGCCATCAAAGTGGAGCGCGTTATAGATGAGTGTGAAGCATCAGAGATAGCTATGCAACAAAAAGGGAAGCGCGAAGTTGAGAGCTCTCAAGGAGAGGTGCGTGGAAATAGAAGGAAGCCTAACTCCAGTCGACGGCCTGAAAAGAACCGCCCTACATATGAGCCAAGGCCTCGATGTGATACATGTGGCAAACTCCATAATGGACCTTGTGCAAGATTAACTGGGGCATGCTTTGAGTGTAGAGAAATTGGGCATTACCAAAACCAATGTCCAAAGAAAGTATAAGAAAACATCCAAGCTAATCAAAGGACTGAACCAGCAAGTAAGCAAGGCGGCAATAATCTCCAAGTAAGAAAATGACTCCACCAATCTCACAGCTCCATGATGTGAATGAAAGTTGGTAAGAAATCTTCCTTTTAAGTACTTTCATTTATACAAGTATATATGAATTTATTTCGCATCATGTGACCAAAGCGTATGAGTTTCGAGGACGAAACTTTTTATAAGTAGGGGAGAAATGTGCGACCCAAAGTTTTGTCATACTTACTTAATGAATATTATGCCTGCTGGGTTAGAAAATTTTATTTTAGTATCCGCCAACCTACAACTGCCATATTGCCCAAGTTATCGATCTATCCAACTTCAGGGGCGGGTAAGCTGACCCATGATTATATTTAGGAATCCGGTTTAGGATTAGAGGCCCGGGAATTCGATTATTTATACAATAGGTTGAAGTTTTGTAGTAGAATTGAATTAAAAAAAAAAAAGAGGAATGGGGCAAAAAGAGGGGGGTCGTGCACGTGTGACCCGGCACTCTCTCTCCCCTCTTTCTTCTTCCTCCTTCAGCAAGAGACCCCCTGACACCCCCCTTCTCTCTCTCTGCTCGTTCTTTTGCTTTCTTCACCATTCGCAGACCTCAAGCTCTCCAATTACCTTCCCATCTCCTCTACTTGCTGCCACCCCGCGCATCAGGCCTGACCGGACCCCAGGCGATGCCCACCAGGTGCCAATGTCTCCCCTATTTCAGCGCAGAACCGACCGAACGCCCAGCGGATTTCGTACATGCAGGTGAGAATTCGAGCAACCTTACCTTTATAAATTGAATCCTTGCTTCAATTCCCTTCAATTTGTGCTAATTGTGCCTAAATACTTCAGAAATTGTGAGTTAAGGTTCTGGGTTTGGTGGTGGTCGAACCTTGCGCGAGAGGCAGAACTGATTCTGAGCTTTGGGTGTTCAAATTTAGCTTCAATCCAGCCAGTTTGCATGCATATAGCTTGGATTCGAGGTGGGTAAACCCTTAATCCCTCCTATTTGATGTATTTCGAATAATAATTATACGAATTAGTTTACTGAATTGGTAGATTGGATTATTGTTGTATGAATTCGATTGTATGTGCGGACAAACAAATGAATTAAGCTTTTGTTATGCCATGGCAAAACCAATCTGTTCTTGAAAGGTTGCCTGATGTTTTAAAATGGTGGCTTTCATGATTTAGAAGTGCATATGACTCTCTAAAGTTGCTTTCAATTTTCATATCAAACCAGTTAGCATTGAAGATTGTTTGGGATACAAGAGGGTGGTTTAAAAGGAAAAGAAGTCTTTATTGTTTTGGTGTACATTCAAGTCTGGTTTTAAGAAGTTTGCAAATACTAACTATTTCATTCGAACAAACTTGGGTTACCTAATCTACGGTTAATGCGTTTGAAAACCCACTACTTTATAAGATGGCCTTAAGGTAGATTTTGGTCAAACTTGAGTCTTTATGAAGTTTCGAGTCAAGAGATAGTAAAACCATTACGTTTCAAGAAGCATTTACATAGAAGATTTATGAAGTGATGTTTGCCTCATAAACGAGCCAAATGCTTTAAATTTTTGAATGATAGCAAGTTTAGGAACATTTTAAGCCTTTAGTTTATTTTTACACCCATCTTGAGTTTCAAAATGGAATGTTCAAACGAATCTAGCTTGCATTAATTGCTAACTAAGTATTTAAGTCTCAAATGGGTTTCGATTTCGAACGTAGTTTGAATTAAACGTTAACTAAGCACGTTATGTCTCAAACACGTTTCGATCTACGATTTAGTAAACGTTTTACGTTTAAAAGAAGCTTTTTAACTAAAAAATGAAGTCGTTTTATGAGTTAGCAATCGTTTTGCATTTATGAGAAGTTTTTAAGTTGAAAACGAAGTCGTTTTACGATTTAGCAACCTTATTACATTTATATGTAGCTTCTAAGTTGAAAATGAAATCGTTTTACGATTTAGTAAACTTATTACATCTATACAAAGCGTCTAAGTTGAAAACAAAGTCGTTTTACGGTTTAGCAACCCTATTATATTTATACGAAGCATTAAAGTTAGAAACTAAGTCGTTATACGATTTAGTAAACATTTTACGTTTATAAAAAGTCTTTGAGTTATTTATGAAGCCGATTTACGTGTTAACAGATCTTATTTCGTTTATAAGAAGCTTGTAAGTTTAAAACGAAGTCGTTTTACAAACTAACAAACGTACTACGTTATTAAGAAGCTTTTAAGTTGAAAACAAAATCGTTTTACGATTTAGCAAACTAATTATGTTTATACGAAGCTTTTAAGTTAGAAACGAAGTCGTTTTACGAATTAGTAAACGTTTTTTACGAAGTTAGTTTACATGTTAGCAAATTTATTACGATTATGAAAAGCTTTTAAGCTATTCACGAAGTCGATTTATGAGTCAGCAAACTTGGCTTGCATCATGTTCATCCTTTTGCATTTGAAAGATTGAAATGAGAGTAAAAAGTGCAACTGAAGGTGTTTATTTGCGAATCCTAGCTTTGGAGTGCATGCTAGTAACTACCCAAGTTTTGAATCGTGAGTTAGTAGACTCACCATGATTTTTAAGAGGCTTTTCTTGTTGTTTGCCTAAAAGCTAAAGTTGCAAGAGGATTATGTTTTCATGTTATAAGTTCATAAAACATACATATGAATAAGTATAAGCATATTGTTTACTAAGTATGTATGTGTATGACTATTATAAGTTCCTAAGACATATATATGAATAAGTACAAGTACGTATGTGTACGAATGGTTATGTTATGTTATGTATACATGGAGGAGCTACTCTAGAAACTTTAAACTTAAGTCTGAGACCCAGGGATGGTGGCTTAGTTCTCGCCTGGTATCACATAAGTTATGTTATGATAGATTCAGGGATGGTGGTTTGATTCCCCCCTGAAGTCTAAGGATGAAAATTACGTCTCAGCATAGTATGATGTCTGTCCGGATAGGCGTATGTTGCCGCTCGAGTTTGGCCGACTCGGGATGGCAGCAACAAAGTACCTCTAAGAGTCTAGTCTCCTCATTTATGTGAATAAGTTACTATGTATGATTCTCGGTAAGTGAAACTTATGTGCAAAACGCCTTTTTATGCTATGTTTCCGGGTTTACGTAACTTTATTATGTTAAGTCAATGCATTACGGTTTCTTCTAAAGTTAAGCTTTTTGGTATGACTATTCCTTCGCTCGGTTATGGTTCGAATATGATGTATTATGTGGAAGCTCTTCAACTAAAATGAATTACGAAAGGCTTTCATAAGTTAATATATATTTTAAGTATGTTTTGGGAGAGAGGGTTTACTCACTGAGCGGTGGTTGCTCATTCCCATTACTTTTCCCCCTTTTCCCCAGATCGACAGATATGTGAGTGACGCATGGAGTGCAACAAGGATGGCCTTGCTTGGTTTGATTATGACATGATTATGTAATATTGGTTATGTTTGTGAGGTTATGTAATTATTTATCTTCTTGTAAGGTTTATGAAAAATAGAAAGCTCTGTATACTCTGGGCGTGTGGCCCGTAGAGTTGTGAACTCCGGCGTGTAGCCGTAGAGTTGTTGGTGTTATTTAGTTCCTTTATGTATTGCAGGGATGTAATGTAAGGCTTAGGCCTGGGGAAATGGTCAGTTTTCAGGGGAAACTTTGTCCATTTTGCCCCAGAAATTAAAAAAATCCTAACATTCCTAGCCCTAGGGTTAAACTCAGGACCCAATTATGTTATAGTGGCTTAAGTTTTAAATATTAAGTCCCAATAGGTTATGTTTCAAATTGGTTAAGCAAGTTGCCTTAACAGTCTTTCCCAGGGAAAGACTGTGGCGTGTAACACGACTCGATGAGATCGGGGTGTTACATTTTAAAACATCAGGCAACCTTTCAAGAGCAGATTGGTTTTGCCCTGGCATAACAAAAGCTTAATTCATTTGTTTGTCCACACATACAATCCAATTCATACAACAATAATCCAATTTACCAATTCAGTAAACTGATTTGTATAATTATTATTCGAAATCCATAAAATAGGAGGGATTAAGGGTTTACCCACCTCGAATCCAAGCTATATGCGTGCAAACTGGCTGGATTAAAGCTAAATTTGAACACCCAAAGCTCAGAATCAGCTCTGCCTCTCGCGCAAGGTTCGACCACCACCAAACCCAAAACCCTAACTCACAATTTCTGAAGTATTTAGGCACAATTAGCACAAATTGAAGGGAATTGAAGCAAGGATTCAATTTATAGAGGTAAGGTTGCTCGAATTCTCACCTGCATGTGCGAAACCCGCCGGGGGTTCGGTCGTTTCTGCACTGAAATGGGGGAGACGCCGACACCTGGTGGGCATCATCTGGGGTCCAGTCAAGCCTGATGCGCGGCGTGGCAGCAAGTAGAGGAGATGGGAAGGCAAGTGGAGAACTTGAGGTCTGCGAATGGTGAAGGAAGTAGAAGAATGAGCAGAGAGAGAGAGAGAGAGGAAGAGAGGGGGTGTCAGGGGGTCTCTTGCTGAAGGAGGAAGAAGAAAGAGGGGGGAGAGAGTGTCGGGTCACGCGTGCCTGACCCCCCCATTTTTGCCCCATTCCTCTTTTTTTTTTTTATTCAATTCTACCACAAAACTTCAGCCTATTATATAAATAATCGAATTCCCGGGCCTCTAATCCTAAACCGGATTCCTAAATATAATCGTGGGTCAGCTTACCCACCCCTGAATATATTAAGGATCGATTTAGTAAATTACAGAACTATTCCCAGGGTTCAATAATCTGATCGTATTTGGGATTTGCTTTTGTTGAAACTTCAAGGAATCACAGGCTTGTCTTGTTGCACAACTTTAGACGATTTATTTTTGGGTTACTGAAGTTGGATAGATCGATAACTTGGGCAATATGGCCGTTGTAAGTTGGTGGATACTAAAATAAAATTTTCTAACCCAACAGGTATAATATTAATCAAGCAAGTACGACAAAACTTCGAGTCTCATATTTCTTTTGGATGAAGGTATTCCACATCGGGAGTTGAGGAGAACGAACCACGCCTTATAAGCGTGGGGAAACCTCAACCCATCGAGGAGCCTTTTGAGGATAAAACCATGAGGGGTGCACTGGACTCAGGGTGAGCGTGCCCTGGTGCAACCTAATTACGGGTGGTCGTGGGCTGTTACAGTGGTATCAGAGCCATGGACCCAACACGATGTGCCAGCGAGGACGCTGGGCCCCTGAGAGGGGGATGGATGAAGGTATCCCACATCGGAAGTTGAGGAGAACGAGCCACGCCTTATAAGCGAGGGGAAACCTCAACCCATCGAGGCGCCTTTTGAGGACAAAACCATGAGGGGTGCACTGGACTCAGGGTGAGCGTGCCCTGGTGTGAGCTGTGTAGCCCCAAAGCAAACAATACCTCGATGACGGGTGGTCGTGGGCTATTACAGTGGTATCAGAGCCAGGTTCCCGACCCGATGTGCTAGCGAGGACGTTAGGCCCCTGAGAGGGGGTGGATGACGGCATCTCACATCAGGAGTTGAGGAGAACGAACCACGCCTTATAAGCGTGGGGAAACCTCAACCCATCGAGGCACCTTTTGAGGACAAAACCGTGAGGGGTGCACTGAACTCAGGGTGAGCGTGCCTTGGTGTGAGCAGTGTAGCCCCAAAGCGGACAATACCTCGATGGCGGGTGGTCGTGGGCTGTTACATCACTTTAGGCAGCGCATTGGGATGATGCCCTCCTCGGGTGTTGTTGTTTGAGTATTGAATCCTAAAGGACCACTAGTATTGCTCCCACGGTTGCAAATTCCCTCGATTAGCCCTCTTTCTCTTAACTCCCTGCTGCTCATTGAAGTAGTTACTCCTTTCCCTCATTGCCCTATCTACGTTGATCGCAGTATCATATAGATCCACGTAGGAGGTGTACTGGCGTACCTACATCCTTTCCTTAATAGTAGGATTAAGTTCAGCTTCGAACCAATTCATCTTCAGCCTCTCGTCAGCTACAAAAGCCGGGGCAAATAAGGAGAGTTCCATAAACTTCGAGGCATACTCCAGTACGCTCATGCTTCCTTGCTGTAATTGCATGAACTCATTCTCTTTGGCTTTCTGGAGGGAGGTGGGATAGAAATGATCCTTAATCAATTTCTTGAACTTGCCCTAGTTGAAACCCGGCTTATGTTGCGTTTCCCTCACTGTGGCCCACCATAGGTCGGCTTTATCCCTCAGGTATAACATTGCAAAACCCACTTTCCACTCCTCAGGGCATTGAAGCGTATCGAACAACTTTTCCATACCCCTAATCTAGTCCTCAAAAGTTTTGGGGTCAAGGGTGCTATCGCAAATGGGTGGGTTATGGCTTAGGAGTGTCTTGAACATATAGGAGTTATCCTCCTCGATCCTCTTCTCACGGTCTTCCATTAGCTTCTACAATTGTTCGTTTTGGAGTCGCAACTACTCTCCCTGTTTCTGTGGCAACTCTAGCAGTAAAAGGTTAGTATGGTCTGCTCCAGTAAGTGGATTAGTCTCCTTCACCTGACTGTGAGAGCCGTCCCTATTTTGGGGCGTAGTGCTTCCAACCATTCACTGAATACTGAGATAGGGATCTTCGAATTCACAAGTAGCCTGGTACCGAGGTAAGGCCCGGTTTGTGATTTGTCATTGTTTCCCGCCATCCTATTCGGTAATTAAGTTGGGTTTAGTTTCTCTCTTAATAGTTCATACCCTACTCGCTATTAGAGTCCAATAACATATCACATACTAGTGTATCACGCAACATTTTAGAGGTTTTCAATCACATCACGTTGCCACATCCACGTGGTCTAACCACCACATCACATGCTTATACATTACACATCATACAGGCATTACATTCACGTGTTTCACATACTTCACAAATAAAGAATGCTGACATCCAGATAACTCAAAAGATTTCATTGCATATAATTCAAAATCACAGGTGTTCCATACTAGTTCTGTTCATTACAGCACAGTTGTAACTTTATTAGCCTATAGTGGCTTCTCAACATAATAGAAAGACAACTAACATCATTATCCCAGGAAATAAAACTTTCTAAGCACTATGAGCTTCTATTGGTCAGGGGCGTCCAGTGGACAAGTACCCCTACATATTCGGCCACACCTCCCTCGCTTCTAGTGGGTCACCCGAGTCTCAAACTCACTCGTCTTCTCCATAGGGTCTACCTCATCACCCTTGCCATCAGGTTCCCTCATCTGGTCGGCTGGCACAACGAACTCCCTCCTTTCTGCCTCCTATTCCCCCTCGGGGTTCTCTTTCTCAGTAGCCTCTGTTTTACTCTCGCTAGAGTCTCCCTCAACGTCTTCACTCCCCATAAGTTTTCCCTCACTCACCTCAGAATCCTCCTCAGGGTCCTCCTCCTCCGCCGGTTCCCTCTCTCTTGCGTCCTCCTCAGGATCCTCCTCCCCCATCGGTTCCCCCTCGCCAGGGTCCTCCTTAGGGTCCTCCTCCTCCATCGGCCCCTCCTTGTTAGGGTCCTCCTCAGGGTCCCCCTCCTCCATTGAACCTGCCTTAGTAGGAACACCTGCCTCATCCTTACAGTCACCCTCCTCATTAGTGAGCTCGTCCCCCTGGGGTGAGGCATCCTCCTCACTAGCTATGGGTATACGCTCCAGGTCGTGGGGTCTCACTAGTCTCAGATAGTTCATCAGGTCAACTACACTCATCCCTATAGGCTCCCAGTCACACTAATAGCACTTCCCCCATAGGTGATAGTCATGAGCCTGGGGTGCAGCTCGTCAACTCGATCAGCAGCAGAAAGATCACTCGGTTGTCTTTAATCCTCAAACAGCTATTGGGCACATCCTCTAAATATCTGGCTAACACCCATCTCACATGCCGAATGTAGTCCCACACAACCTGATCCGATCTCTTAGCTAACTGCTCGTGCAAGCAGGGACCTCCTATGCAACCATAATGATAGGTACCCTCCATTCCCATACAGGGTAATTACACATAAGACATGAATGCATACAATAACATGCATTTATTTAATACTATACGCACATGCATGCAACGCCTACCACTTAATATACTCACCGTCCGAGCAGTCCTTAAGTCTGTAAGTTTTAGTATTTAGTTCTTATAGCCTTTTAAGTGAGACTTCAGGCCAGTCAACCTGAGCTCTAATACCACTTTATAATGCCCCAGATTTCTAATTCCATTTCTTTATTACGAATTATTAACCTATGTGGTAGCGAAACCTAGGTTGGGGTGTTACCGTCGTATTTCCTTCATGGAAATACCAGGCTATGTATCAAATAACAGTTAATACAAAAGTACTTCATTAATACTTCAACTTAAAAGGGTTCTGTTACTAATGAGCAACTATTAAACTAAAACAATTGTTCATTACAATTCTCTTCTTTAAATAACTAAAGGTTGTATCCTTCGGTTTAAGCCTTGGGGCCTCGCTCTACCTTCGATCCCTAAATTCCATGCACAACTAGTTCACCTAGAAAACAAAACATTTTACAAAAGTAAGATAATCTCAATAACAATAACCCTAATAGTTCAACGATGCACACAAATTCAATTTTAAAACACTACAGGGACAGGGGAACAACAAGACTACACTCATTCGTTCTCCACTAATGTAACAATCCATACTTATACGTTCTCAGTGATGCACACACACAATTCTAAGATTCGTATTTAAAGTAATCAGGTTTTAAGGTTGGGCAACTCCACTGAGTCTTATGGCCTGCGCTTGTGTTTAATGCAGCCGCTTAACTTAGTCTTAGCCTACCGTCGAACTAGGGCAGTTATTGCTTAACCATTTCCTAGCCTACTAACATCATGGATGGTTATCGCTAACTTGGTCCACGTCCCACCACGGTACGTGGCTGCCCACATGCATGCCCTATTTCCTGGGGAAGGCTATTGGCCTTCAGTCAATATAATCAGTTCACAGTCTCGCCCATGATCAGCCTTTGTAGTCACTATTATACTTTTCCAAATTAAATGTCGATTTAACATACATGGTTCATTCAGATTCAACCTGGTCCTTAAGGGGCATCCCCACAATGCGCAAACTTCCATTTTTCAGCATAAACATTCGAAGACCCAACTATATAGTCATAACAAAATTATGCGATTCCAACTACGCAGTTATGTTCAGTTGACTCATGCCATAATTTCATTAAATCAACATTCAAAATCAATTCTTACCATATTCAATGCACATGTAATTTTTTGAGCAACTCGGGGAAGGGTTAGGGCATGATTGTTACCTGAAATTCGTACAAATTTACAAGCTTGGTTACTAGTCTGGGCCTACTGCTCTGCACTTGAGTCAAAACATCACCCACACTCAGTTTAAAACTTCATGGCCCATAATTCTAGCCCTTGCCCTACTTATAGAAAATTTTCTAGAATTTTTACCCATGCCTAGGGCTCCCAACTGAAGCCCAACTCTGAATCTTGATTCAACTAGGATCTGGGTCCAACTTCCAGAACCTATAACTTTTGCTCCCGATGTCAAAAATTCAATTTCTTACCCATTATAGAAAGGCCAACCTTTGCACTTCTTATCTTTAGGATTTTGTCAGATTTTGGCCAAAATTAGATCGTTTTTCTAATTCTTTTCATGGTTTCACTGACTGTCCTGATATGGACAATCCCCAGTAATTCAACCATAACTTGGGCTACACTACTTCGATTCATTCAATTCAAAACCTGGGATACACGGCACATTTTTTAGCACCTACCCTAAAACTTTCACAATTTTTGTCTTGCTGGTTTATCTTGGCCAAAGTTTTAAAGTCAGTGTATGTGCAATTCTCACGCCCAGCATGTTCTGCCCATAATTTTTTATCCCCAACACATACCCTTGGCTTGGTTTTTTTCATGAAGTCTTACTCCCAACAAACCCGTGACGGTCCTAATAGCCTTATTTCTACTCCCTCACAATCCAAGTCGAATAAAAGTAGAAACTTTTGATTAAAATGATTAACAAATAGCCTCTTGAGGCTTACCTTGATGCGATTTCCGGAGAGGGAGTAGAAACCTTGAAGTTTTAGATCTAAAAATCATAAAAACTCAAATCAAATATTTCCCACTTGAAATCCACATCAAAACTATGAATTTATAAGGAAAAACACAAGAAAACTCAAACTTTTTGAGGTTTGCATGCATGGGGTGCATGGGGGTGCACCCCACTTACCACCAAGAGAGAGAGGGAGGAGGCAGGGGTGGTGGCTTGGTGGTCCAGCCGGCAGCAGCTGTTGCTCCGGTGGCGGCTAGCGCAGCATGAGGTAGAGAGGGTTATGGTTGGGGGGAGAGAGAGAAAGAGAGAGAAAGAGAAAGAAGTGGAGAGGGGGGGTTTCGTGGGTTTTAATTGGGGGGAAAGACAGGCAAAATTTAAAAAAGGGGGGTACCAATCGGTTGCTAGGGTAGAGATGGGGGGTTTCATTCCTTTCTTTTTTTTAATAAAGCAACCTTGCATAAAACAGTAAAGAAGGATCTTGGGTCAATTTTTTCTTTTTAGCTAATTGGGTAATTACTTGGTTATGCCCAGGGAGAGAAATTTAAATATAAATGGGTGAATAAAAGTACCATAAATAGATAAGAAATATTTAGGTCTAGGAAGGGTAAATAATAAGGAATCGAAAGAAAAATAAGTAATTCGAGGAAACAAAAAAAAAAAAAAAACCCCGAATGAAATTTTAAATTCATGCTTTAATGAAATAGGAAAAATATAAAATTTTGAAAAGAAAAACATGGAGGAAAAGATTTTAGTTAGCTTGGATCACGATGGATCACGAAGGTTAGTCTATGGCACATGATTTCCCAATTTAAATTTTCGGGGTTTTACATAATTGTAACACCACTAGTGTGGCTTAAAAGAATCAAAGTAACTACTTATATCACCAAAGGTGCACCTTTCTTTTCGGGATGCTCACTCTTAAGAACTCCACAATTAAACATGTTTGTTGGGGAGCAATCCTGGGATGGATGACCTCCTGGGAAGTTTCTCAGGTAGTATGTGAGCGAGGACAAAGCACACCGGAAAGACTTGTGGTGATTTGTGGGGCCAGTCAACGATTCTTAAAGCTGTCATTAGTAACTGTCCGCAACCCGGGAAGGGGCCAGGGTGTTACATATAATGTTTAGTGAGTAATACTTTATGTTCATCTTGTGAGGTGTAAGGATATATCTTTTAGTAATTTATGATATATTTGAAAAGTTTTGTTCATGTATGCTATGTCTTTTTAAAAGAGTCATTACATAGAGTTGTGATGTACTAGTGATTAGATGTTAGTGAGCTATACAATCTATGTCAGTGAGCTGAATGTATGTGTATATGTGCACATGTTAGTGAATTATACAATAATTTTAGTGGGAGGAACCTAAAAGTAGTATAGAAATATGTATTGGTCAGCTTTATTGTATTCTTAGTTTGCCATTATTTATATTAATAATGTAGAAAGGAAAATAAAAAAAGGGACCAAAAAAGTTTCTTTAAAAAAAAAAGGAAAGAATGTAGTTCTATCAACCATAAAAAAGGAAAGAGTTTAGTTGAATATAAAAGATTGAGGGGAAAACCCCATATAAATAATATATTATTAAAAAGGGAAGAAAAAGATTTAATAAAATAATTAAGAATGCATTCTAAGAGTATCGAACCCCATCCAAAAGGAATAACTCACAGCACTGAAACACCTAGACACTCTACCTCACATGAAACAAAGCAGGCCAAATAATATATGATGTGGATAAGACCAGGCATCTAAACCACTATACACACCCAGTTCTGCGGTATAAGAACTAGAAATAGTGATGCTCTAATTAAGCTAGCCATGGTCTTACTTGTCAAGATCATACTATACATGAGGAAGGCTCCTTTACAAAATTTGGTATTTCTTTAATTTTTTTCAAGTTGGGGGTGGGGGGACATCAAGTATTTTAGGTAGTATAAGGCGGACATTGCTAAAGGGTCTAGTTAAGACACGAAATATAATCATGGGCTAGTGTTACCATATTTCTACCATTCATAATACGTCAATTAGTCATAAGAGATGGATACCTATGTATATGAGTCCTTTACTCTCGAAACCCATGCTAAGTGCAAGACTGCAAGCGCATAGGCATGTAGATTAATATTTGGGCACCAATCTCTAGTAAATAATTATAAAGTTAACTAGTATATGATTTTCTATAAAATTTAGATGAATTTAATTTCAATTTCAATTTATCTTATTAACTCACATATGTCTTTTCAACAAAGTTAGGTGAATGAATGACATGCAAACATGAGATACTAGGGGATGCATCTCCTAATTTTATTATCAAAAATAAGAAGGAAATTGTCAATAAAAGCAAGTTCATACAATTTATCACAAAGATTAAGTGAACTTATCTCCTTTCATTGCACTCATCTCACTTGCTCACATTAAAACCAAAAGGAAATATGTCAATGAATAAGGTACTTAGGACAAAACCTTTTTTTTTTTTTTTTAAGAAGTGGGATGAATACATGTGAATCATAAATATAGGTGAATGAAGAACACATAAGGAATACGTGAATGAAGAACATACTTGGGATGCAAGCTTTTTTTGTTTGAGAAGTGGGATAAATACATGTTAATCATAAATATAGGTGAATGAAGAAACATATAGGCTTTGATTTTGATATATTAGGGTATATCTCATAAAATTAGTGAAAAAATTCTTTTCAAATTTTTAACCAATGATATTAAGACATATGTCACTAAAAAATAACATGTACACTCAAATTTTTATATATTACATTATATTAGATGATTCGTGTAGGGCCTGTTCTTTTCATTGGTGAATACTATTTTGCAAACTTTAATCAACTTTAACCCATTTCAACTTACTTCTACCAACTTCTACCAACTCTAACAAAAAATTCGAACTTTAATCAATTTCAACCTATTTCATTCCACTTCAACCAGCTTCCACTCAACTCCTTCACAATTTCATCCAACTTCTATTCATCTTATGAAAAAATATACCAACTTCTTCCAACTTTAACACACTTCAACCTGCTTAAACCAACTCTAACAAAAAAATACCAACTTTAATTGACTTCAATCCACTTATACCAATCTCAACCAACTTAACCTATTTACCAACCCTTATTTCCTAATGAAAAGAACAGATCTATATTTCGTTCATCAATTGAAGCTTGGGCTAGTCATTGCCTTCAAAGAAAGTGACAAATTACTGTCAAAGTGTAACTCATGCCAAGAGGTGTTACTTTAGTGCTTGCTTGCCATTGTTGCCGGTGGCAGATCCAAAATTTTCGGTAATGGGTGTCAGGGTGAGTAATTAAACTAATTAGTAATTAAACTATTCAGGACATAAAATTTTCGTTGTTAATTTTCTAGAAGCAAAGAATTAAGTGAAGTAAATCTAACATTATTAAAATTGAATGGAATATTCTTTTATTATACTCTAAACCTTTTATTAAATTTTCTTAAGTGTAGCTTTAAGTATCAAACTATTTAGATTTATGTTTTAAGTTGTCAAAATTTTTCTGTCAAAAGTTAAAGTGAGCGAACCTAATTACACCCCTTTTGTCTTCGTGATATCACCCTCTCTCTACCAAACACATATCACCAAGGAAGTGAATGAATTTTCAATCACTCAAATGCAATAAAAGTGCAACACATAGTGGTGGCCGTGAGACTTGAGTCAAAACTAACTCTATATTGGTAGTAAAATCTCATTCATTTGAAGTTTCTCTGGCTCAAGTTCCTTTTTTTTTATGGCGTGCCACAATTGTCTCTTTTTTGGTTATTAATTACATGAAATTTCTATCATTCAAGGTTGTTTGCCGCCATCGTAGTGACTCTCTAATAATGTGTAAATAAATCTACATTCGTAGTACCATATATATATATATATATATATATATATATATATATATATATATATATATATATATATATATATATATATATATATATATATATATATATATAGAGACACGCCAAGATTAACAATAAAAAATAATATATTGTTCATCCAAACTAGCATGCTATGTATTATGTATATTAAAATCATAGAACTATATGTGACTTTAAAAGAGAGAAGATGAATTCACTCCCGGGGTGATATGCATTTGGTTGAGAGAGGTAGAGATGATAGAGATAAATAAGCCTTTGACACAAAAAGTTTGACAACTAATATAAAGAACTCAAAGGTTTAAACACTTTAATGACATTTAAAAAGTTTAAATTAAGATATAAGAGTATAAATAAAGAATATTCCATTGTACTAAACCCACCAAACCTTTTATGGCAAAAGATTAACAAATAAAACTTTATGCTACTTTAATCACAAATTAGCTTAATTCCTTGGTGTCGGAGATTATTAAGGACACTATGTAAAATTACCCCTAATTAAGAGAAATTTATACTAGCTTCTTCAGTAATTAGTTTAGTTACTAAGTGTCGCAGTTTAGTAAGCACACCATATAAGGCCACAAGTGCACGGTGGCATTGTAACAACTCAAGGTCATCTTCAACAAGGGTTAAGTTAATCTACCGGGTTATATTCCTTTAAAATATGCTAAGCAAATCAAAATGTGAAATTAAAGTAAGCTACTATCTAATCTAATAGATAAGTATTCAAGGAACTAAGTCAACATACAATTACACGGTTCAAGGATAGATCAAGCTCTATCTCTTTAATTAGGAAATTTTAAGATTGATAATCGAGGTATCACAACCTTTTTCAAGGCATAGAAAAATACCAAATCAAATTAATCATCAATTCTCATGATAACGTAGGTTCATTATGCTCGCGATTATCATTTTAGGTGTCCCGATCAACAATTTTTTTCTTAGGATATCACACAATCAAGTCAAATCTAGTGATTTAGACATCAATTTTTACCTCTTAGTACTTCACCCAATATCTAATACAAGCAAGAAGTCGAACAAACTTATTACAAGTAATGCGAACTTTAGACTTGATGAACTGAACCCAACACTATAAAAGCACACCAAACAATCAACTCAAGAACACATTCAATTGCAAGTTACATCAATCCCAAGATTTGAAACTACAAATCAACATGAATTACAAACTAATCTAGAAAGCAATAAATCTTATGGAGAAAAGAGAAGAGAAGGGAGAGAATTGCTCAGCCCGAACATGTGCTTGAATATGTCGATTACAAACTCGACCTCATTTATTTGTGAATGTTTTGCTTCTACTTGCTCTCCCTTACTCTAATGGAGTTTAATTCCAATCTAGATGGTGGAAAAGATGGTGGACATGATGAAGTATGAAGCTGAAACATGAGTATCTATCACGGATCTTAACACTACCAAACATCAAAAAAATGCTGGAAAACAAATAGTTGCAAAGAAATCGTGAAACCATAAACGAAGAGACCCACAACGGATAGAGCATAAGGACCACCACTGTCCCTAGCCTCCACCACGGCCTAGTCATGGTGGTCTCTAGATGGCTTTAAATTATGCGAATATTGCTCTCCTGCTGAACCGGACCAAGTATCCTAAGAACCCAGTTATGTTCCTCTCTTGCACAATAAGTCTAGGCTGATTTTACGCTATTTATGGGTGGTTCAAGAGAAATCATGGCTAGTTCTTGGTCTCTTACCACACATCCATCTATTATGCAGGCACACACGGTTCTCTTAGCTAGAATCTGTAGAATTTAAATTAACAACACAAAATCCAAGGATAAAGTAGAAAAGGAGCATAACATCACCAACAATGTACGCTCATCCCAAAAAATGCAAGAAAAACCTCTTAAAAATCCTATGCAAATTGGGCGTTTATCACTTCCCTATACTTAAATGTTTACTTGTCCTCAAGTAAGCACTAGATAAAACTAATAAGGGGAGATACATATAGGATTCAAAAACATAAGAACCTCCTCTAACTAGGCAACTCATAGCAGATCACAAGTAAGAATATCGATCAATTGAAACCCCAAATAGTGCACAAGACATATCAAAATCAGGAGAAGGTGAATGTTTTCAAGGAAGTATGAGATCACAAGTTTGATATCAAACTTAATCACCTCTAAAGAACCATAAAGCACATCATGAAAGCACATGAAATTGAGTAGAGCTAAATAAATTGATAGAACCTCACTTTTAGGAAATGTTGATGACTCCCACTCATATGTTTGAAATATAACATGGCTTCACCCAAGACTAATTCTAAAGATGTAAACTACGATAAGCTTGCCAAGACTCTCAAATTCTTCACCACTAATAAGCAATGTGCCCATGATAATAAAGAGGAAGAGAAATGAGTGACAAACAAATTTGGACAATGTGCAGCTGTTAGAGATGCAGACTAAGGAGCAGCAAATAATATACCAATATACTATAAAACTCACCAACATTCAAAATCACAACAATACAACACAAACACCCCCCAAGAATTAAGTATGAAATGAGTTGATATAAGAACACAAGTTATATACACATGATTGATGCCAATCACTTATTCACATTTGTTTTTTCAATTTTCTTCTCTTTCTTCTTCTCTCTTTTTCTTCTTTCTTTTTTTTTCTCCTTTTTTTCCTTCTTTTTTTCTATTTTTTGAAAATGAAAAGAAAAGGAATTTTAACTATCGAAAGGCATAGGATGCATAAATGTCAACCCATTTTGAATACATATGAACATAACCTAAAGAAGAGGGGCACACTCCAAATGTACAATACCATTAACCCCTCAACAAACCAACATACCAAAGCCATTGCAAACACTCCCAAAACTACCCATGACATTCATGAAGTGAAGTTTCGTAGACTTGGCTTAAGGAGGAATATGAATGTTATGAAGGGCGCACATGAAGATTTCATAACAAAGATGGACATAAGCTCAAAGAGGTTGGCTTAAGGGATAATAAATGTACAATACAAGGTAGGTTATTTGGTAATGTGGCTAAAATGACCAAAGACAGATTACCTTTATCACATCTCCAATTATGCACATGCGAATATGGCTTTGAACAAGAATCTAGGTTAGTTCTAGAGATGCAATTGGAAGAGCCATGCACATGAAAAAACATGAGACTATATACGATGAATTAGTCCAAATAAAGCTCAAATCCTCAAGACATATCTACCAAAATCTTAATTAACTCATTAAATAAATCTCATGTACCAATGTTAGTGTCAAGGACTCTAGAGGGTAGCATAGTTCTCAATCAAGATAAAGGCAAAAACAAGAGACATTCTCAAACAAAAAGGATTACACATCAAAATTTAACCAAGCTTTTGAAGACCATCATGCCTAGCAAAAGCATCATCAGATGTTATAAAACCAATCCAGATAATTTGTACATGTATCTAAATATGCAACCCTAAAGTATAACTAAATGTCACACACTAGTACAAATAAAAGGAAACCTAAAACTACATACTCTAACCAATATCCAAACTAGAAAGAAAAATAGAAAACATAAACCTACCCCTCCCCTATGCTTAGACAAAGTATTATAAAAAGTAAGAAAGTAAAAGAAATGGAGGGAGAACAAAAGAGAGCAATCTCACGGGATTAGGTATTGAATACACATAAGTTAAGGCCTCCTAACAACCAGGACACATGGACCAATGGCATTCCATCTCAAATTTAAAGGTCAACTCCCTACATCGGACACCGTCAATACTTACAGGAGCTTATCAAACTCCTAAGACCACAATTCAGAAAATAGAAGGTAAAAGGCAATAAGAAAAGGCACACCAAAGATAATAAGTGTCCTCTTAACCTTGTCAAAGGCCTCAGAAAAATCATAGAAAGGATAAGAGAATATAGTCTACATGACTTTCCTAGGCAAGTCCCCAAGGAAAACATAATGAGGGTTAATGGAGGAATCATACCCCCTAAAGTAACTCAGGGACACATGATCATCAACATTTCCACCAAGCATATCAAGCACATCATCGTCATAGCCCATATCCACCTTATTTCTACACATAACATGACTATTAGTGGGTCTCTCAATGTAAAAGTCAGGGGAAGGAGAGGGTACTAAACAAAGAGGGAAAGCATGTGTATGATCAAGGGTAATAGGGAAAACATTATCAAAACTAAGGCTAGGAGACTCTTCATGCATAAACACATTACATGAATCCTCTAAAAAGAGTCTTAGCTAGATCATGCCCATCATCAAAAGTATCTTTCGACTTAAAACAAGCATCAGCAACATCATGTTTAACAACATACCCAAATAAAGGCTCGCCCATCTTGAGTTTCGTGCATTGAGCTAAAGGAAATGATGAATCAGGTAAGGTTAAAACATCATCAGTATTGTCCCTAGGTGATGGAAAGTTAGGTTCAACATAGTATGCATAAAAAAGAAAACAAATTAATGTTATGGCTAGAAGAATTACATGTGTCACACCAAGAAGGGGTCTAATAAGATCTAGAATAGAAGGAACAAGGATTAGGAAAAGAATACCTAGAAACATGATTAGCCTTCTCAAATTCAAATGAATCTCTAAAGAAAATACTATTCTTCATTAATGCTTGTACCATGGAAACCCCAATACTTCGAAAGGGCTAGGATTTCACTATTTAAACCCTCATGAACAATGTCCAAAATTTTTAATTTATTAACACAATAACCACGTTGACAAAAAAAACCACGAGAACACTTAAAATGCCTCAAAAATATTTCATGCTCGGATTGGGGGAAATGAAAAATTATCGTTGCTTATTTTTGAATTTTTTAAATTTCTAATTTTTTAAGGTTTTTAAAATAAAAACAAAATGCTTAGTCAGACCTATTAAGAAAAACCCAATATTCGACACTAGTCCCCAACAACGATACCAAAGACATGATAAGATCGCAAACACACAGTGGCGTTGTAGTAAATCAAGGTCGTCTCCCACAAGAACTAAGTCAATCTACTGGTTTATATTCATTCAAGGTAGGCTACGCAAATTATAATTTGAGATTGAAATTGAACTAAGCAATTACCTGATTCAAGAATAGACCGAGCACTTTCTCTGTAATTAGAAAATATCAAGATAGATAATCAAGGTATCAGAACCCCTTTCCAAGGTGGAGTGAAATATCCAAATCAAATCAATTATCAAGTCTCATGGATGCTCAATTAATTTAGATTCATTAGGCATGCGAATATAATTTTAGGTCTCTTGATCGATAATTCTTTCTTAAAGTACACACAATCAAGTCAAATTTGGTAATTCTAAAATTAGATTTTACATTTCAGTACTTCATCTAATATCTAGTACAATCAAGAAGCCTAACAAACGTACAAGAAATCTGAAACTCCAAACTTGATGAAATGAACCCAACAATATAAAAGCACACTAAACAATCAACTCAAGAGCATATTCAATTGTAAGTTCAGCATCAATCCCAATATTTGAAACTTAAAAATTAACATGGATTACAAACTAATCTAGAAGTAATAAATCTTATAGAGAAAACAAAAGAGAAAAGGAAGAATTGCTTCGCCTGAATGCGTGCTTGAATATATTGATTACAAACCCGATCCCACTTCATTGCGAATCTCTCACTTCTACTTGCTCTTCCTTACTCTAATGGAGTCTAATTCTAATCTAGATGGTAGAAAAAAGTGGGACATGGAATGAGCAATGAGGTTGAAATATGAGTTTTTACATAGATCTTAATGCTACTAAACATAAAAAAAAACACTTGAAAAATGAACAGCCGCGAGAAACATGAAACCACAAACTGAGAGACCCACCAAGAACAAACTATAGAGACCCACTAGGGACCATGGGGACTACCACAGTCCATGGTCTACGCCAAGGCCTGGCCATGGTGGCCTCTGGTTCGCTCCAAAACCCTACAAATACCGCTCTACTTCTGAACCAGACCAAATGGCCCAAGAACCCAATTGGGTTCTCTATTGTAAAAGCAGTTCAGGCCAGTTCTAGGCTATTTATGGCTGTTTCATTCAAAATCATGGCCAATTCTTGGGCTATTACTTCTTGTCCATTTGTTTTGCATGCGTGCTTGGGTTTTCTTAGCTAGAATCTGTAGAATTTTAATCAATAGCATGACATCCGAGCATAAAGTAGAAAAAGAGCATAAAATCCCTAAAAATGCAAGCTCGTCTGCAAAAATACACACACAACCTCTTAAAAAATCCTACATAGATTGAGCATTTATCATTAATATAGCTAAAAGAATTTAAACATCATATATTTAAATAGCCTTTCGAAAAATCTGTCCATTTTTAGTTGCAATGTAATAAAATTCGTTAAAAAGCTTGGACACAATTATGCATATTATGGTAATGGGCTTGCAGTACTTCGAATGCAAAACTATTATGCTGATTTCACCTAATGTCATCATTTTATTTTAATTACTGAAATGCCATTATTTTGGGTTGGACTAAGCTTTTTGTTATGTTTGTTGCTTAGCTTATGTTGCTATATAGGCCTTATTTTTTGGAATCGATATTTTCTAGCCAAGGTTGTTACATAGAATTAGCAATTATACATGTATTTGCTATATATGATTATCTAACTTAGATAATATACTAAGTTATGTTTTGGAGTGATGTCATGTGAGATAAATGTCTCTCAGTGCTTCATGCATAAGGAGATGCTTTACGTGACGTCTGGAGCTTGGTTATGTGCCACATCTTTTTATTACTTATTTCTACTCAAGATTGAATCTAGACTCTTTTTGTAGACCTTAAGGAACTTGCACGACCGTTGGATTTCCTACAAAGCTACTCTTAGAAGAGGGGATGTCTTCTCCTTTTCAAGAGCTTGCAATGCTCAACTCGAGAGAATTCAAGGAAGAAATTAGAGGTATAAGTTTTAAGTTGCTTACATTTGGTTTACCTATTGGGTTTTCTATGATTTATTTATATATAGGTTGTTAGGTGGTTCCCTCTGAGGAATTTAACTAGGATCCTACATTTGTTCACATCTAGATTTTATTGCTAATTTTACTAAAAATCAGAGATCTTTGCTGTATCCAGTAATTTTTAGGAGAACTTTGCTATATCTCTCACCTCTTACATAAGTCATAAGTAGTTATTCGGTTTCCAAAGTGTTTTAAATGAGGTTTAGGCTAACCTTGTTTATGGGCCTTACCCAAATGCTCAACCGCCCCAATTTAGTTGGTCTAGTATATTCCATTGTTTTGGACTTTTATTTGATTTTGACCCAATGCCTATGAACATTTTATCTGCTTGAATCAATTGCACATTGAGGTATGTGAGATTTTAATTGTACAAGCCCTAATGTTTAGGCAAACTGAGCCTTTTGCTCTCTAGGAATTTTTACCTTGACTTGTGAGTTTTCCCAGTTCTTAAGGGCTTTCTTAGAATTGGTTCACACCCTTCATTGATATGAACTATATTTCTAGAGATGCATACACAAATTATTTTTTAAGTATATTATCATCTAGTTTTTCAGAGTATAACTATATTTCAAATCTTTATTTTGAAAATTAAAATCTTTGGCTAATTTTATATTCCTTTCCCTAAGAAATTTTTGGCTTCCATCCAAGGCGTCTTAAGGCTACCTTAATTAAGTGCCTCTTCGCATTCTCTCCGTTTTCAACTGCATGTAATGATTACTAATACAACTTATGAAGATTTCTTTATTGGATAAGCATCTCTTGGTTTTTCCCCCCTCTAATATGATGATGTTCATTGCCACAATTGTCTCTATAAGTTCAACATTTTAGGGCTTAACTCTTTAAGAAATTTTCAAACCTTCTTAAGCCTTTCAAATTTATCTATCCCTGTTTTAATCTTTTTATAAGTTCCACAAAGTATCCTTCAACCTCTTTCCATTTTTAAATCATTGTTTTGATCAATGGCTCATAACAACAAAGATTGGAGGTCCACATGGACAACATGGAAGAGATTTAAACTGAAGAAGTGAGAAGTGGAAGTGCAGGCCATCAATTTCGGGTTAGTTTCCTCAATAACTTGCACCGTTTTGGTTCTGCCAGAATAGGTGAGCTTTATGACCATAGGAGGGCAAGCATTGAGAGTAACTAGTCTCTTTATGGGCGTAGTATGCCCAAGTGATGCGGCGCATTTTCTTCCCAACCTTCCATCCCTTCGAAGGGGAGATTTTTGATGATATGGAGCATCATAGAGATGTCTATCTATAGCTATTGAATAAGGGTTAGGGGTCATTTTTTTATGAACAGTCGCTATGCCTATTAAGGCCTCCCGTGGCTTCTAAGGGTTTGTTTTGTGTTCCACGTCATCCTCCCAGATATCCTCCTCATCCTCCTCCTCATCCATAACCTTTTGCATTAGTCTTCTTCCAGGAGTTGCTACTCCAGGGGTTGTGCCACCCTAAAGTAAGGCATGAACCTTTATGGTGCTTGCTGGAGGAGATTCCAATAAGATGTTAGTGGATGGGAATGGGGCTTTCTACCCTCATTAGCCATTTGGAGGGGGAACTAGTAAGGTTGCTGGTGATAATGATGATGATTCCCATAGCCCTCTCTGATATGAGCCTTCCTCTTAACTTTATATTGGATGTGGGCTCTTGCTCCTCTTCTAACCCTAAACCCTCTAGCCTTAAAGAGTGTGCATGCCCCAGGGCTGGGAATGACCTTGAAGAGGCACAAGAGAGAATCAAAAGGCTCAGGCTTGGGGAGGACTAGGGAATAAGAAAGGAGGATGAAGACAAAAGGATAGTAGAGAGAATTTTTCCTGGCTCTAGAGGGGGTAAGAGGAGAAGGGGAGAAAGATGAGGTAGCTCCACTAAGAGTTAGCATTAGACCAAGGAGATCTTTCTTTATGGGAACACATTTCCTGGCACATGTGCCTTATTGGGGCAAGTTCTCCTCAGGCCCGTGACAAAAGTAAAGTACCAGAGACACTTTGGTCGCTGGGGTGTTGATCTCTTTTTGTTTTTCTTATCTCCCTTGTATTATAGGTTTTTATAATCAAATATAAATGTAAAGAAGTTATAAAATTAACAAAGAATATTTTTTCCTTTCTACTTTTCTATGTATTTTACATTAGCCTTTATTTTATTATTTTTTCATATATACCGTTTTCTTTTAATCTCAAATTACATGAATGATAATTTCTTAGGGTTTCTCTCTATAAATAGAGGATTCAAGGGATACCATTCAAGAAGCACTACATTCTGTAGAATTATGCACAAATTCTCAGGTTTCTTCTGCATGCTTTCAATTTATGAAAGAAATGAATCCTACTCTACCCACCCTTTCATGGAATCTAACAAGGCCGTCATCCTCTCCTCCAGTGGGAATTCTATTTGTCTGTCTTCCTAATTATGCATGGCTTACTGCCACTTACACTTCTGAAGTTAGAACCTTTGAAAATTGTTTTTGGGTACTTCTCATTGGGAATTTCTTTGTATTTGGGATACTTTATCAAGAAGTGGGGAACCACTTTCTCTTTGGAATTGATGCCAACAATTAGGATTGCTTCAAAGCTTGGTGGCAGAGATTCTTATTTAAAAACCTCTCTTACCACGTCCCTGTACCATCTCATAAAGTTCAAGACTTCTTAGGCAACCTCCTAGGGATATGCCCCTTTATTACTACCCTACTGGCATAATTTAGTGTCCAAGCCCCCATGTTGGAAGATGCCCCTTTGATTAGTTTCAATTGCCCCTTTGCTCATCTCAAATGTTAGTAAATCTCTAACTACAGTTTGCTCCTAGGGACTTAGTCCTTCTACTACATCTCCTGCTATATGGGTTCCTAAAGTCCTTCTACTACATCTCCTATTATGTGGGTTCCTAATACCCCCTAATTAGGTCCCATACCTGCAACCTATGTTGGGACAACAATCATGGTAAGGTTAACTTGCTACTCATAAGAAGAAACTGAAGCATACCTGATTGTTAGGGTAAACTTGCCCCTTACAGGAAGAAATTGAAGCACATGATCAGTGAACATCCATGTGGCTTTCTAAGGGGTTTGGAATCTTCTTAGAAGAGTAAAAGGAAGATGGGATCAAGCCATGGACGTTTATGCAGAAGGCATAGGCCAAGGCTATATCCACCTAGGGGTTCCATTAGGATAGTACTTCAAGATCCCTTTGAAGATGATGTACATGCCTTGGATGCTCAAGACTACAAGGTTGCACTCTTTTGCAAAGGAAAAGTTCTAATGGGTTAAAGTCTTGATATGATGCTGATTCATATTTCGAGCAAAATTTTCACTTTATAATGCTATAATTTATGTTCACCTATAAAAGGGTCATGACGCAAATTATTTTGGACTAAAAATCACTAGGGGACACACACATATACAAACATACATACATACATATATGTGTGTGTTTCTTTATGTGTGTGTGTGTGTGTATGTGTGTGTGTGTGTATATATATACATACACATATGTAAATATACATAAATATATACATACATACATACATACATACATACATACATATATGCGCACATGCACGTGCACACACACAAAAACAAACAAACACACACCCCCACGCAAACAAACGTGCGTGCGCGCACACACACACACACACATATATCTATGTGTGTAAACACATATACATAGCTATCTATATGTGTGTGTGTGTGTGTGTGTGTGTGTGTGTGTGTGTGTGTGTGTGTGTGTATGCGCTATGTGTGTGTGTGTGTGTGTGTGTGTGTGTGTGCATGTGCTATATGTGTGTGTGACAGTGTATGAGTTAGAGTGAGTGAGTGTGTGTGTGTGTGTACACACACACTACAAAAACAGTGCTTAAATCCGACGGAAAAAGTGAAGGGAATAATCTCCATCAGGCTGTCCAACAGAATTTCCGATGGGTTTTGTTTCCATGGCAATTTCGACAGAAACTCGTAGGAATTTCCGTCATAAATCTTGGGCACATTTTCCAAAGCATTTTGGATCTGGGCTTTTAATATTTGCGTGGAAAAAGGAAAAGCAGCGGCGAGCTTAGAGAACAATGAAGACAGAGAAAACATCGAGGAGATAGAAAACAACGAAGAGGGAGAGAGATCTATGGTTGCTAGTGATGGAGTTTGCCACCGTTCATAGTTCGCAGGTACGTTCTTAAATCTCAACTAATTTGTTCCTTAAAATTGAAATTTTTAAGTTGATTAGTATTTTTGGTGGTGGTTGATTTGTTGTTCATGGTTTGAAGGGTTGCCGTCGTTGCCACCACCTTCGTCGCCGCCGCCTCCTTGCCGCTCATTCCGCTACTAGTTGGATTATTTTTCTGGATATTTGGAGGTTAGTGGCACTAATTATGTGTATTTATTGAAATTGTTGTGTTCTGAAATTATATTAATTTGGTATGTGTTATTTAATTTTGTGAAATTTAATTTTTTAGTGTATATGTATACTGTATTTGATTCAATTTGTTTGGTAAATTATAGATGTGGAAATTATGGATGTGAAGTATGTTAATTTTTTATTTGATCTGTGAAGTATATTTATTGGATGAGTGAAATAAAACACATTAAGTATGTATATTTATAAAAATTGTTTAATTATTATGAACTGTTGAAGTATGTTAAGCATATCTGATGTGTTTATTTTTGTAAATAGTTTAAGGCTGTTAAATATGTTTATTTTTTGGTTTGAGTGGTTAGGTGGGTTGAGTATGTTTATTTTTTGTCCCATTTGTTATATATATTAATTTTTTGTAAGTATTTTAAGTATATGTTTATTTTAGGTATGTTTAATTTTTTGTACAATTTGTTTGATTTCTTAAGTATATTTATTTTATTTTTTTGGGTAAATAGTGTTTTGATTATTTTCTAGGCATGTTTATTTGAATGAAATGTAAAACAAATAGTTTAATTTATGTTTAATTTGTTGATTAGGTTTATTTTGATAAATAAAATAGTTATGTTAAGTTTATTTTTTGTAGCATATATGTTTAATTAGATTGTTATATTTTAATTTTTGGTGAAAATTTATTTTCAGAATATGGGAATATAAAATGTGAACTAAACATGAATGTCAAATGTTTTTTCGAAATATGGGAATAGAAACTGTTAATTAAACATATTTAATTATTAATCATTGGTGTCATTAGTGAATATAAAATTTATAGTAAATAATTTAATTGTTAATTTCATTTGCAAAGTATGTTTATTTGGATAAATGAAATAGTTGTAATATTTGTAAGTAGTTATCGATGACGGAACAAAAATGTTACTAAAATTTTGTGTTTAAAAATAATTTCTGATTTAAATGGCCCTATATTTAAAGGGAAATGTTTGTTTTGATAATTGGTGTTAGTTATTGTATATTTGTTATATATTTTAGATGACAAAAAAAGAAATAATGTTGAGCGACAAAAAAAAATGCAATTATTCATGCTCCTATCACAAGCTCGAAGTTGATTTTCCTCAATTGAAACAGGTTTTTTTTTTATCGTTACCTATAAATATTTATGTGCTTCAAAATTATGTTAATATTTATAGATAAGTTCACTTATTATCTTCCAAATATTGAATTGTATGATGTATTAGAATAATTCATTGGTTAATGGTTGATTGATTTCTTAAAGATATCTGTTGAAATTAATTATAGTATATATAACAATTAAGACAACCAGAGTAGCAACGAATGGATGGGACGTTGCATCATCAATAGATGTATAGGAGGATAAATCCTAATGGATATGGGCTTAGAAATGAGTGGTTGATGGCAGTAAATGTGTTTGATGAATTTGCACAAAATCAAGAGGAGTATAGAATTAATAGAGTTTATAGATGTCCATGTGTGAAGTGCAAAAATATGCAATACTATATGCCTGACATTATAAAATCTCATCTATATAGAAAGGAGTTTGTGAAAAATTATTGGTATTGGACAAGTCATGGTGAAGATGATAATTCAGAAGTAGGGGGTGCAAGTAGTTCACAATCTATGAGTTATGATTATGATCACAATAATCATAATCATATGGAGAACATGCTTCATGCTGCCTTCCAAGCTAATGAAATGAACAGGAGTATTTCTCATAAATTAAATCCTGAGATATTTTACACTATGCTTGAATCTGCCCAACGGCCCTTGTATGAAGGGTGTAACATAGTTGAACTAGAAATATCTGTAAGGCTATTTAGTACTAAATCAGGCCACAGCATGGCTCAACGCTATTTCAACAAAGTTGTGTTCAACAAAGTTGTGGGTCTGAAGAAAGATACATGCCCTTCTCAAAGTTGCATTCCAAAAAATTATAATCAGCAGCTGAGAAAAGTGAGAGACTTAGGCATGGATGTTTAGGAAATTGATTGTCGTCCAAATGATTGCATGATTTATTATAAACATCATAAGACTCTGTCTACATGCAAATTTTGTGGATATGCAAGACGATTACCAAAGAACTCCAATCGAGGAGGACATAAGGAGGTTTTATGTGCTAGAATGCACTACCTAGCTTTAATCCCAAGATTGCAAAGACTGTATGCCTCAAAAAGTACTGCCGCTCACATGATATGGCACCATGAGCATAGCCAAGAACTGTGTGTTCTCTGGCATCCTTTGGATGGACAAGCGTGGAAGAATTTTGGCTAAAAGTATCCAAATTTTACAGTAGAGTCTCGGAATGTGAGGTTAGGTTTATGTGCCGATGGTTTTACACCATTTTCACTATCTGGAAGATCGTATTATGTGTGGCCAATTGTTGATGTACTTTACAATTGGCCTCCAGATATGTGTATGACCACTCTATACATGTTTTTAAGTTGTGTTATTCCAGGTCCAACAAATTCGAAGAACAGAATTGAGGTGTACTTGCAACCCTTAATTGATGAGTTGAAAATATTTATGGGATGTTAGGATGGATACGTTTGATGTTTCATGCGGAAAAACTTTTAGATTGTTGTATTAATGTGAACAATCAATGATTTTTCTGCCTATAGAATGTTGTCCAGTTGGAGTACTCATGGGTTGTTAGCATGTCCGGTTTGTATGCACCCAAATTGTGCCTTCCAATATGAGCGAAACCCATCTTGGTTTGATTGCTATCGTCAGTTCATGCCTCGAAATCATTGTTTTAGAGCTAATAAAGTTGCTTTTCGTAAACATAAGAGCATACACTTTGGCCCTCCTCGAAGGATTTCTAGTGAAATATTGCCTGATGTAGCATCTAAATTGCCTAAAGTGACTACAGAGGTAAAATTTCAAATTCTCAAATTTCAGCAAAATGAACATTACTGGACAAAGCATAGTATCTTTTGGGAGTTGCCTTATTGGAAGCATCAACTTCTAAGGCATAACCCTAATGTTATGTATATTGAGAAACGTTTCAGTGAAAATATTATAAACACAGTGATGGATGTGCCGGAAAAGACAAGGGATGATATAAAAAATTTCCCTCACGAGCAATGAAAACATGTTGAAATTCATTGCAGAACCCATCGGACTTATCCATCGGGTTCTGTCGTAGATCCCGTCGAAAATCCGTCGGGATAAAATTTCTAACAAACGCTTCCCCGACGGGTTCTCTCCGGTCGGAGTTTCAGTCGGAATATGGTATTTCCATCGAAATTTTGTAAAACTCCCGTCGGAAATTCCGCCAGCGATTCAATGCATTTTTATAGTCTCACACACACACACACACACACACATATATATATACACGCACATGCACACACACACACACACACACACACACACACACACACACACACACATACATACATATATTACATACATACATACATACATACATACATACCTACATATATATATATATACATATATATATATATATATATATATATATATATATATATATATATATATTTACATACATACATACATGCATACATATACCAACATACCTACATGCATACATACTTTATGCATTGCCAACTCCCTTTAAAGTCACTATAGCATGTGGTACAATCATAAAACCTTAGTACTGAAATGCAAATGTCTTGTTAAGTGAGAGTCCTATGACTGCACTAACCATTACCAATAAAAAACAAAGTGCATGACTGATTCATAATTCGAAGTGACATCTAATACGATATAGAAAAAGTTATAAGTAGTAAATTTGCCAATATGTCAAAATCCTAACTTAATATGCCAATCAGGAGCCATCAAAAGTCTTGAACAAGAATGCATGGCCTAGCTAATTAACTTGCATGTTTGAAGTTGAAGGTCAATGTGCCCTGTTCATTACTATGGTTGTTTTCACGCATATATTTACATGAAGAAAAAGATACTTACATGATTATCTTTCTATTTTTAAGTTTCATTGTTGTTTTATTAGTTGCTGAGTTTACTAAAGGTCATCATTGCATTCAAGAAATACAGGAAGAAAAGAATCTAAAAATGAAATGTACTAAGAATGACCTCAATTTGAATGTTGAAGTATTTAGGTCAAGCTGATAAGAAAGTAACCTTTAAGAGAGTAGTCCGATAAACCCTTAATTGTGTCTTTATATTAGTTCAATTAGATCAGTACTACTCTTCTTTGTTTGGTTGGTGAGAAAGTAATCTTTAAGAGAGTAACCTTATTTAGTCCCCCTCCATCCTTCTCTTTCATCACTTTTTCTGGTTTGCTTAATTTGTTTATGAGTTTGCGTGTTGGTGTATCAATTTAACTTATGATGTTTTTATGGATGACAATAGCAACTTCTACTATGTATTTATTTGATGTCGCAAGAACCTTATGCAGCAGATAAATCACGGCACTTCTACCTCTGGTAGTTGTATTTCATACTGCTTGGGTTCCTAGCTTAACTTGAGGGTACTTCCTTGACCTCTTTCTCTGTCTGTCTTCGTCCCTTTATATATGTTCATTTTGCTGTTCATTTTCCAAACGTTCTGTCACTGACATTGTACATTTTAGAATGCCAAAAGCAATGCGTAATTTTCTGAAAGTTCAGTGGAATCACTAGAAAAGATGAATTAGATCATATTATCATTTGAATGATCAAAAACATGAAGCTCATATTTGAGTACAACAACAATAATATACCTTAGACTACGATTAAAAAGCCTCTGAATTATGAAGATATCCTAGTAAAACATTAGGCAAATGTATATGCTGGGTAAATTTATCAGGAGAAATTAAGAAATAAAGTGATGTGTTAAACAAGGGAATGGCTAAGCCAGCATGGACATATGCATGGCAACTCAACTTCCAAGCTCAATTATAGTAGCTAAAATTTGGTGGAAAGGAAAAAAATTTGGGAAAGTAACTTTTTTTCTTGTATTTGTTTTATAGAAAATCACAAAAGGAAAAAAAAAATATGAAGGAAAATTAAGTGGAAAAATTGTTAAAAATAAGTACTGAAATTTTCCTCATAAAATTGTACGAAAAGTTTGGAAAAAATTTCCAAAAGGATTTCCAACCTCCTCCAATCTCACATACTTAAATGATATCAACATAATTCAAATAAATCATCAATATTCAAATTTCTTATTAAAATTCTAATATTTTTTTTCTTAATCCAAACAAGAGAAAAACTTACTTTTTGTCTACTTTTTTTTTCTTCACATTTTTTTCCCTTCAACTTTTCTTTCCATCAAATTTTCTAAGGATCAAACAGAACCTTAGTAATCATCACAATCCAATGTGTCTTATTACTCCTATGTGTATAAGTTATGCCCAAGTCAAGTATTGTGACTAAAAGATAGAAAGTCACACTAATTATAGATCTTTGTATGTACATTTTTAACACCAATATTCCATAGTCCTCACTCATGTCGCTAGTATCTTACTCATAATATGTCAAGTATTTAAAAGTGAAATTCCATAGAAGTTCTAAATAGAGAAACCCACAAGGACCCTGTTCTTTTCGTGGATCAATATTTCCACTACACTCCTTCCTACTTCTTCCTACTTTTTCATACCCCTTTCCACTCCTTCTTACTCCTTAAAATAAATATCACTCCCTTTTACTCCGTTTCACTCCCACCCAATTTTATTGTAATTTTTATTATTAATATTAATAAGCACTATTATTGCAATTATTACTGTTAATTAATAATAATTATTGTTATTACGATTAACTATTACTTTTAGTCATTAATTATTATTATTATTATTAATTACTATTAATTAATAATAATATTGATAGTAATTACCGTTAATATGAATAATAACAATTATTATTAATTATTGCTATTATTAATTAATTACTTAATTATTAAATACTAGTTATTAATATTAATGATTGTTTTAATTAATTATTGTTATAAATATTAATAATAATTACTATTATTCTTAACATTCATGATTATTATTTTTATTAATATTTATTATTATTAATACTATTAACTAGTAATTTTTATTATTACTAATATTAACATTAATAATTATACTTGTTATTTACATTAATAGTAAACATTATTACTAACATAAATAGTAATTATTACTGTAATTATTATAAATTTTTTTCGACAATAATATTAACTATAATAATTTTAACAATAATAATAACAATAATAGTAGTAATAGTAATAATAATAGCAATAATAATAATAAATCTTAATATTAATATTAGTACTAATATTAATATTAGTATTAACATTAATATTAATAATTTTTATTAATATTAATATTCATTATGGCTATTATTATTAATATTAACAAGACTTGTCATTGTAATTATTAATGTCAACTATTATTGATGTTAATAATTTTTTATAATTCATTATTATCTTTATTTTTAATTAGTAATTACTATTATCATAAAAATTATTATTAATTATTGTTAATTTTTATTAACAGTTATTATTAATTAACAACAATATCAATAGTAATTATTTTTAATATTAATAATAATTATTAATTAATTAATTATTAACTAATGGTTATTAACACTAATAATAATTGTCTATTAATAATAATAATAGTTACTATTATTATTATTCTTAATTTTATGAATTATTATTTTTATACTTATTAGTTACTATTAATATTAATAATTAGCAATTTTTATTGTTATTAGCATCAACATTAATAATAATTATTAATGGCAATAATAGTAATTCTTCATATTATTACTAATTATTATTGTAATTATTACTAACATTCATTAATATGGACTGTTATTATAATAGTCAACAAACTACAATAATGATTATTATTCCTAATACCATTAATCTTAATATTAATAATTACTATTAGTATTAACAATTATTATGGTTATTGTCATTATTATGAATTGTAATAATTATTGCAATTATAGTTACCAATAAATATTATTTATATTTACAATAATTATTATATTAATAATAATAATAATTAATTATTGTTAATTAATAATAACATTAATAGTAATTATTTTTAATATTAACAGTAATAATTATTATTTATTGTTTTTTTGATTAATTAATTTTGAAATAATAATTATTAATATCAATAATTATTTATATTCTTTATTATTAGTATTACTACAAAATGTATTATTTTATTCATTATTATTAATATTAATACGAACTTTTATTATTAATGTTCATTATTATTAAAATTAACACGAATTTTTATTATTTTTCTTAATGTTATTAATTATTATTTTATTGTTAGTGTTGATTATTAATATTAGTAATTAGTAATATTATTATTACTAGTTATTATTGTCATTAAAATTAATGATTGTAATTATGATTAATATTAATTATAATTCTCATTGTATTTATTGCTAATATTGACTAATAATAATAATCATTACAATAATAATAATTATAATGATAATTTTTATTATTAATATTAATAATTAATGATGATTATTATGAATAATAGTAATATTCATATTAATATTAATTATTAACAATTATTATGATAATTATAGTAATGGTTCTTATTGAGGGCAGCTCGGTGCACAAGCATCCCGCGTTTACGCAGGTTCCCCAGACTCTGCGTGAACGCGGGATGCTTATACACCAGACTGTCCTCAATAAGAACCATTACTATAATTATCATTGTTAATTATTATCATTAACATTAATAATTATTATTAATGATTCATTATTATTTTTATTATTAATTGGAAATTAGTAATATTATAATAGTGATTATTAATTATTAATTATTACTAGTGTTAATAGTTACTTAATTAATAGTAAGATTAAGGGTAGTTATTTTTAATGTTAATAACAAAAATAACAACAAAAAAATTAATTAATTAATTATTAATTATTAATATTTATAACTATTAATATTAGTTATTATTATTATTAATAGTATTGATAATAATAGTTATTATTCTTAATATTATTAATTATTCTTTTATTAACTATTATTAATGTTATTAATTAGTAACTTGTGTTATTATCAATATTAATATTAATTATTATTATCATTATTATCATTATTAACTGTAATAATAATAATCAATAATATCAATAATAATGATATTGTAATTATTACTAAAATTGATTAATAAAAACAATAGTTATAATTATAATTGCAATTATTATTATTATTAACCATATTAATAAGAATTATTGATGTAATTATTATTGTGAATTATTATTATTAATGTTAATGAGCATTATTATGATTAATTATTATTTTTATTATTGATTAATTTTTTTAATAATTGTTAGTAATTATTATTATGTTACACAAATCGTTAACACAACTAATATCAACACTCCCACTCTATTTCACTCATTTCTGCTCTCCATTTCTACCCACTTCCTCCCACTCCTACCCACTCTCACGCACACCTTCCCACTCCTCCGCACTCCTTGCCATTCCACAACTACAATACACCCATGAAAAGAATAGGGCCAAGATGAGCAGTAATAGTTGCTAACGAAGGGATCTCTGAAAGATACATTGCCAACATTATGATGTACTTTTTTAAGGATGCTAGTTTATAGGTAGCAGAAGAACAAAGCACTCCTAAACCAAAAAGAAAAAACACAAATGACTAAAAGTAAAACACTAGCATTTGAAAGTAGCATCTAAGGCTTCATGTGTAATTTGTCCTTCACGCACTGCTTGAGTTCCATATGTTTTGTTGATTTATGCCACCTAGTCATCTAGACAGGACAAAACTGCTCTTACATTCAAATGTACCCAAGAAATTTGACGAGAAATTGTAACCTCCCTTTCGAATGGTTTGGTTGCAACTATTAAATGCATCATAAAATGTCAGCCATTTTCTGTAATTCATAACATCTCGAGGTTGAATTGATTCATTTATCACCTTCTAATTCCCTAAGTCATTTATGAAAAAGCATTATAAAAAAGACATTTATGACAACTGTCGGAAGCGTAGGACATACCTTATCGTGGAAGCGTATGATCTCGTTGCTTGGTGATTGCCCATGAATTACTAAACTAGGACTGTCAGTAGCTACTAGAGGCACCGTAGTTGTCATGCCCTAAACCCGAACCTGAGTGATGGCAAGGCTAGCGTGAGAGGAGGGGAGAGAGAGTTAGGGCTGCTGTTTTTAGTTTCTAATATAGATACAAGATTAGGTCCCTAAACCCCTTATAAATAGCAACACACAGTTTGTAACTAACAATGAATAGTTAATAGGAATGATTAATACATAATTAACCATTCCTTAATCACCCACTTAATGTAAGTTACTAATGTGACCGTTATACTCGGTCAACAACTCCCCTTCTGTCACATAAATTATAAGTTGCACTTTTTTCTACTAATTAATCTCTTTATGCCTCATACCAGAAATGGGGCATGTGACCAGAAAGTAATCAATAGTGTTATATTAAGTCACCATCTAACTAATGTAATACTTTCATGAAATACGATACCCCAAATTATCCTCAACATCACCAGTGGCATACATAGTCCCTTTATGCTATATGATGTATCATATGATTATGTACTCAATATAATCGCCCATGCTGATATGGTGATGATGGACAGATTTTTCTTTAAATACTGATGAAATTTCATCTCAACTTAACTGCTTTCCTAACATGCTCTCACCTAATCGTATGCAGCATGACCCTTAAGAAAGACATTAATGTAGCATCATCAAACTTCGACTTCATATCATAGCTTTAAGTCGGAGGGTCATCGTCCATAGGGTCACACAGTGACAAGAGATAGAAAAGTCAATTATCACTTCATGTATGGGTTTTCTTATAAGCACACACAATTTGAGATGTCTGTCACGACATAGCTCCCACTTAGCTAGGTACGTCACTTTATATGCTATGTGAACCACCATTCCAAATTTTCACCCAAAAATCTAACCTGAGCCACTAGATCAATATACTGAATGTTAATCTTGACACTCAAGATTCGGCTTTTAAAGCTTCAATATGAAATCCTATTTCATATTCGACTCCTTCGAGTCTTATCTTAGACTCACTAAGGCGACTATATTCATTTGAGTCATGCATTCTAAGTATGAGTAATCAATATTGCACACCTAGTGCCAACATAATTGGTCTCATCCTACCTGCTACTCAAGTGTTAGGGTGACAGCCTGCGTGACTCGGCCAATCAGAACCCGTTGACATTTCAATATGCCTAACATGCAAAAATAAATCATAAGCATTTTGCTCATTTACCAAAAAACATGTCCATTACATAATAAGACACATCCAAACATTAAGTTTTTTGAATTTCTAGACTCAACAAATGAGGTTGAATGCATAACAAGGAATAGCTTTAGTCAAGGGAACATAATCACCTTGTTAGTGTATATATACCTAATGGTAATACTTTTTGTCTCTATGCCAACAAGATACACAATCTATCTCCACGGCTGATATTGTTGTGTAGTTTTACTTCTTACTCCACCATGACATGGCTCTCCCACCCAAGGTGAAGGCATGTCCTGAGGTTGACTTAGACTTATTTGGGTTGCCACCCTAATCAACATTTGAGTATCCTCTCAACTTGAGGTCTCCACCTTAATAGTAAAAGACTAAGTTAGTAATACCACGAAGGTAGTGCTTGACTCTTTTGATGGCTTGCCAATCAATAAGCCATGGGTTACTTTTATAATGATTTACCAAACCAACCGCAGAGTAAATGTCAGGCCTTGTACATAACATAGCTTACATTAAGCTCCATACAACACTAGCGTAAGGACATTGTTCATTACCTTCATTTTATCATCTGTTTTGGTTGATCAAGACTTAAAGTTAAACCTTCTAAACTAGAGTATCTATGGATTTGGAATTATACATCCAAAATTGTTGCAAGACCTTTTTGAGTTATGCTTCTTGGGAGTTTTCGAATTATTTTCACTCCTAGGACATACCTAGCTTCACCCTTATTGTTCATCTCATAGACATAGAACAATAACTTTTTAGTAGCTTCGATCATCTCCAAGTTGTTCTCAGCCAACAGTATGTCATAAACGTACATGGTCAAAAACATAATCTCCCCTATTGATTTTCTGACATGCACACAATGGTCTTCTAAAACCATAGATAAGCCAAATTGAGTTATGGCTTCATGGAATTTAAAGTACTAAGACTTGGAAGATTGCTTAAGGCCATATGTGGATCTTTCAAGATGACATACCTTATACTATCACCCCTTTGATACAAAACCATAGGGTTAGTCCATATAGATCTCTTCATCAAAGGTACCATTGAAGAAAGTAGTCTTTATGCCTATTTGAAACAACTCTAAGTCCAAATAGATAACTAGAGCTAGGAGTAGGCGAATAGAGGAAATTTCACCATAGGACGAGTGTCTCTCTGTAATATATACCCTCAATTTGGGTGAAGCCTTTCGCCACTAGACGGGCCTTGAACTTTATTGATCGAACTATCTGCACAACGATTTATCTTGAAAATCCACTTATTTCCAATAGACTTACGTCGAGAGATCAATAAGTCCCAAACCTTGTTTCTTATCAATACGTCCATCTCATCCCGCATGGCATTCATCAACTTTTGTGATTTGGTGAATCAATCACCTTGATAAGAGGCAGGTTTCTTAACTTCCAAGGAATGACTTAGGAATATTTCCTCTTGGATTTAGAATATTGTCGAGGAACTCCCCACACTCACTCCTTCTGATCCTGGGACCTTTATTATTTGCCTATCTAAGTGAGGAATCTCTCCCCCTTTCTCTAAGATGTATAAGACCCTGAGCATGTGGAGAATTACTCCCACTATCCATTGGAGTTGTGGGATCCTGAACATATAAACTAACCACATGTTCAGGGACAGGAAATTGAGGATAAACCTAATTCTCAAGTTGAGTCTCCTCAACATTTGAAGATTGAGGGCAAATCTCATTCTCTTAATAGACAAACCTTCATCACTCCTATCAAACAAGGGAGGTGTACCATCCTTGGTTACTTAGTGAGCATTCAAATCCTCCCCTTCACCAAGCGATGGTTGAAGGTTTTACTGTAATTCATGCAATTTGAGGTCCTTTTTAAATTTCATATGGAGCTCATACCCAAGAGAATCAACATTATAGGACTTCATTTATCAAAGAGATATTCACGATCTCAATTGATTTGAGGAGTTCTAAGATTTCGTTTCAATTAAGTCTACCATTATAAGTGTGTGAACACATCAAGTACTTAACAATGGTGAGATAATAGGTGCACATACTATATCATGCATAATATATATGACTCCATGATGTGCTTTCACATTCATAGGCTCGCACATGTGTGAGTGAATTGACTCCAAGGGACTCAATGCCCTCAAAGCCCTACCAAAGGACTTCATAGTTGTTTTATTAGCTAGACATAGCTCACATCTGATAATTTGACTAGTGAGTTGGTCTTAAAAGACCATCTTTACCTAGTTTGTTTTACTCTGTCTTGGCCCTTATGGTCAAGTCAAGCATGCCTAAAACAGAGTTGAAAATGACGCAAAGATGAAAGATGTTCTATTTCGTCCAAAACACCAAAAACACCTCTTAATAGCTAAACAACTCACCATTATATACGATATCTAAGACATCTAGATGAAAAACAAAGAGAAAACTAATCGTAGAAATAAAAGACACAAGGGAACATCACACCCCAGATGGATAGAGAGCAAACTATGAATGAATCTATCGGGGCCAAAACCAAACGACTTTGGCTCTGATACCACTGTTGGAAGCTGAGGACATACCTTAGCGCGTTGCTCGGTGATTGCGCACAAATTGTTGACCTAGGACTGACGTTGGCTACTAGAATCACTGTAATTGTCAAGCCTCAAACCCGAACCCGAATGATGGGGAGGTTAGCATGAGAGGAGAGGAGAGGAAGTTAGGGCTGCTATTTTGGTTTTTGCTATGGATAAAGAATTATGTCCCTAAACCCCTTATAAATAGTAGCATACAGCTTATAACTAACAACGAATAGTTAATAGAAATGATTAATACGTAATTAACCATTTTATAATCGCTTACTTAATATGGATTATTAATATGACCATTGTACTTGGTCAACAGTGACGAAACTTAATACTCTAGAATGGCGAAAGGGTCCCTTGATCAACAAGCCCCCCCAAAAAAAAAAATTGTTGAAAATATCCTTAAAAAATCCCCAACAACTAGCAAAAACCAAAGGTGCAACTAACCCAAATCTATCCTTAGTTAGATCATTCAGCTTCGCTCAAGTTTGACTACTTGTAAAGTTCATACTTGTTAAAACTCTAAAGGAAAAACAAACAAGAAAGAAAATGGTGAATAAACTTTACCATATGGTTAGGATTTCAAAAAACTACACAAAGGTACCCTAAATTAGGTGGAAACTATTTTAAGGACCCTTTGTTTTTAAAACTAATTTTGGGGTACTTTAGATAATGGTTAAACTATTTGTATGGCCCAATTTTGGCCCGTGATTGAACGGAGATGTGTTTGGACCAAAATACCCTTGTTAATAGCGCTTAGAGAAATGGAGATGTGTTGAATTTATTTAGAAAGAAAAATAAACAACTCTCAATAACCTCCCATCTACCCCAAATCAGAACCTTTCACTCTGTATAGCTTTTGCCTCTGTCTTTTTCTCTCCTTCTCTCTCTCGCTCTCCCTATGTCTGTTCTAGTTGCATGCCTAGAATTGGTGGCAGAAGAGCTAGCAAACCCCATTAACGAGAAGAAGAAGGTTAAAGGTAGTTGCTGAAGTTCTGATAATGGTATGTGCAACTTTAAATTTGGAAAATTTGTAGATTTTGTGATTTCCTTCATGATCGACATTATATATGAATATATGTGATGCGAATATTTGAGTTTGATGTTCTGGATTGGTTTCTTAGTTTGCTTGATGTTGTAAAAAAATTCAAATTTATGAATAGAATTGTGAAGAAATTTGAGAATTTTGAATTTTAGGGTTTTTCGAAAGGGCTTTGGGATATGTGTGAAAGTATGATTGAGTATTGTTCATGTTGTTTAATTTGATATTTGGTTGTAATTTATGTTTAAAATTTGTAATTCGTTGATATTGTCTTCCAAACAGGGTAAGAACATTAGAGACTTAGTTGTTCCTTACAAGAATAAAATCATTAGAACTATGGATGTCGAGATGGAGAAGTACAATTGCATTTATTGGTATAGAGATGCTAGGTAAGCGAAAATGAGTCAGGGATAGAGTATCCTAAGTATGCCGGCTTTAGATATCATCCCCCAAATAGGAAAAACCACATATGGCATTTGAATATTGATGATTATTGGGTCAGGTTAATGAATTTCTGGGAAGATGTGAGGAGTCAGTGTATTCTCGTATACATGTATGATCTAAAGAAGCCCACTGACAATCAAAAACATGTAGAAAGCCTTGATAAAATAAGTGTCTATGTTGCAGAACTATTGCCTCAAACAGTTGCAATTGAAACTAAATACAATGTGAGTGGTGTGGAGGATTTGACTGATAGTCAAGCAAACATATGGGCAGACAGTTTGATTGTGAGCCCTGTTGTTCACATTGTTAAACCTGTGACTTGCAGACTAGTGATAAGATATGTTTCTAATTTCCTTGCTAAGCCCACACCAAGTTCCCAACTTAGGCCATCTGAGTCCCTACCTCAACCCAAATCAACTTCTCGATAAAAGTCATCTAAATCCCTAGTAAAGCCCATATCAACTTCCCCACCTAAGCTCGTTGTAAAAGCAAGCCCACCAGTACAACTGAAACAAAAGGGTAAGTCTTCATATTACTTACCAGTTAGCCTATCACCATTATCCAATGGCAAACTTGACTGTAGAAAGCTTTCTGATAAACATGTATAAGTGAGTTCAAACCCATCCAGGGCACAGACCAGATCATCCCTAAATAATGCACCCCATTACAATTCACTCCTAACCATCCAAATCTAACTTTAACTCTAAACACTCATCCAAAACACTAACTAAACCTAACTCTAACCTTGGTGAACCTACTGCAACCCTTACCAAACCTCATATTAGGTCTAATCTAGAGATGTTAGCATACATGCAGGCCCTAATTTAACCCTAGGCAGAAAACCAACTCCAAGAACTTTTGCTCCTAAAAAAAATCTTGTCCCATATGTGCATAAGAAGTTGACTATGATAGAGATGGAAAGTAGAACTGCACACATCTAGCATATATAGGGCAAGAAGAGTTTGATGTGACTGAAAGCATACCAACTTCACAGTGAGGTTAAAAGACAGGTTCTGTGATTGTAGAAAGTGGCAACTCACTGTCCTCCCTTGCAAACATGCTACTAGGTGTATTTTCAAGTTGACGAAACAGCTAGAAGATTATATTGAAGACTGCTTCACTATGGAGAAATATAGAAATCTCTACAATTACATTGTTCATCCTATTACAGCTCTATGAATGTGGGAGAAGAGGAATTTGCTTGATTTAGACCCCCCTTATGCTCAAAGGAAAACAGGTAGGCCACCAGAGCATAAAAGAAGAGAGTTCTTGAATACCCCCTTACCTGAATCTCAGTTAAAGCAACTCCCACACAAAATACTTTGGTCTGGTGCTACCAGGTATAGGTTTCACCTCATTGTGGTTAATTAACTTTACTAATATGTGTTAACTAATAGCATTTGTTTTATTGCAACAGGTGTAAAACTTGCAAGTACCTAGGCCATAATGCTGCAACTTGTAAGAGGCCAAGAGATGAGCATGGTAGATTGTTAGAGAAAAGAAAGAAGATATCCACAAAAGGCAGGGTTCTTAAACCTCAAGGCAGGCTAAAGAAGCAGAAGCCAACCACTTCAACACCAGCTCCCTCCATAACAACAACAGCTTAAGTAGGTCCTTTCACCCAATGCAGCCAAGTTGGAGCAACTCAAGCAACCTAACCTAGAAGCATCTCAAGCAGTAAAAGCCATCACTAATCCTATGCTTGTTAAGCTTTATTTTGTAGTAAAAACTTCTAAATTTTATAAATCTTTGTGATGTAAGACAAAGTATGTTCCAAGAGTATATGTTGTTAACATATTTGCACTTGTCATTTGAGAGAGTGCACTTCGTCTGATAATGTAATTACTTTAGTTCAACAAAGTCAAATAGAGTATGTGTTCCAGACAAAATATATGTTAACTACAAGAACAACTCAATCATTCCATTCTATGATTACAATATACATAAATAACTCCAGCACATTAGCAAGTGAACTTCAAACTACCATCACAATGGCAAGCGTTACAATAACACCAATTAAGAGCATGAACATAATACTTATCCCCTTCTCAACCAACATAAATAAAGTTCTTAACTCTGACTACTCCTTCTTGATTTCAGTAAGCATCATCATAATCATCTTCTCCGTTCATTGTCTTCATTAACCCACTTTATGAACTTGTCACACCATAAGCACTTTATGTATCCCCTTCCCAGGTTTTGGCTTGAATGTGACACTTTCCTCATTCCTTGCATATGACATCTTGGACATATGCAGTCATCGTCAAATTCACTTGGCTGATTGTCCTTTGAGGATGACATTCCCCTCATTTCAACTTCTTGCCTGTTCCTGGCCCCCCCCCAAAAAAAAAATGAAGATATTGTAAGCCAAATCAATGAAGACATGCAACAACAGGGAAAGAACAGTAGGGACTGAGCAGTGGAAGGCAAATCAATCGAAAATGTAGCAGCAGCAGCACCTGTCAAGGATGTATGCTTGGGAAGGAGGGTGAATGCAAGGAGAATGAGGAATGCAAGGAGATAGAAGAGCAGTGGGGAAGGATAGGGAAGAGTGAAAGGAATGAGAAAGAAGATGGTTGGGGCTGTATTTAAAAAGAACAACACATGACCGTTGGAAAAAATTGCAAGAACTATACCTTTAGGGGTAATTTTGGCTTTCAACTTCTAAAATTCAAATTCACCACTCTTTCAATCGGAATGCTGATGTCACAGGCTGGAATTGCACCATACAAATAGTTTCACCATTATTTAAGGTAACCCTAGAATTAGTTTTAAAAACCAAGGGTCTATAAAATAGTTTCAACATAAGTTAGGGTACCTTCGTGTAGTTTTTTGTTAGTTCTTGATCTTTTGCATCAAATTGTATTTTATCTTTCTAGGATGACCAAGATGATCTGGTGCTCTTGGATGTATGTGACCTCTTTTCCTTTCCTTAAGCATGACCATTTCCTTTGTCTATGGATCTACTTAAGAACTCCTTGCTAAGTGTTCATTACTACCATTTGAGGGCGATTATGTGCTTGCCTAGCTAGATAAGTCTATTTTTTAGTGCACTTCATGTTGTGTTTCTTTAGGAACTTTAAGAGTAGCTAAGTGGGATTGAGTTTCTAATGATACTGATCAACCTGACAGATGTATCTATTCAGTTCCAAGAGTAAAGAAGGATTGAAAAGTTGGATGTGATCTTGTAGTAAATGAGGAAGGTTGAAAAGGTCTAAATCTAATTGTACATGGGGCAAATTAGGGGTTGTGTTGTTGTAGCAATTGAAGTGGGTTTCTAATGGATTATAATGCAACAGTAGAGGAAGTAGGTTGGAGTAATGGCTAAGATGATGAAAAACAGTGCCAAATAAATGTTAAATTTGACAATAGCAAGAATATTAGAATAAAAAACTAAAACCACTTTCAGTGACGGAGCCAAGATTCAAACCCTAGGGTATTGAACTATACGATACAGTACAACTAATGTTTGTCTAGAGTACGCTCTAATTTTTTAATACATTTTCTATCCTATTTTTAATGGCACAAAATGTATGCACAAACAACATGTATCTTATTTTAAGAAAAACTATACAATTGCAATTATAATAACTCGAACACACGACCTACTCCCCAACACATGCAACATTCAAGAGCCTTACACCACTCAAGCACTGATCGCTTTCTGCTCTTTATGCAAACTAAATAATACATAGGCAAACAATATGTCTCTTATTTAAAAAAGAGCGACAAAACTACAGTTGTACTGACTTGAACACGTGACCAACCATCCTACACAGGTAACATCCAAGCACCTCACACCATTAGAACTTTGGCCGCTTCCTGCTCTATACGCAAACTAAATAATAATATCCCTTTTTTCCCCGAAATTCTGATATTTAAAATTTTTTCCACAAAAAGTTGGCGTGCCAATTGACACCCCTTGCACCCACGTAACCCATGATCACTATGAAGGTGCCTTAGGCAGGTTTAGTGTGGAATCCTCTAATAGTTCGTATGTACTTCTTCCTTAACTAGATTTATTATGCTTCAAGAACTACAGGTGTTGAATAGAGTCAGGATATATCTTAATCTTTCCACTGACTGCCCCATTTGCTAACATATGGAAGAGTCCCAAGATTATATTTTATTTGATTGCTCGTTTGTACTGGAGGTTAGGACAAAAATTTTTAGCTAGTTGCAGATTACAATTCAGCCAAAAAAACTTTACACATCTTGTGACATGGCTAATTAACTTGAAGAAAAGTAGGAAGCTTAAAAGCATGATAAGTTCTGCGATTGTTGCATTATGATAGGATATGCATTATGATATAATATGCATTACAGAGAAATGCTCTGGTGTTCAACAAACCTAAACCAAGTGTGATATAAAGGAGAGTATTATGGCCAGAGTCAATCACTTAGCGCATATTAGTAAGATATTCCATGGATGTACAGGCTTAATAGCTCAATGATTTGAGTGTTGCAGGGTTTTGACAGTGTATAGACATTGGTAAATACCCCTATTCTCAGGTTTTTGATAGTTGGAAAGCAAATGTCATCTAATTTCTTAATAAAGAATAAAAATCAAAAAAAACCAAGAACCCCAAACTAAAATATTGAAATCAAATTAAAGCTAGGTACCAAGAATGAGCTAAACTAGTTTGATGAACTGAAACTTTGAAATCAGTCAAAACACAATTAAAACTTCTTGTAAAAATAGATATGTAGTAAGCTTGATATCAGACCTTCATCCAATTCAAGTGCAAAGCTGGAAAGCTATCAAAGCTTATTGGAGAAACTACTTTAGGCAAATTGATGGTTTACTAATAGGTATCAATAGTACAATGCATATGATTCTAATATGGATTGTTTTGCGAATCATTCTCGTCCTGTGGTTGAGAAAATGTAGAGTGCTAAATACATCCGAAGTTAAATTTAATTTACAATGAGAATTGAACAAAATTTATGAGTTGAAAGTAATAAGAGAGATAGGCACCTAACATAGCTGAGTTGAAAAGTGGCGGCAATGTTGAATGGATTAGATAAGAGTTGAATGCTACGGTAGTCATGATGCGCTACTTGAAGAGGATGGTTGGTTTGGTAGTTGTGATGCTCCATTTGAAAGAGTGGGCCAAACAAATGCTTGCTACACAATTGGTTTTAATGCTTCAGTAGGTGCATCATGCTAGGCATGTGGCTACTTGATTGTTTATGTTAAAAGTTCAGTATATCTAGTTAGCTAATTCGTTGCTATGCTATTTGTTTTGAAGCAGCAGTAGATACAGTATGCGACAGAGATGGTTGTATTGGTGGTCATAAGGCTTCAGTTGATGCTGTAATTAATGTTGCATGTAGAACCGATGGATTTCTACATGGCTATTTGTTTCAGTGGTCCAGAAGATCCAGTGGTTCTAGATAGCCTAATTGGTCACTACCATACTATTTGTTTTTTGAACGTCTAGTATATGCAGTAAATAGGTGAAGTAATTGTACAGGTGATCATGAGGCTTTAATAAAAGTTAGGGAATATTACATGTGGTTTCTTGACTATTCATATTGATGTTACAATCAGTTCTGCATGCTAAATAGATGGCTAAAAAGATGACTACTTAGTTGTTTTTTTGATGGCTTAATAGATCTGGTTGGCTGATGGGAGGTTGTTGCACTATTTGTTTTGATGTAGCAGATGCAGTAGGCTGGTATCGTTATGGGACATCCATAGTATGATAACAGTTCAGGTGTCTCCTAGATGAGCGATTGTGATGATGTCAGTGAGCAAGCAGGCTGCATAAGACACTTTAAATAAGGTTGTACTAGTGGCTGCGCTCTTGCAGTACTGGAATTGAGAGGAGCAAGTAGTTGTGGTGCTGCAAATGATCTAGTAGCTAATGCTTAGAGCGTCCTCTTGTGCCTATAACTTATCTGCTAAACTTAAATCTCTGCTCAATATCTAATATTGTCATACTTTTGGTTTAGATAAAACTAATTCAATTCATAGAATTAGAGATAATACTAAGAGTAAATTGATACTTCATGTGTACCATATATGCGAAGAGCAAATGATAGACAAATAATCCAGTAGCGAAATTCTGAAGAGATTCCTCTTATTCCATACCAAATCAATGATTGAATCACAATCATCATATACTAAATCCTAAAAAGCCAACAACACCTCTTCCCCTAAATCAAATAAGTCTGCGGCCTTGGTTTTAACGGCATGTAGATATCCCTTTTATTTCTCATCGTCAATGTAGAAAAATTGCTTTGCTTGAAATAAGAAAACAAATGAATCATCATGCAGATATAAATATGTATGCATGAGTTTGACAAGTTGACATAGGGATGGCTATTTCTAAAAATTTTCAAACCCCTGTTTATGTCTATCAAATCATGATAATTCATATTTTGTTTGTAATTTTACTCTTCATTTTACCTACTTTTAAGTTTTGAAATATATATTTTATGAGTAAATAATGCATATTTTATATGATTTTTAGGTGGAAAAAAAAAAATAACTCGATCAATTCGGTTCGGTTTTGATCCAAGCTCACAATGCGTGCAATGCTTAGTAGCCAGCCCAACAAAACAGCCAAAAAAAAAAAAGAAATTAAAAAAATTCAGGCCTAGCCTTGCAACGACACATATCAACACCAACCTAGCGGGCGATTAGCCAGATGAACCCGGCGTCCCAGCAGCCTCTTCCTCTCCCCACGGTGTGGGCCTGAGCGGGCGGGCCAGTATGCACCCAAGTCCAGAGACAAGGCCCAGCGGCGCCCTCCCCAACTTCTTCTCTCACTCCCATTCGTTGCAGCTTGTTTTCAACTCTTCAGCTGCAGCCCGATGCTAGCCCTTCCTCCCTTTCACCCCTCACTTCACATCCGTGTGGGCTTGTTCTACGTGGCCCATCAGCATCACTCACAGCTTGGCCTAGTCGTCCAACCTCTTCTCTCACTCTCCCTTGATCCTATTGCTTACCCAAGTGGCCCTGTCTTCCCAGCAACACGGGCTCGTCTCCCAGTTTAGCAGCCTATGGCTAATTCTCCACCAAGCTTCCTCTTACCCTCTTCTCCTGGGCCTGATCTCTGCAGCCTGCTTCAGCACCCACCCCACTCCAGCAACCAAATTTGTCTTCTTGCGATCAAGACCTAGTGAAAGGTAGTTAATCTTGATTAATTTTAGTTTAAACTAGCCCTTTTGCAGGCAATGTAATAGCCAAGAATTATTTAAAATTAATTTTTATTAATTTTTGGGTACCAAGAGGGGGTGAATTTCTAGTATAAAAAGGGGTCATGGGTTGGAGCAATTGATTCATCCATTCACTCATCCAAGCATTCTTCCACTCTCCCATCTTTCATCTATCAATTTTGGAGAGTCTTTTGTGAGACAAAACCAGCTGGGTTGAGGGGCTTAGATGAAAATAAGTTTTGTTAGATATTTTTATCTTCTCTTGTCATATCATCTGTGAGTCAAATTTGAGAGATTGTGCTTAATGATATCATTTTATGTAATTGAGTACTAAAGTTTGGACATAAAAAGTGAAATTGCCATTACATATGATATCTAAGACTTTTAATGCATAAAATAAAATAGAGTCTCAAAAACCAAATTATTGTAGATAAATGGATCGTCGAAAACAATGAGAAATTTAAGGCTTATTACCAATAATATAGTTGATGACCATGCTTGCGAGGTTGTAAAAGCGTATGAAGGATACTACAATTTTTGGATTTACAGAGGTTAAAATTGAAAAGACAAACTTTATTTTACCATTTAAAATACTAAATATAACTAGACCTAGCAAAGATTTACCCAATCTGATAATCCAATTCAAACCCCCTAAAAAAGTTAAGGTTCTGGGCAAGATTTTAGGACCCGAACCCATTAGGATCAAACCCGTTAGGGTTAGGGTTGACCCATTTAGGTTACACTAATTTTTTTAATATGTGTATTTTTATGTAAAAATTCTATTTACCAATGCATGTGCTGATTTTTTGTCTTGTGATGAGCATATGTAATCGTTAAAATCTAACTCAAAGGGATAAAAATTCAAAAGGTTTCACCATATTTAAACTTTTTCATATATTTCTTCCCAATCGATTACTCAATCTATTGCTACAACATCTTCGCTATTGCACACTAACGCTAATATTTTTTGGCTTTTTTCTTATGAAAATCACTATGTCACTATGTTAAATAATGGTTGGGTAAAAAAAGAATTGTACATGGTTGATTATCTCCTCCGGGTTGTAGACGATGATGCAAACATAATCAAGTATATTTTGCACGAGTTTTGGTTATATGTGTACGCAATTTTTCTCATTTTCTTTTTATTCTTTATTTTCTTATTGGGAAAAAAAGATCTAAAAAGTAGTCCTAGGTTCAATAGATCTACATTAGAAAAGAGTTTAAACATTAAAGTTTGAAGTTTTCGAGCTAAATCCTTTCTTACTTTCTTAAAAAGTAATATTTTTCTTCCAGATGCTTCTAACCCATTAGGTATGACCTGAACCCGAAACTTTAGGTTTGATGTATCCTCAAGGGAAACCCAAGAGGATAGGAACCAGGGTGGGATGAAAGCAATGGGAGGTAACAACAAGGCAACTTTGAATTCACAAACTCACCTTGAGCTGGGAAGGATAGAACCGGAACTAACACCTACCTTGGATACAGAATCACCACCAAGGTTTGATGTTAGGGCCCTTAACAACCTCTTGGATACAGAAACACCACCAAGAAGGAAGTTAAGGCTCTTACTAGATCACCACTCAACTTGGCCAAAAGATGAGATAAGCTAGAAGAGAGTTTGAGGATTCAAAGGAGCAAAGCTCAACTTTCATTCAATAAACAAGCTTCAGTGTGGCCGGCCAAGCCTTGGGGGGTATTAATACAAGCTTTTCAAGTACAAGCATAGGCCTTAGGTTGCACTACAAGCTAAACTAGGCAAAATTACAAGGATCAAATCAAAGCATAAATGGGTAGATGCATCCTCCACTTGACAACTCTTCAATGCTCATCTTGAGGATGATGCGTCGACTTTAGGGACTAAAGGAAGCCTCCATTCAGCTGATGCACCTTATGCTAAGCTAGTTTAGGAACTAAACTAGGTAAAAATCACAAAATCCAAACAACACAAAACCGGTTAGATTGAACCCGGACATGACACCTCATCTTTGCTGATCTTAAGGCTTAGGTGTCGACTTAGGGGCCTTTGGAAATTTCACTCAGCAGATTGGCACTCCTTAGGACAGCTCTTGCAAGTGGCTAAGCATGGATTAGAGCAAAAATCACCTCAATCATCTCTCCTTGTACCGGCTGGCCATGTACCGGGTAAAGGGATGTTTTGTGCAATGTTTTGGTGGATAATAGCTCTATATGTGTGTAATTTGGCTGAGTTTTTTTATGGCCATTTGATAATATTTTTAAGTTACTTTCAAGCCATGAAAGTTTCAAACCAAATAGAGGAGAAAAAGTCCACCAACACATTCCTTAAATTCGGACAGTCCAGTTTCTGGCCAGAATGTAGTGTTTGACTTGGCTTGAGGTTTTGAGGTACCAAATGATCTCCAAATGACTTGCAAGAGGTCTTGATGGAAAGAGCACATCTTGAACTTAAACTTAGGCTTCCTGCAACCCCATTTCAGCCTTGGTAAGGTTAGGAAATTAGGTGCACAAAACCGGGTTTGTGCACGCCTGAAATTCCAGTTTTGACAAAAAAGTTCTCTTGTGTTCCTAGGCTGATTTCTTGCACTTTGGACGTGGAACTTGGACTCTTTGGGCTTCCTTGTGGGCCATGGGTCATGCTAGGGGATGGACCTCCATCATCCTCCCCTTGTTGAAGAGAATTTGCCCTCAAATTGATAAGATGATCATCCTCCTCATAAGGGCTAAGGTCTGCTACATTGAAGGTGGCCGACACTCCATATTCACCGGGCAAATTGATCTTGTAGGCATTGTCGTTGATGCGCTCTAACACTTCAAAGGGACCATCGGCTCTTGGCATCAACTTGCTCTTCCTTTTAGAAGGAAACCTTTCTTTTCTCAAGTGAACCCATACCAAATCACCGGGGTGAAACACCATCTTCTTCCTATGCTTGTTGGCACGGTCCTTGTAGGAGGCATTGGCCTTCTCTATCTTTGCCCTCATGGTCTCATGGAGCTTTTGGATCTCTTCAACTCGCTTGCTAGCCTCCATGTGAGGCTTCTCATTCATCTCCCTTGGAACAAGATCGAGGGGACTCGAGGGATCCAAACCATAAACTACCTTGAATGGGGACATACCCGTGGCCTTGCTAGGTGTTTTGTTGAAAGTGAACTCGGCATGAGGCAAGGCTAAGTCCCAAGCTTTGAGGTTGGACTTTACTAGCACTCTTAGAAAGCTTCCCAAAGTCCGGTTGGTGACTTCGGTTTGCCCATCCGTTTGAGGGTGGCATGAAGTGCTATACTTGAGCTTGGTTCCCATCTTCTTCCAAAGTGTCACCCAAAAATGGCTAAGGAACTTGGTATCCTTATCCGAAACAATGGATCTAGGGATGCCATGCAACCTCATTACTTCCTTGAAGTATAGATCGGCAATGTGGGTGGCATCGTTGGTCTTGGTACAAGGTATGAAATGGGCCATCTTCGAAAAACAATCAACAACCACGAAAATGGAGTCCTTACCCCTTTGTGTTCTTGGGAGGCCAAGAACAAAATCCATGCTTACATCCTCCCAAGGATGATTGGGAGTAGGTAAGGGAGTGTATAAGCCGTGGGGTAGGAGGTGGCTTTTGGCAACCTGGCAAGTGGCACATCTCTTTAACACATCTTGGACATCTTTGCTCATACTTGGCCAATAATAATGTTCCCTTAACATCATAAGGGTCTCGTTCTCTCCAAAGTGACCGACAAGAGATCCTCCATGGACCTCACGTATGAGCAACTCTCTTGTGCCACACTTAGGCACACACAATCTCGATCCCTTGAACAAAAATCCATCTTGGACAAAGAAGTCACCTTTGGGATGCCGAAGGCACTCCTTGTAGAGCTCTCCCAAATCTTCATCATTCTCATAGAGAGACTTCAAATGCTCAAACCCAAGAATGCAAGCATCCAGTTGGAATAGCAATAAGTGCCTCCTTGACAAGGCATCGGCTCCTTGGTTGAGCTTTCCGGACTTATGCTTTATGGTGAAGTTGAAAGATTGGAGGAACTCTACCCACTTGGCATGCCGTGAGTTAAGTTTATGTTGCCCTTGAATGTACTTCAAGGCTTCATGATCGGAGTGTAAGATGAACTCACTAGCCACCAAGTAATGATTCCAATGCTCAAGGCACCTCACTATTGCATAGAACTCCTTATCATAAGTGGAGTACTTCCTCCTTGAGTCACAAAGCTTCTCACTAAAGAAGGCTAAGGGCCGCCCTTCTTGAGTGAGGACTCCTCCAATACCAACTCCCGACGCATCACACTCTACCTCAAACACTTTGTCAAAGCATGGCAAGGCAAGAACCGGTGCTTGGGTGAGTTTGGACTTGATGGTTTCAAAGGCTTCTTGACCCTTGGGAGTCCACTTGAATGATGTGCCTTTGATAACCTCGGTCATAGGGGCCATAATGGTACTAAAGTTTCTAATGAACCGCCTATAGAATGAGACAAGCCCATGGAAACTTCGCACATCATGAATACTCTTGGGGGTTGGCCAAGACCGAATTGCTTCCACTTTACTCTCATCAACCTTGATGCCTTCACTTGTGACAATGTAACCGAGGAAGGTGACCTCATGAGTGAAAAATGCACACTTCTTGAGGTTACCGTAGAGCTTTTCCTTCTCTAGAACCTTCATGACTTGTGTGAGGTGTTGAAGGTGCTCTTCTTCATTCTTGCTATAGATGAGGATGTCATCAAAATACACCACAACGAATTTTCTAATGAAGGGCCGGAACACTTGGTTCATGAGCCGCATGAAGGTACTTGGAGCATTTGACAATCCGAATGGCATGACTAGCCACTCATACAAGTCTCCTTTGGTTTTGAAGGCCGTCTTCCATTCATCTCCCTCTCTAATGCGGATTTGATAGTAACCACTTCTCAAATCCACCTTAGAGAACACACTAGAACCATATAACTCATCAAGCATATCCTCAAGGTGGGGAATAGGATATCTATACTTGATGGTTATCTTGTTGATTGCCCGACTATCAACACACATACGCATGCTCCCATCTTTCTTTGGCACAAGGAGGGCCGGAACCGCACAAGGGCTCAAGCTCTCTCTAATCAACCCCTTATGCATAAGCTCATCAACTTGCCTTTGGATTTCCATGGTTTCTTTGGGGTTTGTCCGGTAAGCCGGTTTGTTTGGGAGAATGGAACCGGGTATGAGATCAATATGGTGTTGGATGGTTCTTTGTGGTGGTAAGCCGGGGGTATTTCTTCGGGGAAGACATGGCTAAAATGTTCAAGGAGGGAAATGGCTAGAGGATGTGATGGTGTGGGAGTTTCGGCTTCTTCAAGAGAGGCTAGGATCCACTCCTTAAAGGCCTTGAATTCATGGTGAGAAGCCTTAAGGAGAGGCTCACTCACGGCTAGAAGCATGTCCGAATGGTCATGGCTTGGTTAGGGCTTACTTTTGTGGAGTTGGGAAGGGCTTAATGGGGCAAGGGTGATCTTCTTCCCATCTTTGTGGAAGGTGTAGGTGTTTAGATAGCCATCATGTATGACCTTCCGATCAAACAACCAAGGTCTCCCCAACAAAAGTTGACATGCATCCATGGGGATGATATCACACCACAATTCATCATGATAGTGCTTCCCAATTGAAAATGAAATCAAGCACCTTGAATTAACTTGCAACCCCTTACCTTGATTTAGCCATTGAATGTTGTAGGGGTGAGGATGAGCCGAAGCTTGAAGGCTAAGCTTTTCCACCATAGTCACGGAAGCCACATTTGCACAACTCCCTCCATCAATGATGAGGGAACACACTTTGTTTTGAATAGTACATCTTGTATGAAAGATGTTCTCCCTTTGTTCTTCAAGTTCTCCTTTTTTTGTGCTCAAAGCTCTCCTTAACACAAGCAACTCTCCCTCATCGGCCTCTTCAATCACTTCCTCTTGTTCCTCCATATAATACACGCCTTCTCTCTCTTCCTCCTCTACTCCCTCTTCTTCCCTCTTCTCATCCCACTCGGCCAAGGTAATAATCCTCCTATTTGGACACTCCGAAGCAATGTGTCCAAGACCTTGACATTTGAAACATCTCCTTTGGTCATTTGGCTTAGGGTTGGGACGGTTTTGGGGTGGTGGACTTTTTTGTGGAGCTTGGTTCTTTTGTGGAGGTGAGGGTGTAGTAACCGTGGGTTTGGGAGGTGGGTAAGAGCTCCCCTTGTTGAAAGGTTGGCTCTTGGGAAAGGATTTGGGAGGTTCTCTTTTGTGGAGCTTGGATTTCCTTTGTTGTTCAACTTTGTGGGCTAATACACACACCTCATCAAAAGTGGTGTATTGTTGCAACTCTACTACATGAGCATACCTAGGATCTAACCCACCCAAATACCTCACTATGGTTTGCTCTTCGGGCTCCCTCAAATCACACTTGATTATCAACTTCTCAAATTCCCTAGTGTACTCCTCAACACTCAAGTTCCCTTGGGTAAGATTGTGAAGTTGGGAGTAGTTGTCTTGTAGGTAAGATGGGGGTAAGAAACGGGCCTTGAGTTTGGCTTTCATTTTCTCCCATGTCCTAATCTTTCCCTTCCCTTGCCTAACTCTCTTAGCACAAAGGTTGGACCACCAAAGAGAAGCGTATTTACGAAGTTTAAGGGCCACAAGTTTTACCTTATTTCCCTCGGATATCTCTTTGTAGTCGAAGATCCTCTCGACAGTTTGCAATCATTCTAGGAACTCATCGGGGTCTAGCTTCCCTTCAAACTCCGGAATTTCCACTCGGATGTCTCCTTGGTGAGAGGTTGTTCGCCTTCCTCTTCTTGATCTTCCGTAATCCTCCTCTTCACTTGATGAACTCAAGGGTGGGGCCTCTCTTACTTCTGGCTCGGAGTCGGAGGAGTTAGAAGATCGGGAACTTCTAATCTCCTTGCGCTTTTGTGTCAAGGAGTCTCCAAGTTGTCGCCTCAAATACTCGTTCTGACCTTTGATCTCCTCATTTTGAAGCCTCAAGGCCTCATAATTTCTCATGAGAGCCTCAAACTTTTCTTCCATGGTCATGCTAGTAGTGCTCACGTTGAAACCAGGAGGAACCTCACGGCTGGGATGTGGCACGGGCGTGCGGTGAGGCACGGTGTGACCGTGCTCTGGCTCTGGACGGGGGTGAAATTGAGATGTTGCCGGAATAGGGGTGGCACGGTCGTGCGACATGGCACGGTGTGGGCGTGCTGAAGTACTGGCTTGTGGGTGAAAAGCAAGTGTAGCTGGATTGTGAAGGTGGCACGGTCGTGCTCTTTGGCACGGGCTGACCGTGCCGCTTTTCTGGGCAGTGGGAAACCGTGGAGCACGGTTTGGTGTTTTTTGAGGGGGAATGTGTTTGGGGTGTTTGGAAGGATGTTGGGCAACAAGCTTAGGCCTAGGGAAGCCTTAGCTCTGATACCAAATATGATGTATCCTCAAGGAAAACCCAAGAGGATAGGAACCAGGGTGGGATGAAAGCAATGGGAGGTAACAACAAGGCAACTTTGAATTCACAAACTCACCTTGAGTTGGGAAGGATAGAACCGGAACTAACACCTACCTTGGATACAGAAACACCACCAAGGTTTGATGTTAGGGCCCTTAACAACCTCTTGGATATAGAAACACCACCAAGAAGGAAGTTAAGACTCTTACTAGATCACCACTCAACTTGGCCAAAAGATGAGATAAGCTAGAAGAGAGTTTGAGGATTCAAAGGAGCAAAGCTCAACTTTCATTCAATAAACAAGCTTGAGTGTGGCCGGCCAAGCCTTGGGGGGTATTAATACAAGCTTTTCAAGTACAAGCATAGGCCTTAGGTTGCACTACAAGCTAAACTAGGCAAAATTACAAGGATCAAATCAAAGCATAAATGGGTAGATGCATCCTCCACTTGACAACTCTTCAATGCTCATCTTGAGGATGATGTGTCGACTTTAGGGACTAAAGGAAGCCTCCATTCAGCTGATGCACCTTATGCTAAGCTAGTTTAGGAGCTAAACTAGGTAGAAATCACAAAATCCAAACAACACAAAACCGGTTAGATTGAACCCGGGCATGACACCTCATCTTTGCTGATCTTGAGGCTTAGGTGTCGACTTAGGGGCCTTTGGAAGCTTCACTCAGCAGATTGGTACTCCTTAGGACAGCTCTTGCAAGTGGCTAAGCATGAATTAGAGCAAAAATCACCTCAATCATCTCTCCTTGTACCGGCTGGCCATGTACCGGGTAAAGGGATGTTTTGTGCAATGTTTTGGTGGATAATAGCTCTATATGTGTGTAATTTGGCTGAGTTTTTTTATGGCCATTTGATAATATTTTTAAAGTACTTTCAAGCCATGAAAAGTTTCAAACCAAATAGAGGAGAAAAAGTCCACCAACACAGCCCTTAAATTCGGACAGTCCAGTTTCTGGCCAGAATGTAGTGTTTGACTTGGCTTGAGGTTTTGAGGTACCAAATGATCTCCAAATGACTTGCAAGAGGTCTTGATGGAAAGAGCACTTCTTGAACTTAAACTTAGGCTTCCTGCAACCCCATTTCAGCCTTGGGAAGGTTAGGAAATTAGGTGCACAAAACCGGGTTTGTGCACGCCTGAAATTCCAGTTTTGACAAAAAGGTTCTCTTGTGTTCCTAGGCTGATTTCTTGCACTTTGGACGTGGAACTTGGACTCTTTGGGCTTCCTTGTGGGCCATGGATCATGCTAGGGGATGGACCTCCATCATCCTCCCCTTGTTGAAGAGAATTTGCCCTCAAATTGATAAGATGATCATCCTCCTCATAAGGGCTAAGGTCAGCTACATTGAAGGTGGCCGAAACTCCATATTCACCGGGCAAATTGATCTTGTAAGCATTGTCGTTGATGCGCTCTAACACTTCAAAGGGACCATCGGCTCTTGGCATCAACTTGCTCTTCCTTTTAGAAGGAAACCTTTCCTTTCTCAAGTGAACCCATACCAAATCACCGGGGTGAAACACCATCTTCTTCCTATGCTTGTTGGCACGGTCCTTGTAGGAGGCATTGGCCTTCTCTATCTTTGCCCTCACGGTCTCATGGAGCTTTTGGATCTCTTCAACTCGCTTGCTAGCCTCCATGTGAGGCTTCTCATTCATCTCCCTTGGAACAAGATCAAGGGGACTCGAGGGATCCAAACCATAAACTACCTTGAATGGGGACATACCCGTGGCCTTGCTAGGTGTTTTGTTGAAAGCGAACTCGGCATGAGGCAAGGCTAAGTCCCAAGCTTTGAGGTTGGACTTTACTAGCACTCTTAGAAGGCTTCCCAAAGTCCAGTTGGTGACTTCGGTTTGCCCATCCGTTTGAGGGTGGCATGAAGTGCTATACTTGAGCTTGGTTCCCATCTTCTTCCAAAGTGTCACCCAAAAATGGCTAAGGAACTTGGTATCCCTATCCGAAACAATGGATCTAGGGATGCCATGCAACCTCATTACTTCCTTGAAGTATAGATCGGCAATGTGGGTGGCATCGTTGGTCTTGGCACAAGGTATGAAATGGGCCATCTTCGAAAAACGATCAACAACCACGAAAATGGAGTCCTTACCCCTTTGTGTTCTTGGGAGGCCAAGAACAAAATCCATGCTTACATCCTCCCAAGGATGATTGGGAGTAGGTAAGGGAGTGTATAAGCCGTGGGGTAGGAGGTGGCTTTTGGCAACTTGGTAAGTGGCACATCTCTTCAACACATCTTGGACATCTTTGCTCATACTTGGCCAATAATAATGTTCCCTTAACATCATAAGGGTCTTGTTCTCTCCAAAGTGACCGGCAAGAGATCCTCCATGGACCTCACGTATGAGCAACTCTCTTGTGCCACACTTAGGCACACACAATCTTGATCCCTTGAACAAAAATCCATCTTGGACAAGGAAGTCACCTTTGGGATGCCGAAGGCACTCCTTGTAGAGCTCTCCCAAATCTTCATCATTCTTATAGAGAGACTTCAAATGCTCAAACCCAAGAATGCAAGCATCAAGTTGGAATAGCAATAAGTGCCTCCTTGACAAGGCATCGGCTCCTTGGTTGAGCTTTCCGGACTTATGCTTTATGGTGAAGTTGAAAGATTGGAGGAACTCTACCCACTTGGCATGCCGTGAGTTAAGTTTATGTTGCCCTTGAATGTACTTCAAGGCTTCATGATCGGAGTGCAAGATGAACTCACTAGCCACCAAGTAATGATTCCAATGCTCAAGGCACCTCACTATTGCATAGAACTCCTTATCATAAGTGGAGTACTTCCTCCTTGAGTCACAAAGCTTCTCACTAAAGAAGGCTAAGGGCCGCCCTTCTTGAGTGAGGACTCCTCCAATACCAACTCCCGACGCATCACACTCTACCTCAAACACTTTGTCAAAGCATGGCAAGGCAAGAACCGGTGCTTGGGTGAGTTTGGACTTGATGGTTTCAAAGGCTTCTTGAGCCTTGGGAGTCCACTTGAATGATGTGCCTTTGATAACCTCGGTCATAGGGCCATAATGGTACTAAAGTTTCTAATGAACCGCCTATAGAATGAGGCAAGCCCATGGAAACTTCGCACATCATGAATACTCTTGGGGGTTGGCCAAGACCGAATTGCTTCCACTTTACTCTCATCAACCTTGATGCCTTCACTTGTGACGATGTAACCAAGGAAGGTGACCTCATGAGTGAAAAATGCACACTTCTTGAGGTTACCGTAGAGCTTTTCCTTCTCTAGAACCTTCATGACTTGTGTGAGGGGTTGAAGGTGCTCTTCTTCATTCTTGCTATAGATGAGGATGTCATCAAAATACACCACAACGAATTTGCCAATGAAGGGCCGGAATACTTGGTTCATGAGCCGCATGAAGGTATTTGGAGCATTTGACAATCCGAATGGCATGACTAGCCACTCATACAAGCCTCCTTTGGTTTTGAAGGCCGTTTTCCATTCATCTCCCTCTCTAATGCGGATTTGGTAGTAACCACTTCTCAAATCCACCTTAGAGAACACACTAGAACCATATAACTCATCAAGCATATCCTCAAGGTGGGGAATAGGATATCTATACTTGATGGTTATCTTGTTGATTGCCCGACTATCAACACACATACGCATGCTCCCATCTTTCTTTGGCACAAGGAGGGCCGGAACCGTACAAGGGCTCAAGCTCTCTCTAATCAACCCCTTATCCATAAGCTCATCAACTTGCCTTTGGATTTCCATGGTTTCTTTGGGGTTTGTCCGGTAAGCCGGTTTGTTTGGGAGAATGGAACCGGGTATGAGATCAATATGGTGTTGGATGGTTTTTTGTGGTGGTAAGCCGGGGGGTATTTCTTCGGGGAAGACATGGCTAAAATGTTCAAGGAGGGAAATGGCTAGAGGATGTGATGGTGTGGGAGTTTCGGCTTCTTCAAGAGAGGCTAGGATCCACTCCTTAAAGGCCTTGAATTCATGGTGAGAAGCCTTAAGGAGAGGCTCAGTCACGGCTAGAAGCATGTCCGAATGGTCATGGCTTGGTTGGGGCTTACTTTTGTGGAGTTGGGAAGGGCTTAATGGGGCAAGGGTGATCTTCTTCCCATCTTTGTGGAAGGTGTAGGTGTTTAGATAGCCATCATGTGTGACCTTCCGATCAAACAACCAAGGTCTCCCCAACAAAAGGTGACATGCATCCATGGGGATGATATCACACCACAATTCATCATGATAGTGCTTCCCAATTGAAAATGAAATCAAGCCCCTTGAATTAACTTGCAACCCCTTACCTTGATTTAGCCATTGAATGTTGTAGGGGTGAGGATGAGCCGAAGCTTGAAGGCCAAGCTTTTCCACCATAGTCACGGAAGCCACATTTACACAACTCCCTCCATCAATGATGAGGGAACACACTTTGTTTTGAATAGTACATCTTGTATGAAAGATGTTCTCCCTTTGTTCTTCAAGTTCTCCTTTTTTTGTGCTCAAAGCTCTCCTCAACATAAGCAACTCTCCCTCATCGGCCTCTTCAATCACTTCCTCTTGTTCCTCCATATAATACACGCCTTCTCTCTCTTCCTCCTCTACTCCCTCTTCTTCCCTCTTCTCATCCCACTCGGCCAAGGTAATAATCCTCCTATTTGGACACTCCGAAGCAATGTGTCCAAGACCTTGACATTTGAAACATCTCCTTTGGTCATTTGGCTTAGGGTTGGGACGGTTTTTGGGTGGTAGACTTTTTTGTGGAGCTTGGTTCTTTTGTGGAGGTGAGGGTGTAGTAACCGTGGGTTTGGGAGGTGGGTAAGAGCTCCCCTTGTTGAAAGGTTGGCTCTTGGGAAAGGGTTTGGGAGGTTCTCTTTTGTGGAGCTTGGATTTCCTTTGTTGTTCAACTTTGTGGGCTAATACACACACCTCATCAAAAGTGGTGTATTGTTGCAACTCTACTACATGAGCATACCTAGGATCTAACCCACCCAAATACCTCACTATGGTTTGCTCTTCGGGCTCCCTCAAATCACACTTGATTATCAACTTCTCAAATTCCCTAGTGTACTCCTCAACACTCAAGTTCCCTTGGGTAAGATTGTGAAGTTGGGAGTAGCTGTCTTGTAGGTAAGATGGGGGTAAGAAACGGGCCTTGAGTTTGGCTTTCATTTTCTCCCATGTCCTAATCTTTCCCTTCCCTTGCCTAACTCTCTTAGCACAAAGGCTGGACCACCAAAGAGAAGCGTATTTACGAAGTTTAAGGGCCACAAGTTTTACCTTATTTCCCTCGGATATCTCTTTGTAGTCGAAGATCCTCTCGACAGTTTGCAATCATTCTAGGAACTCATCGGGGTCTAGCTTCCCTTCAAACTCCGGAATTTCCACTCGGATGTCTCCTTGGTGAGAGGTTGTTCGCCTTCCTCTTCTTGATCTTCCGTAAGCCTCCTCTTCACTTGATGAACTCAAGGGTGGGGCCTCTCTTCCTTCCGGCTCGGAGTCGGAGGAGTTAGAAGATCGGGAACTTCTAATCTCCTTGCGCTTTTGTGTCAAGGAGTCTCCAAGTTGTCACCTCAAATACTCGTTCTGACCTTTGATCTCCTCATTTTGAAGCCTCAAGGCCTCATAATTTCTCATGAGAGCCTCAAACTTTTCTTCCATGGTCATGCTAGTAGTGCTCACGTTGAAACCAGGAGGAACCTCACGGCTGGGATGCGGCACGGGCGTGCGGTGAGGCACGGTGTGACGGTGCTCTGGCTCTGGACGGGGGTGAAATTGAGATGTTGCCGGAATAGGGGTGGCACGGTCGTGCGACATGGCACGGTGTGGGCGTGCTGAAGTACTGGCTTGTGGGTGAAAAGTAAGTGTAGCTGGATTGTGAAGGTGGCACGATCGTGCTCTTTGGCACGGGCTGACCGTGCCGCTTTTCTGGGCAGTGGGAAACCGTGGAGCACGGTTTGGTGTTTTTGAGGGGGAATGTGTTTGGGGTGTTTGGAAGGATGCTGGGCAACAAGCTTAGGCCTAGGGAAGCCTTAGCTCTGATACCAAATATGATGTATCCTCAAGGAAAACCCAAGAGGATAGGAACAAGGGTGGGATGAATGCAATGGGAGGTAACAACAAGGCAACTTTGAATTCACAAACTCACCTTGAGCTGGGAAGGATAGAACCGGAACTAACACCTACCTTGGATACAGAAACACCACCAAGGTTTAATGTTAGGGCCCTTAACAACCTCTTGGATACAGAAACACCACCAAGAAGGAAGTTAAGACTCTTACTAGATCACCACTCAACTTGGCCAAAAGATGAGATAAGCTAGAAGAGAGTTTAAGGATTCAAAGGAGCAAAGCTCAACTTTCATTCAATAAACAAGCTTGAGTGTGGTCGGCCAAGCCTTGGGGGGGTATTAATACAAGCTTTTCAAGTACAAGCATAGGCCTTAGGTTGCACTACAAGCTAAACTAGGCAAAATTACAAGGATCAAATCAAAGCATAAATGGGTAGATGCATCCTCTACTTGACAACTCTTCAATGCTCATCTTGAGGATGATGTGTCGACTTTAGGGACTAAAGGAAGCCTCCATTCAGCTGATGCACCTTATGCTAAGCTAGTTCAGGAACTAAACTAGGTAGAAATCACAAATCCAAACAACACAAAACCGGTTAGATTGAACCCGGGCATGACACCTCATCTTTGCTGATCTTGAGGCTTAGGTGTCGACTTAGGGGCCTTTGGAAGCTTGACTCAGCAGATTGGTACTGCTTAGGATAGCTCTTGCAAGTGGCTAAGCATGGATTAGAGCAAAAATCACCTCAATCATCTCTCCTTGTACCGGCTGGCCATGTACCGGGTAAAGGGGTGTTTTGTGCAATGTTTTGGTGGATAATAGCTCTATATGTGTGTAATTTGGCTGAGTTTTTTATGGCCATTTGATAATATTTTTAAGGTACTTTCAAGCCATGAAAGTTTCAAACCAAATAGAGGAGAAAAAGTCCACCAACACAGTCCTTAAATTCGGACAGTCCAGTTTCTGGCCAGAATGTAGTGTTTGACTTGGCTTGAGATTTTGAGGTACCAAATGATCTCCAAATGACTTGCAAGAGGTCTTGATGGAAAGAGCACTTCTTGAACTTAAACTTAGGCTTCCTGCAACCCCATTTCAGCCTTGGGAAGGTTAGGAAATTAGGTGCACAACACCGGGTTTGTGCACGCCTGAAATTCCAGTTTTGACAAAAAGGTTCTCTTGTGTTCCTAGGCTGATTTCTTGCACTTTGGACGTGGAACTTGGACTCTTTGGGCTTCCTTGTGGGCCATGGATCATGCTAGGGGATGGACCTCCATCATTAAGTGAGTTCAAAGACTCGCGACACTATGGAGAGGTCAAAAAAAGGTTAAGCTTTGCTAGAAATTTGGTGCCGAATTCATCCCTGCGGAACCCGATTTTTTGTGACCACTTTTGGACAAGCTCAAGTGGACCCACAACTTGAGGGCCCATGTGCTTTTGAAGCTTAAGATTTCATATTTCAAATAAACCCAAGTTTGTTTAATTTGGACATCATTTGATTGGGCAAAATATCACTCAAAGATACGTTATGCTGATCCAGTCCAGTCTGAGATAGGTGCATTGTTTGGCCATAACTTTTAAACCGCTTATCCAAATTGAGCAAATGAGCCCATTCTGGAAACTAGACTTCCCGGGCTTTCTATCAAGCCCAAGAACGCGTGATTTGGCCGAGTATTCTGGAAGTTATGCTCTGTTGAAATTGAGGCAGCTGCAAGGATTAATTCTGGGAATATGAAGAGTCTTCGTTTACATGTGATTGTGTGGCTGACATTGTGCACGTTTTTGGAGCCTTCTAGATTGGTGTAATCAGCTAAGAAATCCTAGAATATTCCTTGTAACCTCCCCCACCCTTTTTATGATGTGTCTTTCCATTTATCTTAGTCTTTTCATTTTACTAGTTTTAATTGTTAGGAGTTATTTGAGTCCTTTTGTTGTCTTTTTGCTGAGCCTATATAAAGGGGGGGTGTGTGAGCATTGTAGATCAGATTTCTAAGGCATTTTCAAGAGTAATTCAAGCACCTTTGAGAGTGATTCTCATTTGTGTCCCCAAAAATTCCTAGTTCTATATCTTGAATTTGGCTAATTCAAGTGGTGTTCTAGGTTCTCTTTCTTTTCTTTGGAGTGATTCCTCAGAAGAGTGAAGGGAATTAGCCCAAGACCAGGGTGTGAGTGGCTCCGGAAGGACTATCTCATACTCGAAGTCTTGCACTATCCATCTCTATCCTGTTGGTGATATTCTTCATCTTTCCCATCTTTCTCTCTTTTCATTTTGCTTAGTTTGATTTGAGTTTGATTTGGATCACTTTCCACCCACATATACATCAAAGCCTAACCCCCATCCTTACCCATTCCAAAAGCCCTCGTACTAGCCTCCCAAGTCAACTCCAATCTCAAACACAAGACCCCCTCCGCCAAATCCCCCTCAAACCCCCTCAAAACAAACCCCCAAACCCGGTGACAAGAAGAGATGTTTCCGTTGTCAAGGCCTTGGACACTTTGCTTCCGAGTGTCCTAACAAAAGAGTAGTCACTTTGGCCGAGTATTAAGCTTATTGTGAGGAGCTAGATGATGAGAATGATGGGGAAGAAAAGGAGCTTTTCATGACCGAAGCTCTTGAAGAAGTCGAAGAGGGGCCCGATGAAGGAGAAATGCTTGTGATAAGAAGAGCCTTGAGTGGTATTGCTTTCCAAAATGACATGGAACAAAGGGAGAACATCTTCCACACCCGGTGTACCGTGAAGAGGAAGGTTTGCTCTCTTATTATTGATGGTGGAAGTTGTGCCAATGTTGCTTCCAAGACTCTAGTGGACAAACTCAAGCTATCGGTCTCTCCACACCCAAGCCCTTATACCATACAATGGCTCAATCAAGGTAAAGGCTTGCAAATCTCCTCTCGTTGTTTACTTAGCTTTTCAATTGGTAGAAGTTACAAGGATGAGATTTGGTGTGATATTGTGCCCATGGATGCTTGTCATGTTCTCTTGGGACGTCCATGGTTGTTTGACCGAAGTGTGATGCATGATGGTCGATTAAACACATATACATTTGCCAAAGACCACAAAAAGATCACCCTTACCCCTCTCAAATCCAACTCACAAAAAAGGCCTTAAGACACTCCTAGCATGGATGTCTTTCTTACTACCCTACTCCATTCCCAACTCCATGAATATGATGATTTCAAGGAGTGGATTTTACTTGGCCAAGAACCGGTCGAAGCTAAGAATTCTTCCCATCCTTTGCTTTCCTCTCTCCTCAAAGATTTCCAACATGTCTTCCCTAGTGAGGTTCCCCATGGCCTCCCTCCCAAAAGAACTATACAACACAAAATTGACCTCGTCCCTGGTGCCACCCTCCCAAATAAGCCGGCCTACCGAATGAATCCCCAAGAGACTCAAGAGGTGCAACGGCAAGTAGATGATCTTCTTGCCAAAGGCTTGATTCGTGAGAGCCTTAGCCCATGTGCCGTGCCGGCCCTGCTTGTTCCGAAGAAAGATGGGTCAATGAGAATGTGTGTGGATAGTAGAGCGATAAACAAAATTACTATCAAATATCGCTTTCCTATTCCACGGTTGGAGGATCTCCTAGATGAGCTTCATGGAGCCACCATCTTTTCTAAGATTGATCTTAGAAGTGGCTACTACCAAATCCGGATTTATGAAGGAGATGAGTGGAAGATGGCCTTCAAAACTAAAGGAGGCCTCTATGAGTGGCTTGTCATGCCATTCGGGTTGACAAATGCACCAAGCACTTTCATGAGGCTTATGAAGCAAGTTCTAAAGCCCCTTATCGGCAAATTTGATGTTGTCTACTTTGATGACATATTGGTGTATAGCAAGAGTGAAGAAGAGCATGCCCATCACCTACACCAAATCTTGAGTATCCTATCTCAAGAAGAGCTCTATGGAAACTTGGAGAAGTGCCACTTTTTCACTTCTCAAGTCATATTTTTGGGCTATGTTGTCTCCGCTCAAGGGATTCATGTTGATGAGAGCAAAATCCAAGCAATCCGAGATTGGCCCGTTGCTACTTCCATTCCACAAGTTAGGAGCTTTCATGGCCTAGCCTCTTTCTATAGGAGGTTTGTGAGAGATTTTAGCACCATTGTTGCCCCCATGCCCGAGGTGCTTAAGGCCAAAAGATTTGAGTGGACCAATCAAGCTCAAAGGGCCTTTGAAGAAATCAAGTCCAAGCTCACAAGTGCACCCGTTCTAGCTCTACCAAGCTTCTCCAAAGTCTTTGAGGTAGAGTGTGATGCTTCCGGTGTTGGGATAGGGGCTATCCTATCTCAAGAGAAGAGGCCCCTTGCCTTCTTTAGTGAGAAGCTCAATGATGCAAAGAGGAAGTACTCTACTTATGACAAGGAGTTCTATGCTATTGTGAGAGCTTTGGAGCATTGGAGGCACTACTTGGTGGGAGGAGAATTCATTCTCCATTCGGATCATGAGGAGCTCAAATTCATACAAGGGCAACACAAGCTCAACCCAAGGCATGCAAAGTGGGTTGAGTACCTCCAAGCCTTTCATTTTGTGATCCACCACAAGTCAGGTCAACTCAACAAAGGAGCGGATGCATTATCAAGAAGGTACTCCTTACTCTCTACCTTGGAATCCAAAGTCCTTGGTTTTGAGATTGTTAAGGGGTTGTATGTCCAAGATGAAGACTTCAAGGAAACTTATGAGAAGTGCTCTATCCATGCCCACGGTCTATTTCATTTAGAGCATGGGTTTCTCTTCAAAGGGACCCGGCTATGCATACCAAGGAGTGGGTTTCGGGACCTCCTCATTCAAGAGCTCCATAGTGGGGCTTTGGCCGGACATTTTGGCATTGAGAAGACTCGCTCCATGCTCAAGGAGCACTACTATTGGCCAAGCATGTCCAAGGATGTAGAGCACTATGTGAAAAGGTGTTCTACTTGTCAACAAGCCAAGAGCCACTCTCGGCCCCAAGGTCTATACACTCCTCTCCCCATTCCTCAAGGTCCTTGGGAGGATGTGAGTTTAGACTTCATCACGGGTTTGCCACGAACCCCAAGGCACAAAGATTCAATCATGGTAGTGGTGGACCGATTCTCAAAGATGGCACACTTCATAGCATGCCATACCACCAATGATGCTTCCTCCATTGCCAACCTTTACTTCAAAGAGATAGTTCGTCTCCATGGAATTCCAAGAAGCATGGTGTCGGATAGGGACACCAAGTTCCTAAGCCACTTTTGGCTTACCTTGTGGAGAAAGTTTGGCACTCTCCTCAAGTTTAGCACTACATGCCACCCCCAAACCGACGGTCAAACTGAAGTGACTAATAGGACTTTGGGCACTTTGCTTAGAGTTCTAGTCAAGAAGAGCATCAAAGGGTGGGATGAGTTGCTCCCTCATGCGGAATTCGCCTTCAACCGAGCTCCAAGCAAGGCAACCACTCTTTCACCTTTCCAAGTGGTGTATGGTTACAATCCAAGGACTCCCTTAGACTTAGTTCCAATCCCAAATCCAACTAAGTTTAGTTGGGAGGCCGAGGAGAGGGCCAAAGAAATTCAAGAGCTACACACCAAGGTGAGGGAAAGAATTGAGAAATCCAACGAGCAAGCCAAGCAACGAGCCAATAAGCATAGGAAAGATGCTCAATTTCAACCGGGAGACTTGGTTTGGATTCATTTGAGGAAAGAGAGGTTCCCTAGCAGGCGCAAATCCAAGCTCATGCCAAGGTCAGATGGTCCATTTGAAGTCATTGAGAAGATTGGTCCTAATGCTTACAAGATTGACCTCCCAGGAGAGTATGGAGTCTCGGCCACCTTCAATGTGGCCGATCTTAGTCCATATTATGACCTCCGAGTTTGAGGTCAAACTCCAACCAATCCGGGGAGTATGATGGGGACCATCCTTTGGAAACAAGTGAAGACCAAGCCACATGCCTAAGGGACCCTACAACCACTAAAGAAGTCAAAGAGGTTTATACCATGGTCCGAGAAATCATCAAACATGCATTGCACATGCTGCCCGGTTTAGACAGAAATTGGCCCGGTTTTGCAAGCCTAATTACCCAAGCTTAGGTGGACTTAAAGGGCTGCAAAATTACTTTTTGGAACCCTTAATATGTCAGCTTCAAAGGCATATAAAGAGTTCTCGGTTAGGTATCTAGGAAATAAGTCAATGGGAGCCTTTTTCTAGAAGCAGCAGAAACTGTCCCAGTTTGCACATGCTGCCCCTTTTGCCTGATATCTCCCAAACGGCTACTCCAAATGGCGTGAAACTTGAGCCCTGTGAAAGCTGACTTCCAGAGCTTTCCAAAAAGATCTATTGCAGCCAATTTGGAGGAGAAACCTAGGAGTTATAGTTGTTTAAAGTTGACCCATGTGCACTGAAAAGTTGCTGACACAAAGTAAAAAGCACTTTTCAGCTTTTGTCTTTTGATTTTTGGTCCCCCCATGCTTTTGGACGTGTAAGAGCTTGTTGGATCCTTTTTTTCAGCTTGTTAAAGGTTCCCCCCACTATAAAAGGGAGGCCTTGGGCTGCCAAGAGGATAGATGAACTTGCATTCAGCTTTGAGTTTTGTAAACTCTCTCAAATTCTCTTCAAAATTCCTAGTGTTATATCTTGAGTGTTTGGCAACCTCAAGTGGGTCTCTAGGTCTTGTTAATTCAACTAAGAAGGTGATTAACTTCTGTAACTTAGTTGAAGGAAGAAGATTTGCCCAAGTGTGCCAACCAAGGTGGATTATCATCACCCTTGCTAGTCCACTTGATCTATCTTGGTTCTTGATCTTCTTTTCATGTTTTCTACCCAAGTGCATTCTTGATTCACTTTAGCAAATACTTGCCTTAGTGAAGTTTGAATACATCAGCATTGAATTCAAGTCATGCTACAAGAGGATGAAAGATCAAAGGCGTTTTTCTCAACCGGCCAGAATTAGTCCAATTCTGCACGGTTAAAAGTTTGCATGTGATTACCTTACTTAATCCATGTTTAGCCTTGATTTCTTAAATGAGGGGGTTTATATACACCTTTTAACTTTCTCCCCCACGTTTAAAACCCAAGCCATATCCTTTTTGCTTTGGCTAAACTTGGCCTGAAAACCGAGTGTAAAACTGCCCATTGCGCACGGTTTGGAGGCACGGCTGAGCAAACCCTTTCCGGTGGGTTTCCTTGCTATCAACTGAGTTGGCACACCTCCCAAGGCTGGGCACACACCCCAAGGCAATCATCATCAGCTACAACCTTAAAAAGAACGGCCAATGAGAAGGAAGAGACAAGGAAAGATGTCCCTTGAATGCCATTGGCCAGCCGCAAAGGGGATTGCCACTTTTCGGCTACTCACATGGCTACTTGCTGCCTTTGAACGCTGATTAAGCTTAGGGACAAGTTGATTATGTTGTAATGATCATTTGTCTTGCTTTCCTTGAAGGTTTAAGTGTGTTTTAATTAGTCTTAAGCATGCTTGAAGCCAATTAGCTCTAACCGTGGCAATTAGAGCTAGTTAATACCTTTCCCTCCTAGGAAAAAAAAGTGAGGTGCTTGCTAGCTTGCTTAGCTTGGCCATTTTGCTGCTTATGTAAGGCCTCTCACGGCCATTTAGAAAAGAAGACTTCAGTTTTTAGTAAAAGAAAATCATAGAGAGATTGTGAGCCTTCTCTTCAAAACTCTTGCTTGCTTATCTTAGTTTAGGCCAAACTAAGTGGTGTTCAAGTGAGTCTTAATCTTGATTGAGTGGTGATTCTGTATCTTAATCAAGCTTAAGGGCCCTAAACTCAAAGATTAGTGGTGTTTCTGTATCTAATCCTCGAGTTTAGTTCTATCCTAAATCACTTGATTAGCTTGAATCTTCAAGTTGAACTTCTTCGTTCTTCGTGTTCTTCATTTATCACCTTCAATACTTGAATGTTCTTCAAGTCATTCCATTAAACCACCTACCATACTTCCATTCCCCCCCTTTAATACTACTCCTTCTACCTTTCCCCTCATAGAATCAAGTCCAGACAAAGCTCATTGCATTAGAATAGGCTTTGCTCTCAAAGACATTCAAAACTGTGAAGATTCATCCAAGGCAAGCTTATCACAGTCCACGCACGGTTCAACGCACGCCCGTGCGTACCCTGCAATTTGCAACCCGAGGCTGCACACGGTTGGACGCACGCCCGTGCGTCTTCCCTTCTCGAATTGTCTTTCTTTTGATGTGAGGTTGCTTGGGTTGTCCCTACCCTTGGCCTTTACATCACCATGTCCACTAGCCTTACCCCTACTCAGGTGGCTGAACAAGCCCTTAGGGAGAAAGCTGAACTTGAGGCACAACTCAAGTACCTGCAACGGCAACTTGGCCAACTCATGGAAGAAAAGAGGCTGATGTATATGTGGGTGGCAAGTGAACCAAATCAAACTCCAACTCAAAATAAGCCAAGTTGGGAAGAGAAATGAAAGATGGATGAGATGGATGAAGAACTTCACTACACAAGAAAAAGGGATAGAACAATATCTTGTAATTGAGATAATCCTTCACGGAGCCACTCAATGACTTGACCTTGGGCTAATTCTCTTGTCTTAACCAAGGAATCACTCCAATTGGAAAAGGAAGAGAAACTAGAACACCACTTGAATTTGCCACAATTCAAGATATAGAACTAGGAATTTAGTTGCACTTTTGAGAAACACCCTCAAAGTACTTGTATTGCTTTGGAAATTTCTTACAATGCTGAATGAATAGCTTCACACGCCCCTCCCCTTTTTTTAGACTCAGCAAAAGACAATCAAAGGACTCAAATAACTCCTAACAATTAAAACTAGCTAATGAAAAGTCTAAGAAAAATGAAAAGACTCATCATAAAAGGGGTGGGGGATGTTACAAGGAATATTCTAGGATTTTTGCAGCTGATTACATCAATCTAGAAGCATCTAAAACGTGCACAATATCAGCCACACAAATATATGTAACCTAAGACTCTTCATATTCCCAGCATTCATCCTTGCAACTGCCTCAACTTCAACAGAGCATAACTTCCAGAATACTCGGCCAAATCACGCGTTCTTGGGCTTGTTAGAAAGCCCTGGAAGTCTATTTTCAGAATGGGCTCATTTGCTCAATTTGGATAAGTGGTTTGAAAGTTATGGCCCAAACAATGCACCTATCTCAGACTGGACTGGATCAACATAACGTATCTTTGAGTGATATTTTGCCCAATCAAATGATGTCCAAATTAAACAAACTTGGGCTTATTTGAAAGCTTAAATCTTAAACTTCAAAACCATGTGGAGCCTCAAGTTGTGGGACCACTTTAGGTAGGCCAAAAGTGCACACAAAAAGCGGGAAATTTCTGGATGATGGCGGCACTACCTCTTCGGGTATGAACGCCAATTTCCGGCAAAGTTTGGCAACTTCCTTGACTTCTTGAAGCTTGAGTGAGTCCTCCTTCGGCTGAGCTTGATGGTCTTTGGGCTTCTCACGATGGTCTCCATCATTCCCCCCGGGTAAGTGAAAGTTTGCCCTCAAACTAGGAAGGGGCTCATCATCGAAAAAGGGGCTAAGATCAGAGACATTGAAGGTAGCCGAAACTCCATAATCTCCAGGTAGATCAACCTTATATGCATTGGGCCCAACCTTCTTAAGAATTTCAAATGGACCATCGGAACGCGGCATCAACTTAGATTTTCTCTTTGAAGGGAAACGCTCCTTCCTCATGTGAATCCATACCAAATCTCCTGGCTGAAAATGTACCTCCTTGCGGTGCTTGTTGGCGCTTTGCATGGCTCTCTCATTAGCCTTGGCAATGTTATCTCTAACTCTTGCATGAAGTTCTTGGATCTCCTTGGCTCTTTTTTCAGCTTCCCAACTAAATTTTGTGGGAGTTGGAATGGGAACAAGTTCCAAGGGACTCTTGGATTGTAGCCATAGACAACTTGAAATGGAGAGAGTTGGGTGGACTTGCTAGGCACTCGATTGAATGCAAACTCGGCATGTGGTAGCAACTCATCCCAATTCTTCAAATGCTTCTTCACTAGGACTCTAAGGTACCCAAAGTCCTATTGGTGACTTCAGTTTGTCCATCAGTTTGGGGATGACAAGTAGTGCTAAACTTGAGTTGAGTACCCAATTTGCGCCATAGAGTTAGCCAAAAATGACTAAGAAATTTGGTGTCACGATCGGATACCATGCTCTTTGGAATGCCATGTAGTCTCACAATCTCCTTGAAGTAAAGATTAGCCACTTGAGTAGAATCATTAGTGGTGTGGCAAGGGATGAAATGCGCCATCTTGGAGAATCGATCCACAACCACCATAATGGAGTCTTTGTTCCTTTGGGTTCTAGGTAAACCCGTGATGAAATCCAAGCTAATATCCTCCCAAGGGGCTTGAGGAGTGGGAAGTGGAGAATACAATCCTTGGGGCAAAGAATGGCTCTTAGCCATTTGACAAGTAGAACATCTTTTGATGAAATGCTCTACATCTCTTGACATCTTAGGCCAATAGTAGTGTTCCTTCAACATTGATCTAGTCTTCTCGACACCAAAATGGCCAGCTAGTGCTCCTCCATGTAGCTCTTGGATAAGCAATTCTCGAAATCCACATTGAGGTATACAAAGGCGTGAACCTTTGAATAGGAACCCATCTTCTAAGTGGAACAACCCATGGGGGTGTTTAAGACACTTCTCAAAAATGTCCTTGAAATCATCATCTTTTGGGTACAAATCTTTAACAACTTCAAATCCAAGTACTTTAGTACTCAAAGTAGAGAGTAATAAGTACCTTCTTGATAATGCATCAGCTCCTTTGTTGAGAGTTCCCGCCTTATGGTGGATAGTGAAGTGGAAGGACTGAAGATACTCTACCCATTTAGCATGTCTAGGGTTAAGCTTATGTTGTCCTTGGATGTATTTGAGAGCTTCATGGTCGGAATGAAGGATGAACTCACCTCCAACTAAGTAATGACGCCAATGCTCCAATGCTCTAATGATTGCATAGAACTCCTTGTCATAGGTGGAGTACTTCTTTTTGGCATCGTTGAGCTTCTCACTGAAAAAGGCAATGGGTCTCTTCTCTTGAGATAGGACAGCTCCAATTCCTACCCCGGATGCCTCACACTCTACTTCAAAGACTTTGGTAAAGTCGGGCAAGGCTAGAACGGGGGAACTAGTGAGCTTCTTCTTGATCTCTTCGAAGGCTTGTTGTGCTTGCTCGTTCCATGAAAACTCTTTGCCTTTAATTACCTCAGTCATAGGAGCCATAATTGTGCTGAAATTTCTAATGAACCTTCGGTAAAATGAGGCTAGGCCATGAAAACTCCTTACTTGAGTGATGGATGTAGGAGTTGGCCACTCTTGAATAGCCTTGATCTTGCTTTCATCAACTTGGAGGCTGATGTATATGAGGGTGGCAAGTGAACCAAATCAAACTCCAACTCAAAATAAGCCAAATTGGGAAGAGAAATGAAAGATGGATGAGATGGATGAAGAATTTCACTACACAAGAAAAAGGAATAGAACAAGATCTTGTAATTGAGATAATCCTTCACGGAGCCACTCAATGACTTGACCTTGCGCTAATTCTCTTGTCTTAACCAAGGAATCACTCCAATTGGAAAAGGAAGAGAACCTAGAACACCACTTGAATTTGCCACAATTCAAGATATAGAACTAGGAATTTAGTTGCCCTTTTGAGAAACACACTCAAAGTACTTGTATTGCTTTGGAAATTTCTTACAATGCTGAATGAATAGCTTCACACGCCCCTCTCCTTTTTATAGACTCAGGAAAAGACAATCAAAGGACTCAAATAACTCCTAACAATTAAAACTAGCTAATGAAAAGTCTAAGAAAAATGAAAAGACTCATCATAAAAGTGGTGGGGGAGGTTACAAGGAATATTCTAGGATTTTTGCAGCTGATTACATCAATCTAGAAGCATCTAAAACGTGCACAATATCAGCCACACCAGTATATGTAACCGAAGACTCTTCATATTCCCAGCATTAATCCTTGCAACTGCCTCAACTTCAACAGAGCATAACTTCCAGAATACTCGGCCAAATCACTCGTTCTTGGACTTGTTAGAAAGCCCTGGAAGTCTATTTTCCAGAATGGGCTCATTTGCTCAATTTGGATAAGCGGTTTGAAAGTTATGGCCCAAACAATGCACCTATCTCCGACTGGACTGGATCAGCACAACGTATCTTTGAGTGATATTTTGCCCAATCAAATGATGTCCAAATTAAATAAAATTGGGCTTATTTTAAAGCTGACATCTTAAGATTCAAAACCATGTGGAGCCTCAAGTTGTGGGACCACTTTAGTTAGGCCAAAAGTGCACACAAAAATCGGGAAAATTCGGGATGAAGGCGGCATTACCTCTTCGGGCATGAACGCCAATTTCCGGCAACGTTTTGCAACTTCTTTGACTTCTTCATGGTGTCTAAAGTCCTTGAACTCACATAATAAGAGAAAATATGAGAGTTCCCATGCACGCTCTTATTTGACACTTTTCTTCTTGGAAGTGGACCTTAAGTAAAAATGATGCATATGGGAATATGCATCATACTCCCCGGGTGGTTTTGAGCTTATCCTCAAACTCAAATGGTTAGCAAGCCTCTCAAGAAAGGGTTCACGCTCACAATATGGGAGCTTTTGGGGAAGGAGGTCACAGGGCATCACCTCTAGAGAGATATAGAAGAGGGTGAGGGGGGGATGATAAAACGGGTCATACCTGGTGAGGAGAAGAGGCGGAAGTGGAAAATCTTCTTTGGGGGCAAGGGTTTGGGAAGAATGAATGAGGGTTAAGGCTTGTCGGTCCTTGTGTGGCTTGGGGCTTTGGCACGATGGAATAGGGGTCAAGGTGATTTTCTTCTCATCCTTTATAAAGGAGTAGGTGTTGAGGCGCCCATGATGAATTACATGGCGATCAAACATCCATGGTCTACCCAACAATATATAGCTTGCATCCATAGGAAGAATGTCACACAATATCTCATCCTTATAGTGGTCTTCAATAGAAAGAGAAATGAGGCACTGATGAGAAATGTTTATACTTTTGCCTTGATTTAGCCATTGGATGCTATAAGGCTTAGGATGGGGTGTAGTTTCAAGTTTGAGCTTGTCCACCATGGTTTTGGATGCAACATTTGTACAACTACCTCCATCGATGATGAGGGTACAAACTTTCCCTTGAATAGTGCACCTTGTGTGGAAAATCGCCTCTCTTTGCTCCAAGCCTTCTTGTGTAGCAAATCCGCTCAATGCTCGCCTAATGACAAGCAACTCACCTTCATCGGGGCCTATGATAACCTCTTCTTCTTTTTCCTCCAAACTTTCCTCTTCTTCATGGTCATGCTCCTCAAAAGAAGCTTGGTACTCAGCCAGGGAAACAATCTTCTTGTTAGGACACTCAGATGCAAAATGTCCCATACCTTGACAACGGAAACAACGAACCTGGTCTTTTGGCCGTGAGGGCACTTTTGTGGGAGGTGGAGGGGTGATGGGAGGGACACTTTTGGCGGGTGAGGGGGTTTGAATTTGTGGGGAAAAGTAAGGTGATTCTTGAGAAAAAGGACGGGAAGGAGTCTTGGAAAAGATGCTCTTTTCCTTAGATTTCTTTTGTTGCTCTACCTTATAGGCTAGAGAACTCAAGTCATCTAGGGATGAATAGGGTTGCAACTCAATTACATGAGCAATGGACTCATCAAGACCGGTCAAGTATCTTACCAAGGTTTGTGAGTCGTCTTCTCTCAAATCACATTTGAGTAGGAGTTGTTCAAACTCCCGAGTGTATTCTTCCACACTCTTGAATCCTTGCTTGAGTCGATGGAGCTTGAGATAATTGTCTTGCACATAGTGAGAGGGAAGAAACTTGGCCTTAAGCTTTTCTTTCATTTTGGCCCACGTTCTAATTTTCCCTTTCCCATTTCTTGCTCTTTTCGCTCCAAGGTTAGCCCACCAGATTGAAGCATATTTGCGGAGTTTAAGGGCTACGAGTTTTACCTTTTTGTCCTCCGGAATGTCCTCATATTCAAAGATCCTCTCAATGGTGTGCAACCAATCGAGAAATAAGTCCGGGTCAAGTTGGCCTTCAAATTCGGGGATGTCAATTCGGACACCACCAATATTGCCTCCTTGCCTTCGTCTCCTTGGGGCTTCTTCGTCACTAGAATTGGCTCAGGATTGAAAGACTTCTTCTTCCAATTCGACCACCGGTTCATGAGGATGAGAGGGAGTGGGGCTATGAACCCACCTTCGTTTTTCCTCCAAAAGTTGCCCAAGTTGAGTTCGAAGATAGGTGACTTGCGCTTCTAACTCTTCCACACGTGCTTGGTCGCTTCTTGTGGACTTTGTAGACATGTTGGAGATGCTTTGAAGGAAGAATAGGCAGCAGGGAAAGTGGCACGGTCGTGCAAGGGGGCACGGGCAGGCCGTGCTATGCTTCGACTTGAAGAAATGCAGAAAATTACCGTGGCACGGTCGTGCTTGGTGGCACGGGGGCACCGTGCTGCGTCTCGGCTTGCAAATTTCTGGAAAATGAATATGGCACGGTCGTGTGGTATGGCACGGGGGCACCGTGCTGCTTCTCTGGTCTTCGAGACTGGGTTTGCCGGTTTGTGCCTCTTTTTTTTTTTGTTTTTTGTTTTTTTTTTTTTTGTATGTTTGGCTTTTTGGGATGTATGTGGGTGTGATGTGGGTCACTTAAGAACCTTGGCTCTGATACCAATTGATGTATATGAGGGTGGCAAGTGAACCAAATCAAACTCCAACTCAAAATAAGCCAAATTGGGAAGAGAAATGAAAGATGGATGAGATGGATGAAGAATTTCACTACACAAGAAAAAGGAATAGAACAAGATCTTGTAATTGAGATAATCCTTCACGGAGCCACTCAATGACTTGACCTTGGGCTAATTCTCTTGTCTTAACCAAGGAATCACTCCAATTGGAAAAGGAAGAGAACCTAGAACACCACTTGAATGAGCCAAATTCAAGATATAGAACTAGGAATTTTTGAGACACAAATGAGAATCACTCTCAAAGGTGCTTGTATTACTTTGGAAATCTCTTACAATGCTGAATGATTAGCTTCACATGCCCCTCCCCTTTTTATAGACTCAGCAAAAGACAATCAAAAGACTCAAATAACTCCTAACAATTAAAACTAGCTAATGAAAAGTCTAAGAAAAATGAAAAGACACATCATAAAAGGGGGTGGGGGAGGTTACAAGGAATATTCTAGGATTTTTGCAGCTGATTACATCAATCTAGAAGCATCTAAAACGTGCACAATATCAGCCACACAAATATATGTAACCTAAGACTCTTCATATTCCCAGCATTAATACTTGCAACTGCCTCAACTTCAACAGAGCATAACTTCCAGAATACTCGGCCAAATCACGCGTTCTTGGGCTTGTTAGAAAGCCCTGGAAGTCTATTTTCCAGAATGGGCTCATTTGCTCAATTTGGATAAGCGGTTTGAAAGTTATGGCCAAAACAATGCACCTATCTCAGACTGGACTGGATCAGCACAACGTATCTTTGAGTGATATTTTGCCCAATCAAATGATGTCCAAATTAAATAAAATTGGGCTTATTTTAAAGCTGACATCTTAAGCTTCAAAACCATGTGGAGCCTCAAGTTGTGGGACCACTTTAGTTAGGCCAAAAGTGCACACAAAAATCGGGAAATTTCGGGATGAAGGCGGCATTACCTCTTCGGGCATGAACGCCAATTTCCGGCAAAGTTTTGCAACTTCTTTGACTTCTTCATGGTGTCTAAAGTCCTTGAACTCACATAAGAAGAGAAAATATAAGAGTTCCCATGCACGCTCTTATTTGACACTTTTCTTCTTGGAAGTTAACCTTAAATAAAAATGATGCATATGGGAATATGCATCAGAGGCCTTGGGCGGAAACGATGAAACCCAAGAATACCACTTGAGGAGTGAAGAGAAAACATTTCTCCATATTGCCATAAAGTTGTTCTTGAGAAAGAATCTCCAAAACTTGTTGCAAATGCTTGGCATGCTCCTCCTCGGTCTTCCTATAGACCAAGATATCATCAAAGTAAACAACAACACAAGTTCCAATGAGGGGCTTGAGAACTTGGTTCATGAGTCTCATAAAAGTGCTCGGGGCATTAGTAAGCCCGAATGGCATCACAAGCCACTCATATAAACCTCCTTTCGTCTTAAAGGCGGTTTTCCATTCATCACCTTCAAAAATGCGAATCTGATAATAGCCACTTCTAAGATCAATCTTAGAAAAGATAGCAGCTCCGTGTAATTCATCCAATAGATCTTCCAATCGGGGAATAGGAATACCGGTACTTGATAGTGATCTTGTTTATTGCCCGGCTATCAACACACATACGCATGCTACCATCCTTCTTAGGAACAAGGAGGGCGGGCACGGCACATGGGCTTAGACTTTCCCGAATTAAACCCTTGGACAAGAGATCATCCACTTGTCTTTGGATTTCTTGTGTTTCGCTTGGAGACATCCGGTATGCCGGCTTGTTTGGAAGTACGGATCCGGGAACGAGGTCTATCTTGTGTTGGATAGATCTTGGAGGGGGAAGGCCATGTGGAATTTCTTGTGGAAAAACATGGTGATAGGCTTGTAGGAGAGGGGTGAATAGTGGATGTGAGGGAGATGATGGCTTAGATTCTTCTTGTAAAAGTATCAAGTCTTTAAAAGACTCATACTCATGGTGCTCAGATTTGAGAAGAGTAGTAAAGAAGACTTCCAAATGAGGATTGTCTTTTGGTTGAGAGGGGAAGGACTTTTGAGAGGGGTAAGAGTGATTTTCTTACGGTCCTTGAGAAAAGAGTAAGTGTTCATCCGGCCATCATGGATGACACTTCTATCAAAAAGCCATGGTCTACCCAATAATATATGGCAAGCATCCATGGGGACTATATCACACCAAATCTCATCTTTATAGTTTTTCCCAATTGAAAAGGAAACAAGACAACGGTGAGTAATTTGCAAACCTTTGCCTTGATTCAACCATTGTATGGTGTAGGGATTTGGACGAGGAGAGACTTGCAGCTTGAGTTTGTCCACCATAGTCTTTGAGGCAACGTTAGCACAACTACCTCCATCAATGATAAGGGAACAAACCTTGTCTCCTACGGTACACCTGGTGTGAAAAATGGCTTCTCTTTGCTCCATGTCCTTTTGAGTGGCAATTCCACTCAAGGCCCGGCGGATAACTAGCAATTCTCCTTCATCGGGGCCTTCTTCAACTTCTTCCAAACTTCCTTCTTCAGGGTGCTCTTCTTCTTCTTCGACATAGGCATGTTCATCACATGCTTTTTGGTACTCCGCTAGGGAAACGATCCTCCTGTTTGGACACTCAGATGCATAGTGTCCCATACCTTGGCACCGAAAGCAACGAACCTTGTCCTTTGATTTGGGTTCTTGTGTGGAGGGTTTTGGAGGGGTTGGAGTGGTGTTTTTGGTTTGTGATGGTGGGGAATTTTGTGGACGAGGAGGGTAGTACGGAGGCTTTTGTGTGGGGTAAGGACGAGAGAGAGGCTTGGAAAGACACTCTTTCCCTTTGATTTCTTTTGTTGCTCTACCTTGTAGGCTAGAGAACTCAAGTCATCAAGGGATGAATATGGTTGCAACTCAACAATATGAGCAATAGACTCATCAAGTCCGGTTAAGTATCTTACCAAGGTTTGAGAGTCATCTTCTTTCAAGTCGCATTTGAGTAGGAGTTGTTCAAACTCCCGAGTGTATTCTTCCACACTCTTGGATCCTTGCTTGAGTCGATGGAGCTTGAGATAATTGTCTTGCACATAGTGAGAGGGAAGAAACTTGGCCTTGAGTTTTTCTTTCATTTTGGCCCAAGTTCTGATTTTCCCTTTCCATTCCTTGCTCTTTTCGCTCCAAGGTTAGCCCACCAGATTGAAGCATATTTTCTGAGTTTAAGGGCTACAAGTTTTACCTTCTTGTCCTCCGGGATGTCCTCATATTCAAAGATCCTCTCAATGGTGTGCAACCAATCGAGAAATAAGTCCGGGTCAAGTTGGCCTTCAAATTCGGGGATGTCAATTCGGACACCACCAATATTGCCTCCTTGCCTTCGTCTCCTTGGGGCTTCTTCGTCACTAGAATTGGCTCGGGATTGAAAGACTTCTTCTTCCAATTCGACCACCGGTTCATGAGGACGAGAGGGAGTGGGGCTATGAACCCACCTTCGTTTTTCCTCCAAAAGTTGCCCAAGTTGAGTTCGAAGATAAGTGACTTGAGCTTCTAACTCTTCCACACGTGCTTGGTCGCTTCTTGTGGACTTTGTAGACATGTTGGAGATGCTTTGAAGGAAGAATAGGCAGCAGGGAAAGTGGCACGGTCGTGCAAGGGGGCACGCACAGGCCGTGCTATACTTCGGTTGAAGAAAATGCAGAAAAGTAGAGTGGCACGGTCGTGCTTGGCGGCACGGGGGCACCGTGCTCCGTCTCGACTTGAAGATTTCTGGAAAAATGATATGGCACGGTCGTGTATGGTGGCACGGGGGCACCGTGCTGCTTCTCTGGTCTTCGAGACTCGGATTGCCGGTTTGTGCCTCTTTTTGTTTTTTTGTATTTTGGCTTTTTGGGATGTATGTGGGTGTGATGTGGGTCACTTAAGAACCTTGGCTCTGATACCAATTGATGTATATGTGGATGGCAAGTGAACCAAATCAAACTCCAACTCAAAATAAGCCAAGTTGGGAAGAGAAATGAAAGATGGATGAGATGGATGAAGCACTTCACTACACAAGAAAAAGGGATAGAACAAGATCTTGTAATTGAGATAATCCTTCACGGAGCCACTCAATGACTTGACCTTGGGCTAATTCTCTTGTCTTAACCAAGGAATCACTCCAATTGGAAAAGGAAGAGAACCTAGAACACCACTTGAATTTGCTACAATTCAAGATATAGAACTAGGAATTTAGTTGCACTTTTGAGAAACACACTCAAAGTACTTGTATTGCTTTGGAAATTTCTTACAATGCTGAATGAATAGCTTCACACGCCCCTCCCCTTTTATAGACTCAGCAAAAGACAATCAAAGGACTCAAATAACTCCTAACAATTAAAACTAGCTAATGAAAAGTCTAAGAAAAATGAAAAGACTCATCATAAAAGGGGTGGGGGAGGTTACAAGGAATATTCTAGGATTTTTGCAGCTGATTACATCAATCTAGAAGCATCTAAAACGTGCACAATATCAGCCACACAAGTTGATGGGGACCATCCTTTGGAAACAAGTGAAGACCAAGCCACATGCCTAAGGGACCCTACAACCACCAAAGAAGTCAAAGAGGTTCATACCATGGTCCCAGGAATCATCAAACATGCATTGCACATGCTGCCCGGTTTGGACAGAAATTGGCCCGGTTTTGCAAGCCTAATTACCCAAGCTTAGGTGGACTTAAAGGGCTGAAAAATTACTTTTTGGAACCCTTAATATGTCAGCTTCAAAGGCATATAAAGAGTTCTAGGTTAGGTACCTAGGAAATAAGTCAATGGGAGCCTTTTTCTAGAAGCAGCAGAAACTGTCCCAGTTTGCACATGCTGCACCTTTTGCCTGCTATCTCCCAAACGGCTACCCCAAATGGCGTGCAAATTGAGCCCTGTGAAATCTGACTTCCAGAGCTTTCCAACAAGACCTATTGCAGCCAATTTGGATGAGAAACCTAGGAGTTATAGCTGTTTAAAGTTGACCCATGTGCACTGAAAAGTTGCTGACATAAAGTAAAAGCACTTTTCAGCTTTTGTCTTTTGCTTTTTGGTCCCCCCATGCTTTTGGACGTGTAAGAGCTTGTTGGATCCTTTTTTTTTCCAGCTTGTTAAAGGTTTCCCCCACTATAAAAGGGTGGCCTTGGGCTGCCAAGAGCATACATGAACTTGCATTCAGCTTTGAGTTTTGTAAACTCTCTCAAATTCTCTTCAAAATTCCTAGTGTTATATCTTGGGTGTTTAGCAACCTCAAGTGGGTCTCTAGGTCTTCTTAATTCAACTAAGAAGGTGATTAACCTCTGTAACTTAGCTGAAGGAAGAAGATTTGCCCAAGTGTGCAAACCAAGGTGGATTATCATCACCCTTGCTAGTCCACTTGATCTATCTTGGGTCTTGATCTTCTTTTCATGTTTTCTACCCAAGTGCATTCTTGATTCACTTTAGCAAATACTTGCCTTAGTGAAGCTTGAATACATCATTTGGTATCAGAGCTTAGGCTACCCTCTTGGCCAAGCTTCCATCCCCCAAACACATACCAAACACCATGATGTAGATGTGGGTGGTAAGTGAACCAAATCAACTCAAACTCAAACTAAACAAGAATCAACCAAAGAAAAGTGAATATGGTGGAAGATAGTTTGAGATGGTTTGAAGAATAATAACAAAAAAGAACAAGGATAAACAAGACCTTGTAATTAAGATAATCCTTCACGGAGCCACTCAATGACTTGATCTTGGGCTAATTCTCTTGTCTTAACAAGGAATCACTCCAATTGGAAAAGGAAGAGAACCTAGAACACCACTTGAATGAGCCAAATTTAAGATATAGAACTAGGAATTTTGAGACACAAATGAGAATCACTCTCAAAGGTGCTTGTATTACTTTGGAAATATCTTACAATGCTGAATGATTAGCTTCACATGCCCCTCCCCTTTTATAGACTCAGCAAAAGACAATCAAAAGACTCAAATAACTCCTAACAATTAAAACTAGGTAATGAAAAGTCTAAGAAAAAATGAAAAGACACATCATAAAAGGGGGTGGGGGAGGTTACAAGGAATATTCTAGGATTTTTGCAGCTGATTACATCAATCTAGAAGCATCTAAAACGTGCACAATATCAGCCACACAAATATATGTAACCTAAGACTCTGCATATTCCCAGCATTAATCCTTGCAACTGCCTCAACTTCAACAGAGCATAACTTCCAGAATACTCGGCCAAATCACGCGTTCTTGGGCTTGATAGAAAGCCCTGGAAGTCTATTTTTTAGAATGGGCTCATTTGCTCAATTTAGATAAGCGGTTGAAAAGTTATGGCCCAAACAATGCACCTATCTCAGACTGGACTGGATCAGCATAACGTATCTTTGAGTGATATTTTGTCCAATCAAATGATGTCCAAATTAAATAAAATTGGGCTTATTTTAAAGCTGACATCTTAAGCTTCAAAACCATGTGGAGCCTCAAGTTGTGGGTCCACGTTAGGTAGGCCAAAAGTGCACACAAAATCGGGAAATTTCTGGATGAAGGCGGCACTACCTCTTCGGGCATGAACGCCAATTTCCGGCAAAGTTTGGCAACTTCCTTGACCTCTTGAAGCTTGAGTGAATCCTCCTTGGGCTGAGCTTGATGGTCCTTGGGCTTCTCACGATGGTCTCCATCACACCAAAACCACAAAACAACCCCAAACACGCTCTCTTGCATTTTCCAAACCGTGGACAACCAGAATTGTAGCACGGCCACCCCGTGCCACAGTGGCACGACCGTGCCACATTCCATTTTCAGTCAGCCCATGCCAGCAGCACAGCACAGCCTGACCGTGCCTACAAGCATGACCGTGCCTACCCCTCCCGTCCCCAAAACACAAATTCTCCACTCCAAAGCCAACATGTCCTCTAGCCTCACTCCCGAGCAAGTGGCTGAACAAGCTTTAAGAGAAAAGGCCGAGCTACAAGCCCAAGTCAAGTACCTTCAAGCACAACTTGGTCACATGATGCAAGAGAAGAGAAGGAACTTGAGAAGTCCTAGGAGTGTAAGCAAACAAGACTCGGATGACTCCGAGGAAGAAGAAAGCAACTCTCTTGAAGACTCCGGTGAGGATGTGTATGCAAGAAGACCAAGGAGGCATCATAGGCCTCAAGAGCGAAGCTACAATGACTTTAAGGTGGATATTCCCAACTTTGAAGGCCAACTTGACCCGGATGTATTCTTGGATTGGCTCCAAACTGTTGAAAGAGGCTTTGAGTTCAAAGACATCCCCGATGAAAGAAAGGTAAAGCTTGTTGCTTTAAAGCTTAGAAAGTATGCTTCCATTTGGTGGTCTAATATTGTGACTAAGAGAGTCAGGAAGGGTAAAGGGAAGATAAGAACTTGGGAGAAAATGAAGTCCAAACTTAAGTCCAAGTTTTTGCCACCCCATTACTTGCAAGACAACTTCCTTAAATTCCACCACCTCAAACAAGGGTCTAAGAGTGTAGAAGAGTACACTAGAGAGTTTGAACAATTATTGTTGAAATGTGATTTGAAGGAGGATGAATCTTAAACTTTGATTAGATACTTGAGTGGTTTGAATGATGAAATTGCTCATGTTGTTGAACTCCACCCTTACACTTCCCTAGATGAGCCTAGTGCCTTAGCTCACAAAGTGGAGTCACAAAAGAAAGCCAAGGGTAAGGGCATGGCCTCCAAGCCTAACCCCCGTCCTTACCCATTCCAAAAGCCCTCATACTACCCTCCCAAGTCAACTCCAATCTCAAACACAAGACCCCCTCCGCCAAATCCCCCTTAAACCCCCTCAAAACAACCCCCCAAACCCAGTGACAAGAAGAGATGTTTCCGTTGTCAAGGCCTTGGACACTTTGCTTCCGAGTGTCCTAACAAAAGAGTTGTCACTTTGGACGAGTATCAAGCTCATTGTGAGGAGCTAGATGATGAGAATGATGGGGAAGAAAAGGAGCTTTTCATGACCGAAGCTCTTGAAGAAGTCGAAGAGGGGCCCGATGAAGGAGAAATACTTGTGATAAGAAGAGCCTTGAGTGGTATTGCTTTCCAAAATGACATGGAACAAAGGGAGAACATCTTCCACACCCGGTGTACCGTGAAGGGGAAGGTTTGCTCTCTTATTATTGATGGTGGAAGTTGTGCCAATGTTGCTTCCAAGACTCTAGTGGACAAACTCAAGCTATCGGTCTCTCCACACCCAAGCCCTTACACCATACAATGGCTCAATCAAGGTAAAGGCTTGCAAATCTCCTCTCGTTGTTTACTTAGCTTTTCAATTGGTAAAAGTTACAAGGATGAGATTTGGTGTGATATTGTGCCCATGGATGCTTGTCATGTTCTCTTGGGACGTCCATGGTTGTTTGACCGAAGTGTGATGCATGATGGTCGGTTAAACACATATACATTTGCCAAAGACCACAAAAAGATCACCCTTACCCCTCTCAAATCCAACTCACAAAAAAGGCCTCAAGACACTCCTAGCATGGATGTCTTTCTTACTACCCTACTCCATTCCCAACTCCATGAATATGATGATTTCAAGGAGTGGATTTTACTTGGCCAAGAACCGGCCGAAGCTAAGGATTCTTCCCATCCTTTGCTTTCCTCTCTCCTCAAAGATTTCCAACATGTCTTCCCTAGTGAGGTTCCCCATGGCCTGCCTCCCAAAAGAACCATACAATACAAAATTGACCTCGTCCCTGGTGCCACCCTCCCAAATAAGCCGGCCTACCGAATGAATCCCCAAGAGACTCAAGAGGTGCAACGACAAGTAGATGATCTTCTTGCCAAAGGCTTGATTCGTGAGAGCCTTAGCCCATGTGCCGTGCCGGCCCTGCTTGTTCCGAAGAAAGACGGGTCAATGAGGATGTGTGTGGATAGTAGAGCGATAAACAAAATCACTATCAAATATCGCTTTCCTATTCCACGGTTGGAGGATCTCTTAGATGAGCTTCATGGAGCCACCATCTTTTCTAAGATTGATCTTAGAAGTGGCTACTACCAAATCCGGATTTATGAAGGAGATGAGTGGAAGACGGCCTTCAAAACTAAAGGAGGCCTCTATGAGTGGCTTGTCATGCCATTCGGGTTGACAAATGCACCAAGCACTTTAATGAGGCTTATGAACCAAGTTCTAAAGCCCCTTATCGGCAAATTTGTTGTTGTCTACTTTGATGACATATTGGTGTATAGCAAGAGTGAAGAAGAGCATGCCCATCACCTACACCAAGTCTTGAGTATCCTATCTCAAGAAGAGCTCTATGGAAACTTGGAGAAGTGCCACTTTTTCACTTCTCAAGTCATATTTTTGGGCTATGTTGTCTCGGCTCAAGGGATTCATGTTGATGAGAGCAAAATCCAAGCAATCCGAGATTGGCCCGTTCCTACTTCCATTCCACAAGTTAGGAGCTTTCATGGCCTAGCCTCTTTCTATAGGAGGTTTGTGAGAGATTTTAGCACCATTGTTGCCCCCATGACCGAGGTGCTTAAGGCCAAAAGATTTGAGTGGACCAATCAAGCTCAAAGGGCCTTTGAAGAAATCAAGTACAAGCTCACAAGTGCACCCGTTCTAGCTCTACCAAGCTTCTCCAAAGTCTTTGAGGTAGAGTGTGATGCTTCCGGTGTTGGGATAGGGGCTATCCTATCTCAAGAGAAGAGGCCCCTTGCCTTCTTTAGTGAGAAGCTCAATGATGCAAAGAGGAAGTACTCTACTTATGACAAGGAGTTCTATGCTATTGTGAGAGCTTTGGAGCATTGGAGGCACTACTTGGTAGGAGGAGAATTCATTCTCCATTCGGATCATGAGGCACTCAAATTCATACAAGGGCAACACAAGCTCAACCCAAGGCATGCAAAGTGGGTTGAGTACCTCCAAGCCTTTCATTTTGTGATCCACCACAAGTCGGGTCAACTCAACAAAGGAGCGGATGCATTATCAAGAAGGTACCTCTTACTCTCTACCTTGGAATCCAAAGTCCTTGGTTTTGAGATTGTTAAGGGGTTGTATGCCCAAGATGAAGATTTCAAGGAAACTTATGAGAAGTGCTCCATCCATGCCCACGGTCTATTTCATTTAGAGCATGGGTTTCTCTTCAAAGGGACCCGGCTATGCATACCAAGGAGTGGGTTTCGGGAACTCCTCATTCAAGAGCTCCATGGTGGGGCTTTGGCCGGACATTTTGGCATTGAGAAGACTCGCTCCATGCTCAAGGAGCACTACTATTGGCCAAGCATGTCCAAGGATGTAGAGCACTATGTGAGAAGGTGTTTGATGCACTTCTAAGACCTTGAAATGAAGATCAAAGAAGGGATCTCAAGTAGTGAAGCAAGTGGAAGTGAAGAGAAGATGGGTTTGCAAGCAACAATGGGATGAAGAGATAAACTAAGCTTACTTGGATAAGATATCACCACCAAGTTCACTTAGAGCTCTCCTTAAGGATCAAGTGAGATAAGATATCACCACTCAAATGATCTTTAAGGACCCTTGAACACCACACTAGGGAGCTAGGCTAGTGATAAGCAAGAGTAGAGAAAGAAACAAGGGAGTTAAACTCAACCCAAATGCATTCATTCATAAGATGCCTTACATGCTGAGGTTCTTCCCCTACTTATAGGCCTTACAATCAGCAAAAAAAACCATGAAAACTAAGGCCAAACAACCGGCCAAAAGGACAAGGGAAAGGGGGGACCAAAAAGCAACAAGTACAAAAGCAAAAAGTAAAAGCTGCCAGTGCTTTTCAGAACTGCAGCACCAACTTCAAATGAGCATAACTTCCAAAATACTTTTCCAAATGGGATGATTCAAAAGCTGGGAGAAAGCTCTCGAAGTCTAGTTTCCAGAAAGGCCTCTTGCAGCTCCAAACTCCCAGCCGTTGGAAAGTTACCCCCTGAAAAAGGCAAGGATATATCTGCTGCCATCAGCCTGCACCTCTTGGGAACTTGCTTGCTTTTGAAACCCCAACCAAGGATTTGACTTCCAACTCTTTTGCTGGCCTTTCAGTACACTTCAAAAGGATTTCAAAAAGTGGATTTGATGGTCCCAAAGTTCATCTAATGATAGAGAAAATGGAGCATCAAAACCGGGTACTGAAATGGTTGTTCTGGGCAGATTGGATAGCTTGACTTCAAGGGCTGAGTTGGATGGGCAAATGAAGTCCAAATGACTTGAAATTTGCTTTATTGGAAAGCTAACTTCCTAAACTTAAATTCCAAGGCAATTAAACGGACTTAAACCACCTGTAATCTGGGTGATTGGGGACACCAAGTTGCTGCACTTGCTGTCTAGAACTGCTGGGCAATGGCATTGATCTTCTTTGAGTTTCTTCATGACTTGGATGGCCTCTTGGACTCCCTTGGGGTGGGATTGCCTTTGAACTTGATCACCCTCCTTGCTCCCCATGGGTACATCATCCTCCCCTTGTTGGAAAGAATTTGTCCTCAAATTCGCACGGTTATCATCACCAACATACGGTTTGAGGATGCATAAAACTCCAAACTCTCCCGGTTGAGACAAGGCTTGCTTTCGATGGTTGTTGGCTTGATTCTGTGGAGTAAAGGGGGCTAAGGTGAATTTCCGGCCATCCTTGTGAAAAGTGTATGTATTTTGATATCCATCATGCATTACCCTTCGATCATATAGCCAAGGCCTTCCCAATATGATACGACAAACGTCCATAGGGATGATATCACACCATAGTTCATCTTGATAGCTTTTACCAATGGAGAAGGACACCAAACAACGGTGTGAAACTCGTAGGCCTTTACCTTGGTCAAGCCATTGAATAGAGTAGGGTTGGGGGTGTGATTCGGCCTTAAGATTGAGCTTTTTTACCAGGGTAGTAGAAGCCACATTGGTGCAACTTCCCCCATCCACAATAAGAGAACACACTCGGCCATTGATGGTGCACCTTGTATGGAAGATGTCCTTACATGGCTCCTCATGGTGGGGGCCCTTGTTACCATTCAAAGCCCTTATAAGCACAAGCAACTCTCCTTCATCCGCTTCCACCACACATTCCTCCTCAATCTCCATTAAATGAACCTCCTTGTCACTCCCTTCTTCCTTTAACTCGACTTCTTCAAGCTCTTGGCACTCCACCAAGGTGATAATCTTCCTATTAGGACAATCCGAGGCTATATGTCCAAACCCTTGACACTTGAAGCACCTTCTCTTCTCATATGGGTTGAGGGGTGATTTTGTGGAGTTCGGCTTGGAAATAGATGGGGCCGTGGGTGTGTTTAGGGGTTTAGGAGTAGGAGTAGAACTTCCATTGTCAAAAGGGTGGCTACCTTGAGAGGGTTTCAAGGGTTCTTTCTTGAATTTGGCTCTCTTTTGGAGTTCAACTTTGTGGGCTAGTGAGCAAATTTCATCAAGAGTAGTGTAATGTTGTAACTCCACCACATTCCTTATGGACTCATTTAATCCTCCCAAGTATCTCACCATGGTTTGGGTTTCATCTTCCCTAATATCACAAGTCATGACAAGCTTTTCAAATTCACGGGTATACTCCTCCACACTCCTAGTTTCTTGCCTAAGGTTGTAGAGTTTGGTGTAGTTGTCTTGAAGGTAGTGGGGTGGTAGAAATTTAGCTTTGAGCTTTTCCTTCATCTTCCTCCATGTCTTAACCTTCCCCTTCCCTTTTCTAGCCCTCTTAGCTAAGACATTACTCCACCAAATAGAAGCATATCTACGAAGCTTTAAGGCTACAAGTTTTACCTTCTTGTCATCCGGCACATCTTTGTATTCGAAGACCCTTTCAACGGTGTTCATCCACTCTATGAATTCATCCGGGTTGAGTTGGCCTTCAAACTCCGGGATCTCCACCTTGAAATCCAAGGCAAGTGGTTTGCCTCTCCTTGCTCTTCTTGGCCTCCTCTCATGGTCTTCATCACTTGTAGCAAATGGGTTGTCTTCGGATTCTTCTCCCACCGAGTGAGAGTCACTAGAGTGAGAGCTTTGAATCTCCCTTCGGTTGTTCCTCATAGCTTGGGCTAATTGCTTCCTAAGATACTCAAGTTGAGCATCCTTTTCGGCATTTAGCTTCATAAGTTGCTCAAACTTTTCTTCTAGTGAAGTGCTTGAAGACATCTTGGTTTTTTTTAAAAGAGGAATGGCGAGTTCTAGCACGGTTGGGCAAGGCACGGTCGTGCTCAAGGGCACGGGCAGGCCGTGCTGGGTTGCTGTGTTGAAATGGAGGGAAAGGGCAGTGGCACGGTCGTGCACTAGAGCACGGGGTGGCCGTGCCGTTTTGCTGCCTGGCGTAAAAGCAAGCTACGGCTGGAGAAGTTTTTGGCTGAATTTTGTGTTTGAGTGAGTGGGATGTGTTTGGGGTTGGAAGCTATGGCCTAGGAGAGTAGCCAATAGCTCTGATACCACTTGATGCACTTCTAAGACCTTGAAATGAAGATCAAAGAAGGGATCTCAAGTAGTGAAGCAAGTGGAAGTGAAGAGAAGATGGGTTTGCAAGCAACAATGGGATGAAGAGATAAACTAAGCTTACTTGGATAAGATATCACCACCAAGTTCACTTAGAGCTCTCCTTAAGGATCAAGTGAGATAAGATATCACCACTCAAATGATCTTTAAGGACCCTTGAACACCACACTAGGGAGCTAGGCTAGTGATAAGCAAGAGTAGAGAGAGAAACAAGGGAGTTTAAAACTCAACCCAAATGCATTCATTCATAAGTTGCCTTACATGCTGAGGTTCTTCCCTTACTTATAGGCCTTACAATCAGCAAAAATCCCATGAAAACCAAGGCCAAACAACCGGCCAAAAGGACAAGGGGAAGGGGGGACCAAAAAGTAACAAGTACAAAAGCAAAAGTAAAAGCTGCCAGTGCTTTTCAGAACTGCAGCACCAACTTCCAATGAGCATAACTTCCAAAATACTTTCCCAAATGGGCTGATTCAAAAGCTGGGAGAAAGCTCTCGAATTCTAGTTTCCAGAAAGGCCTCTTGCAGCTCCAAACTCCCAGCCGTTGGAAAGTTACCCCCTGAAAAAGGCAAGGATATATCTGCTGCCATCAGCCTGCACCTCTTGGGAACTTGCTTGCTTTTGAAACCCCAACCAAGGATTTGACTTCCAACTCTTTTGCTGGCCTTTCAGTACACTTCAAAAGGATTTCAAAAAGTGGATTTGATGGTCCCAAAGTTCATCTAATGATAGAGAAAATGGAGCATCAAAACCGGGTACTGAAATGGTTGTTCTGGGCAGATTGGATAGCTTGACTTCAAGGGCTGAGTTGGATGGGCAAATGAAGTCCAAATGACTTGAAATTTGCTTTATTGGAAAGCTAACTTCCTAAACTTAAATTCCAAGGCAATTAAACGGACTTAAACCACCTGTAATCTAGGTGATTGGGGACACTAAGTTGCTGCACTTGCTGTCTAGAACTGCTGGGCAATGGCATTGATCTTCTTTGAGTTTCTTCATGACTTGGATGGCCTCTTGGACTCCCTTGGGGTGGGATTGCCTTTGAACTTGATCACCCTCCTTGCTCCCCATGGGTACATCAGTGTTCTACTTGTCAACAAGCCAATAGCCACTCTCGGCCCCAAGGTCTATACACTCCTCTCCCCATTCCTCAAGGACCTTGGGAGGATGTGAGTTTAGACTTCATCACGGGTTTGCCACAAACCCAAAGGCACAAAGATTCAATCATGGTAGTGGTGGACCGATTCTCAAAGATGGCACACTTCATAGCATGCCATACCACCAATGATGCTTCCTCCATTGCCAACCTTTACTTCAAAGAGATAGTTCGTCTCCATGGAATTCCAAGAAGCATGGTGTCGGATAGGGACACCAAGTTCCTAAGCCACTTTTGGCTTACCTTGTGGAGAAAGTTTGGCACTCACCTCAAGTTTAGCACTACATGCCACCCCCAAACCGACGGTCAAACTGAAGTGACTAATAGGACTTTGGGCACTTTGCTTAGAGTTCTAGTCAAGAAGAGCATCAAAGGGTGGGATGAGTTGCTCCCTCATGCGGAATTCGCCTTCAACCGAGCTCCAAGCAAGGCAACCACTCTTTCACCTTTCCAAGTGGTGTATGGTTACAATCCAAGGACTCCCTTAGACTTGGTTCCAATCCCAAATCCAACTAAGTTTAGTTGGGAGGCCGAGGAGAGGGCCAAAGAAATTCAAGAGCTACACACCAAGGTGAGGGAAAGAATTGAGAAATCCAATGAGCAACAAGCCAATAAGCATAGGAAAGATGCTCAATTTCAACTGGAGACTTGGTTTGGATTCATTTGAGGAAAGAGAGGTTCCCTAGCAAGCGCAAATCCAAGCTCATGCCAAGGTCAGATGGTCCATTTGAAGTCATTGAGAAGATTGGTCCTAATGCTTACAAGATTGACCTCCCAGGAGAGTATGGAGTCTCGGCCACCTTCAATGTGGCCGATCTTAGTCCATATTATGATGAAGATGATCAACTTCCGAGTTTGAGGTCAAGCTCCAACCAATCCGGGGAGTATGATGGGGACCATCCTTTGGAAACAAGTGAAGACCAAGCCACATGCCTAAGGGACCCTACAACCACCAAAGAAGTCAAAGAGGTTCATACCATGGTCCGAGAAATCATCAAACATGCATTGCACATGCTGCCCGGTTTGGACAGAAATTGGCCTGGTTTTGCAAGCGTAATTACCCAAGCTTAGGTGGACTTAAAGGGCTGCCAAAATTACTTTTTGGAACCCTTAATATGTCAGCTTCAAAGGCATATAAAGAGTTCTAGGTTAGGTATCTAGGAAATAAGTCAATGGGAGCCTTTTTCTAGAAGCAGCAGAAACTGTCGCAGTCTGCACATGCTGCACCTTTTGCCTGATATCTCCCAAACGGCTACTCCAAATGGCGTGCAACTTGAGCCCTGTGAAATCTGACTTCCAGAGCTTTCCAACAAGACCTATTTCAGCCAATTTGGATGAGAAACCTAGGAGTTATAGCTATTTAAAGTTGACCCATGTGCACTGAAAAGTTGCTGACATAAAGTAAAAGCACTTTTCAGCTTTTGTCTTTTGCTTTTTGGTCCCCCCATGCTTTTGGACGTGTAAGAGCTTGTTGGATCCTTTTTTTCAGCTTGTTAAAGGTTTCCCCCACTATAAAAGGGAGGCCTTGGGCTGCCAAGAGCATAGAAAAACTTGCATTCAGCTTTGAGTTTTGTAAACTCTCTCAAATTCTCTTCAAAATTCCTAGTGTTATATCTTGGGTGTTTGGCAACCTCAAGTGGGTCTCTAGGTCTTCTTAATTCAACTAAGAAGGTGATTAACTTCTGTAACTTAGTTGAAGGAAGAAGATTTGCCCAAGTGTGCAAACCAAGGTGGATTATCATCACCCTTGCTAGTCCACTTGATCTATCTTGGTTCTTGATTTTCTTTTCATGTTTTTCTACCCAAGTGCATTCTTGATTCACTTTAGCAAATACTTGCCTTAGTGAAGCTTGAATACATCACAAGTATATGTAACCGAAGACTCTTCATATTCCCAGCATTAATCCTTGCAACTGCCTCAACTTCAACAGAGCATAACTTCCAGAATACTCGGCCAAATCACGCGTTCTTGGGCTTGTTAGAAAGCCCTGGAAGTCTATTTTCCAGAATGGGCTCATTTGCTCAATTTGGATAAGCGGTTTGAAAGTTATGGCCCAAACAATGCACCTATCTCAGACTGGACTGGATCAGCATAACGTATCTTTGAGTGATATTTTGCCCCAATCAAATGACGTCCAAATTAAACAAACTTGGGCTTATTTGAAAGCTGAAATCTTAAACTTCAAAACCATGTGGAGCCTCAAGTTGTGGGACCACTTTAGGTAGGCCAAAAGTGCACACAAAAAGCGGGAAATTTCTGGATGACGGCGGCACTACCTCTTCGGGTATGAACGCCAATTTCCGGCAAAGTTTGGCAACTTCCTTAACTTCTTGAAGCTTGAGTGAGTCCTCCTTGGGCTGAGCTTGATGGTCCTTGGGCTTCTCACGATGGTCTCCATCAGAGGCGGAACCAATGGAGTTCGCGAAGCTCAAGCAAGCATAGGGACTCGGATGATTCTGAGGGAAGCAACCCTTTTGGTGATTCTAGTGAGGAAGAGCAAGGTAGACGGCCACGCCGACACCAAAGGCATAACGAACGAAGCTATGGTGATTTTAAAGTTGACATCCCGGAGTATGAAGGTCAACTCGATCCGGACATCTTCCTTGATTGGTTACAAACGGTGGAACGAGTCTTCGAGTACAAGGACATTCCGGAAGGCAAGAAGGTAAAACTAGTGGCTTTGAAACTTCATAAATATGCCTCTATTTGGTGGTCTAATGTTGTGTCCAAGAGAGTAAGGAAGGGGAAAAGTAAGATTAAGACTTGAGAGAAAATGAAGTCCAAACTAAAGGCCAAATTCTTACCCCCACATTACCTCCAAGACAACTTCCTTAAACTCCACCACCTCAAACACGGTTCCAAAAGTGTAGAAGAATACACTAGGGACTTTGAACAACTTCTCTTGAAATGTGATTTGAAGGAGGATGACTCCCAAACCTTGATTCGATATTTGAGTGGTCTTGATGAGCAAATTGCTCATGTTGTTGAGTTACTGATGGAGACCGTCGTGAGAAGCCCAAGGACCATCAAGCTCAGCCCAAGGAGGACTCACTCAAGCTTCAAGAAGTCAAGGAAGTTGCCAAACTTTGCCGGAAATTGGCGTTCATACCCGAAGAGGTAGTGCCGCCTTCATCCATAAATTTCCCGCTTTTTGTGTGCACTTTTGGCCTACCTAAAGTGGTCCCACAACTTGAGGCTCCACATGGTTTTGAAGTTTAAGATTTCAGCTTTCAAATAAGCCCAAGTTTGTTTAATTTGGACATCATTTGATTGGGCAAAATATCACTCAAAGATACGTTATGCTGATCCAGTCCAGTCTGAGATAGGTGCATTGTTTGGGCCATAACTTTCAAACCGCTTATCCAAATTGAGCAAATGAGCCCATTCTGGAAAATAGACTTCCAGGGCTTTCTAACAAGCCTAAGAACGCGTGATTTGGCCGAGTATTCTGGAAGTTATGCTCTGTTGAAGTTGAGGCAGTTGCAAGGATTAATGCTGGGAATATGAAGAGTCTTCGGTTACATATACTTGTGTGGCTGATATTGTGCACGTTTTAGATGCTTCTAGATTGATGTAATCAGCTGCAAAAATCCTAGAATATTCCTTGTAACCTCCCCCACCCCTTTTATGATGAGTCTTTTCATTTTTCTTAGACTTTTCATTAGCTAGTTTTAATTGTTAGGAGTTATTTGAGTCCTTTGATTGTCTTTTGCTGAGTCTATAAAAAGGGGAGGGGCGTGTGAAGCTATTCATTCAGCATTGTAAGAAATTTCCAAAGCAATACAAGTACTTTGAGTGTGTTTCTCAAAAGTGCAACTAAATTCCTAGTTCTATATCTTGAATTGTGGCAAATTCAAGTGGTGTTCTAGGTTCTCTTCCTTTTCCAATTGGAGTGATTCCTTGGTTAAGACAAGAGAATTAGCCCAAGGTCAAGTCATTGAGTGGCTCCGTGAAGGATTATCTCAATTACAAGATCTTGTTCTATTCCTTTTTCTTGTGTAGTGAAATTCTTCATCCATCTCATCCATCTTTCATTTCTCTTCCCAATTTGGCTTATTTTGAGTTGGAGTTTGATTTGGTTCACTTGCCACCCACATATACATCAGTTACATCCTTACACCTCTCTTGATGAGCTAAGTGCTCTAGCCCACAAAGTTGAGATGCAAAAGAAACTCAAAGGCAAGAATCCCATCCCCAAGCCTACCCCACGGCCTTATGGCTTCCAAAAGCCTCCATACACTCCTCAAAAATCCTTCCCCTCTCCAAACCCGAAACCCCCACAAAACACCACTCCACAAACTCCCTCCAAACAACCGCCCCCACAGCCATCTAGCAAAGTCCGGTGTTTTCGTTGCCAAGGCCTTGGACACTATGCTTCCGAGTGTCCCAACAAAAGAATGGTCTCTCTAGCTGAATATCAAGCTTCCTTAGAGGAGCTAGAAGAGGAGGAAGAAAAGGAGGAAGAAGAGAAAGGGGTGTACTTGAATGAAATCATAGAGGAGGTTGAAGAGGGTCCGGATGAAGGAGAGCTCTTGGGGATTAGAAGGGCCTTGAGTGGGCTAGCTTCCCATGAAGACATGGAGCAAAGGGAAAGCATTTTCCACACTCGGTGCACCGTGAGTGGAAAGGTGTGCTCCCTCATTATTGACGGAGGAAGTTGTGCTAATGTGGCTTCCAAGACCATGGTGGACAAACTCAAGCTCCCGGTCACACCTCATCCTAATCCTTACACAATCCAATGGCTCAACCAAGGTAAGGGTTTGCAAATCACCTCTCAGTGTTTACTTTCCTTTTCCATTGGTAGAACCTATAAGGATGAACTTTGGTGTGACATTGTGCCCATGGACGCGTGCCATGTCCTCTTGGGCCGACCATGGTTATTTGATAGAAGGGTTATGCATGATGGCCGCTTGAACACTGATGTATATGTGGGTGGTAAGTGAACCAAATCAAACTCAAATAAACCCAAATAAGAATTGAACCAAAGTAAAGAGAAAATGGAAGGTTGATTGAGGTGGAATGAAAATAATAGCAAAACAGAACAAAGGATAAACAAGACCTTGCACTTGAGATAATCCTTCGCGGAGCCACTCAAGGACTTGATCTTGGGCAAATCCTCTTGTCTTCACCAAGGAATCACTCCAATTGGAAAAGAAAAGAGAACCTAGAACACCACTTGAACTTGCCAAAATTCAAGATATAGAACTAGGGATTTGGACTACTTTTGAGAATCACACTCAAAGGTAATTGTATTTCACTTGGGAAAGCTTACAACTCTGAATTGAGAAACACTTCACACCCCCACTATATATAGGCAACAACAAGACAAGCAAAAGACACAAACTCCTAACAATTTAAAGCTAGAAAATTGAAAAGACTTAGGAAAAAATAAAAAGACACAACTTAAAGGAATGGGGGAGGTTACAATGAACATTCTAGACTTCCTATCAGCTGAAGAAATCCATCCAAGTCGTGCATGATGTCAGCAAGGTGATGTCATGTAACCTATGTCTCTTCACTTGCCCAGCATTAACTCCATGCAGCAGCCTTCACTTCAACTGAGCATTTCTCTCAGCTCACACGTCCAAATAAGGTGATTTTGGGCTTGTTGGAAAGCCCTGTAAATCTATTTTCCAGAATGGGCTCATTTGCTCAATTTGGATAAGTAGATCAAAAGTTATGATCCGAACATTACACCTATATCAGAACTGGACTGGAACAGGATATGTCTTCTTTGAGTAATATTTAGCCCAACCAAACGATGTCCAAATTAAACATAATTGGGCTTGTTCGAAAGCTGAGAGCTTAAACTTCAAAACCATGTGGCCCCTCAAGTTGTGGGTCCACTTGAGCTAGTCCAAAAATGAGCACAAAAAAAAATTACCTTCCGACGGGATGAATCGGGCACCAATTCTTCCGGAAGGAATATGAGTTTTATCCAGATTTTCGCCACTTGCTTGACTTCTTCATAGTGTCTAAAGTCCTTGAACTCACATAATAAGAGAAAATATGAGAGTTCCCATGCACGCTCTTGTTTGACACTTTTCTTCTTGGAAGTTGACCTTAAATGAAAATGATGCATATGAGAATATGCATCATACTCCCCGGGTGGTTTTGAGTTTGTCCTCAAACTCAAAGGGTTAGCAAGCCTCTCAAGAAAGGGGTCACGCTCACAATATGGGAGCTTTTGGGGAAGGAGGTCACAGGGCATCACCTCTAGAGAGATATAGAAGAGGGTGAGGGGAGGATGAATGAGGGTTAAGGCTTGTCGGTCCTTTTGTGGTTTGAGGGGTTGGGAAGGTTGAATGGGGGTTAAGGTGAATTCTTCTTGGGTCAAGAGTTGCTCAACTTCTTCAATAACCCCACATGCCTCCAACTCGGGTGCTTGGAGTTCGGTAGGGCGTACTTCTTGAATCAAGAGTTGTTCAAACTCTTCAGCAACCCTACAAGGCTTCATCACTTCAAGGTCTTTAACTACATGCTCTTCAATTCTTGGGGTTATGCTCAAATTCACCTCATTATCTTCTTGGCACCCTTCTTGGGTGAAGGATTGCTTCAATTTCTTGCACAATCTCTTCTTGCTTCAACTCGGATTTTTGGGCCTCAAGTTCAAAGGTCTCTTCATCACCACAGTCACCAAAAACAAGAGGTAGGTCAACTAGGCTTGAAGCTTTTTCTCCAAGGATCTCTTCATCTTTGTTGGAGCTAAGTTTCTCCAAATAAAAGAAGGAAGTAGAGCTAGAGTTACAAGCACTCATTGGAGTTCCATTGTTGAAATGAAGGTTTTTAGAAGAGGAATTAAAGCCGTTTACCTCAAAGGAAACAAATGGATGCTTGTATAAGTATGAGGTTGGAGCGAAAGTATCCATTAATTTACCTCTTAACTTAACCCATGTTGTGATTTTACTTTTTCCTCTCTTCTTCCTCTTATACTTGTACTTTTCCCACCATTCAAGCGCATGGCCTCGGAGCTTCTTGATAACCACCTTAAACTTCTCTTGCTCGTCAATATTGTAGCGAGTGAAGACTTGATCCACTTTGGAAATCCAGTAAGGGAAATCTTCTTTTTGGCCACGAAACTTTGGAGTTTCAAGGATGACCATCTCCTTTTCAATCAAAGCAATCTCTTTTCGCAAGTTCCCAAGAGAAATCATGATGGATGAAAGCTTAAGGGTTCTTTGTGGGTTATGTGTTTAGGCTAGAAAAAGGCCGTTTTGGAGAAGAGGAGGGAGGGCACGGTCGTGCAATGGGGCACTGGGGAACCGTGCTTGAATGCTACTTTGATAATACAGAAAATCAAGGGTGGCACGGTCGTGCTAGGGAGCACGGTGTGGCCGTGCCAAATTGCTGCCCGCGGATGCTTGGTTTTTGTACGGTTTTGCTGGTTTGTGTTGTTTTTGTGTTTTGGCTTTTGGGATGTATTTGGCTGGGTTCTTGGTCACTTGACAACCTTGGCTCTGATACCAATTGATGTATATGTGGGTGGTAAGTGAACCAAATCAAACTCAAATAAACCCAAATAAGAATTGAACCAAAGTAAAGAGAAAATGGAAGGTTGATTGAGGTGGAATGAAAATAATAGCAAAACAGAACAAAGGATAAACAAGACCTTGCACTTGAGATAATCCTTCGCGGAGCCACTCAAGGACTTGATCTTGGGCAAATCCTCTCGTCTTCACCAAGGAATCACTCCAATTGGAAAAGAAAAGAGAACCTAGAACACCACTTGAACTTGCCAAAATTCAAGATATAGAACTAGGGATTTGGACTACTTTTGAGAATCACACTCAAAGGTAATTGTATTTCACTTGGGAAAGCTTACAACTCTGAATTGAGAAACACTTCACACCCCCACTATATATAGGCAACAACAAGACAAGCAAAAGACACAAACTCCTAGCAATTTAAAGCTAGAAAATTGAAAAGACTTAGGAAAAATAAAAAGACACAACTTAAAGGAATGGGGGAGGTTACAATGAACATTCTAGACTTCCTATCAGCTGAAGAAATCCATCCAAGTCGTGCATGATGTCAGCAAGGTGATGTCATGTAACCTATGTCTCTTCACTTGCCCAGCATTAACTCCATGCAGCAGCCTTCACTTCAAACTGAGCATTTCTCTCAGCTCACACGTCCAAATAAGGTGATTTTGGGCTTGTTGGAAAGCCCTGTAAATCTATTTTCCAGAATGGGCTCATTTGCTCAATTTGGATAAGTAGATCAAAAGTTATGATCCGAACATTACACCTATATCAGAACTGGACTGGAACAGGATATGTCTTCTTTGAGTAATATTTAGCCCAACCAAACGATGTCCAAATTAAACATAATTGGGCTTGTTCAAAAGCTGAGAGCTTAAACTTCAAAACCATGTGGCCCCTCAAGTTGTGGGTCCATTTGAGCTGGTCCAAAAATGAGCACAAAAAAAAAAATTACCTTCCGACGGGATGAATCGGGCACCAATTTTTCCGGAAGGAATATGAGTTTTATCCAGATTTTCGCCACGTGCTTGACTTCTTCATAGTGTCTAAAGTCCTTGAACTCACATAATAAGAGAAAATATGAGAGTTCCCATGCACGCTCTTGTTTGACACTTTTCTTCTTGGAAGTTGACCTTAAATAAAAATGATGCATATGGGAATATGCATCAAACACTTACACCTTCACCAAAGACCATAAGAAAATCACCCTCACTCCCCTCAAACCAAGCCCACAAAAGAACCCCCAAGACACTCCCAAGATGGATGTCTTTCTCACCACCTTACTCCACTCTCAACGCCATGAATTTGAAGACTTCAAAGAGTGGATCCTCTTAGGCCAAGAGCCGGCCAGGGTAAAGGAGTTTTCCCATCCTTTACTCACACCCCTCATGAAAACCTTTTCCCACGTCTTCCCACATGAAATACCCCATGGCCTACCCCCTAAAAGATTGATCCAACACAAGATTGATCTTATTCCCGGTGCCACACTCCCAAACAAGCCGGCATACCGCATGAACCCTCAAGAAACTCAAGAGGTTCAAAGATAAGTAGATGACCTCCTATCCAAGGGGTTAATCCGTGAGAGTTTAAGCCCGTGTGCCGTCCCGGCCTTGCTTGTGCCCAAGAAAGATGGGAGTATGAGAATGTGTGTTGATAGTAGAGCTATCAACAAGATCACCATCAAGTACCGGTACCCCATTTCAAGGTTGGAAGACTTGCTTGATGAGCTTCATGGAGCCACTATCTTCTCCAAAATCGACCTTAGAAGTGGCTATTATCAAATTCGCATCTTTGAAGGGGATGAGTGGAAGACGGCTTTCAAGACCAAAAGGGGGCCTCTATGAGTGGTTAGTTATGCCATTTGGCTTGACTAATGCACCAAGCACCTTCATGAGACTTATGAATGAGGTGCTTAGGGCGGTCATTGGCAAATTTGTTGTTGTCTATTTTGATGACATTCTTGTGTATAGCCGGGATGAACAAGAGCATGCAAGCCACCTCCATCAAGTCTTGAGCATTTTGGCCGAAGAGAAGCTCTATGGTAATCTTGAGAAATGCCACTTCTTCACACCCCAAGTTATCTTCTTGGGTTATGTGGTTTCGGCTCAAGGCATCCATGTAGATGAAGACAAGGTCAAGGCCATCCGTGAGTGGCCTACTCCCACCTCCATACAACAAGTCCGGAGCTTCCATGGTTTGTCTTCCTTCTATAGGAGGTTTGTCAAAGATTTTAGCTCCATCATGGCACCCATGACCGAGGTTCTCAAGGCCAAGCACTTTGTGTGGAGTAATCAAGCCCAACGAGCTTTTGAAGAGATTAAGGAGAAGCTTACTAGTGCACCCATTCTTGCACTACCTAGCTTTTCCAAAGTCTTTGAGGTAGAGTGTGACGCTTCCGGAGTTGGCATAGGGGCCGTGTTGTCACAAGAGAAGAGGCCCATTGCATATTTTAGTGAAAAGTTGAATGATGCCAAGAGGAAGTACTCTACATATGACAAGGAGTTCTATGCCATAGTGAGGGCACTAGAACATTGGCGGCATTACTTGGTTGGAGGAGAGTTCATTCTCCACACGGATCACCAAGCTTTGAAGTTCATCCAAGGATAACATAAGCTCAACCCACGACATGCCAAGTGGGTAGAGTTCATGCAATCCTTCCATTTTGTGATCCACCATAAATCCGGCCAAATGAACGAAGGGGCCGATGCACTTTCAAGAAGGTATCTCTTGCTCTCTACCCTTGAATCCAAGGTACTTGGGTTTGAGGTTGTCAAGGGGATGTACACCAACGATGAAGACTTTAAGGAGATCTACGCAAAGTGTGCAACCCATCCCCACGGCCTCTTCCATCTCCTAAAGGGGTTCCTCTTCAAGGGGTCACGACTTTGTATACCCAAGTGCGGGTTTAGAGAGTTGCTAATCCAAGAGTTGCATGGTGGTGCTCTAGCCGGCCACTTTGGGGTAGAGAAGACGTGCTTAATGCTCAAGGAGCACTACTATTGGCCAAAAATGGCTAGAGATGTGGAGCATTTCATCAAAAGATGCCCAACTTGCCCCACGGCCAAAAGCCATGTCCTTCCCCACGGCCTCTACTCCCCTTTGCCCGTACCTCTAGCCCCATGGGAAGATATTAGCTTGGATTTCATCACTGGTTTGCCGCGCACACAAAGAAGCAAGGACTCCATCATGGTGGTGGTGGACCGATTCTCCAAAATGGCCCACTTTGTTCCTTGCCACACCACTCATGATGCTTCCCACATAGCCAATCTCTACTTCAAAGAGATTGTGAGACTTCATGGCATTCCCAAGAGCATGGTTTCGGATAGGGACACTAAGTTCCTTAGTCACTTTTGGCTCACACTTTGGAGAAAGATGGGGACACTTCTCAAGTTTAGTACCACTTGTCACCCCCAAACCGATGGCCAAACCGAGGTGACTAACCGGACCTTGGGCACCTTACTTAGGGTGCTTGTGAAGAAGAACATCAAGGCTTGGGATGAACTCCTACCTCATGCAGAGTTCGCTTTCAACCGTGCACCAAGCAAAGCCACCCACCTCTCCCCCTTCCAAGTGGTCTATGGGTACAATCCAAGAACACCCTTAGACCTCACTCCCATTCCCACACCTAGCAAGTTTAGTTGGGAGGCTGAAAAACGAGCCCAAGAGATCAAGGACCTTCATGCTCAAATCCGGGAGAGGATTGAGAAGGCTAATACCCAAGCCATGCATCAAGACAATAAGCACAAGAAGGAGGTCCACTTTCAGCCGGGAGACTTAGTGTGGGTCCACTTGCGGAAGGAGAGATTCCCAAGCAAACGCAAGTCCAAAATCATGCCAAGGTCCGATGGCCCGTTTGAGATATCAGAGAAGGTCGGGCCCAATGCCTACAAAGTCGACCTTCCCGGTGATTATGGGGTATTCGCCACCTTCAATGTGGCTGATTTGAGCCCATACTATGATGAAGATGAGGAGTTACCGAGTTTGAGGTCAAACTCCAAACAAGCCAGGGAGGATGATGGGGACCATCGTGCCCAAGCTTCATTGATGTAAGTCCAAGGGAAGGATAGCAACCCCAGTTAACTCACGTCAAAGGAGGCTAGAAAACAAGCAAACTCTTACGGCCAGGGGTGGCACGGTCGTGCTCAAGGGCACGGGGTGACCGTGCCAACTCGCTGCCTAGCTTGCTTAGGTAAGTTCCTTTCCACGGTTTGAGGTAGCTTTGAAGATTGTTAGAAGTTCGATGCAATCAGCTATGTCAAGGCTTGATTTTGTGTGGATAAGAGGAATCAAAGGAGTAAGGAAGTGAGGGAAGTAAAGGAGGATAAAAAGACACTAAGAAGAACAAAGGTAATTCATGGTTTGAGAGGAGTGAAACCAAGAATTAGTTTGTGAACTTCAAGAGTGTTTAATGAAACTTGGATAGTTCTAAGCTAGATGATTAGATAAGATACACCACTAATCATTTAGCTTAGGGCCCTCAATCTTGGATTAGGATAAGATTCACCACCTAACCAAAGATTGAGACTCACTTGGTCACCACCTTAATCGGCCACAATTAAGGATAAGCAAGTTAAGTGTTTAGGAAATCACAAGACACAAAGTCTTTTCTCTCTACTGAAAATTCAACTCTATTCCTTCAAAATGAACATACAAGGCTTTATATGGCCTTGAGAGTACACAAATGAGCTTTCCTTCCAAGGGAGGAAAGTCTTTAAACTTGCTAATCACTTCCTAACACACGGTTTACTCTAATACAAACCAAAAGCTGAAAGCTTATTTTACAAAGCACTTAAATTATCTTCCTAAACCTTTCCTATGCATTAAGGAATGTAGATGACTCATTTTCCCAGCTAGGAAGGTAAGAGTGCATGGCTAGCCACCTCAAAAGGACTGAAGAATGCATGTGTGCCATGTCATGCTTGAGTGGTCGAATGAGGGCTTGCAAAATGGTGATGTTTCACTTGCTCCACGTGTCTCTCTCTCAAGTAGCTGAGTGGTGCTTGATCAAGCAGCTCAAAATGACCTGCTTGGCAGCCTTCCACCTTAAGCAAACCCCTTGAAGGAGGAAAACCACCAAGCTAAGCAACCGGGTGTCAAGCAGCCAGTTTCTGCCTCCACTTGCAACGCATGTTTGACACCTCAAATGATGACTATTTGCTACGTTTCTTACATGGTTGGAAACCTCAAGATGTCTAGTTTACCCTCCATTTGGAATCGTAGCATTTGGACGTCATTTGCCCCCTGAACAAACCAGAAAACCAAAACCGTGCATTTTGCAGTGCAATCCGGACAGGTTCAAGAGATGAACTGTTTTAAGTAACCAAATGAATTCCAAATGATATGAAACCAATTGGACTTAAAAGTTAACATCCTGAACATTGGAGTTTAGGCCGATGTAATAAGATAGCAAAAACCGGGTAAAAATCTGGATGAGAACCCGGGTGTATCACCTTGTGTGTTTGCCATCAAGTGACTCATGGCCGTGACTTTGGAGTTGATTTCTTGATTATTTTGGACCAACGAAACATTATTAGACCTTGAGGATGGACCTCCATTATTCTCCCCTTGTTGGGAAGATTTGATCCTCAAATCAGAAAGGTAACCATCTGCTTCATAAGGGCTTAAATCAGCAACGTTAAACGTAGCTGATACTCCATAATCTCCTGGTAACTCTACCTTGTAAGCATTATTGTTGATCTTCTCCAAAATCTCGAATGGACCATCCGCTCTAGGCATCAATTTAGTTTTCCTTTTGGAAGGAAAACGTTCTTTACGAAGATGAATCCAAACCAAATCACCTGGCTTAAAAAGCTTCTCCCTTTTATGCTTGTTAGCTTGGGCTGTGTATGAAAGTGTAGTTTTCTCAATCTTGGCCTTTACTAACTCATGCAACTTCTGGATTTCTTCCACCTAGTAGCGGCATCCGCACTTGGCTTTTGATCTAATGGTCGTGGTACAAGATCAAGTGGACTTAGGGGATCAATTCCATAGACCACCTTAAAGGGAGATAGACCAGTAGCCTTGCTTGGAGTCTTATTGTAAGCAAATTCAGCATGTGGAAGTAACAGATCCCAAGCTTTGATGTGGTTTTTAATCAGAACCCTTAATAAAGTACCAAGGGTTCGATTAGTAACCTCGGTTTGCCCATCTGTTTGTGGATGACAAGTGGTACTGTACTTGAGTTTGGTACCCAACTTTTTCCACAAAGTAATCCAAAAGTGACTTAAAAACTTCGTATCTCGATCTGAGACAATGGAACGAGGAATTCCATGAAGTCTCATAACCTCCTTGAAATACAATTCAGCAATATGAGTGGCATCATTAGTCTTGTTGCAGGGAATGAAATGAGCCATCTTCGAAAATCGATCCACGACCACAAAGATAGAATCTTTATTCCTTTGTGTCTTTGGTAAACCAAGTATGAAATCCATACTAACGTCCACCCAAGGCAACGTAGGAATAGGAAGTGGCGTGTATAGTCCCTGAGGAAGCGAATGACTCTTCGCAATTTGACACGTACTGCACCTTCTAATGATGTCTTGAACGTCCTTCTCCATGCCTGGCCAATAATAATGTTCCCTAAGCATAGTTAGGGTCTTGTCTTCGCCAAAATGGCCAGCCAAAGATCCAGCATGGACTTCTCGAATTAACAACTCACGAGTGCTGCATTTGGGGACACATAACCGAGCACCTTTAAAGAGAAACTCTTCTTGAATTAAGAAGTCCCCTTTGGGATGTTTAGTACACTCAGAATATAACACCCCAAAATCTTCATCATTCTGATATAACGCCTTTAGATGCTCAAATCCAAGGATACAAGCATCTAATTGGAACATCAATAGATAACGCCGTGATAGAGCATCGGCGCCTTGATTCAGTTTGCCGGACTTATGCTTGATAGTAAAGTGAAAGGACTGTAGGAATTCCACCCATTTAGCATGGCGCGAGTTTAACTTGTGTTGGCCTTGAATATACTTCAAAGCCTCGTGATCTGAATGCAGAATAAACTCACTGGCAATCAAATAGTGGTTCCAATGTTCTAGACATCGAATGATGGCGTAGAATTCCTTGTCATAAGTTGAATATCTCTTCCTGGTATCACATAACTTCTCACTGAAGAAGGCCAAAGGGCGTCCTTCTTGAGTAAGAATGCCTCCAATACCAACCCCAGAAGCATCGCATTCAACTTCAAAGACTTTCTCAAAACACGGTAGGGCTAAAACTGGTGCTTGAGTTAGTCTCTCTTTCACTTCTTCAAAGGCTGCTTGGGCTTTAGGATTCCAAGTGAATGAGGAACCCTTAAGAATCTCGGTCATAGGAGCTAAGATAGTGCTGAAATTTCGTATGAACCTCCTATAGAAAGAGGCCAAGCCATGAAAGCTTCGAACGTCATGAATGCTCTTAGGAACAGGCCAAGTTCGAATAGCCTCAATCTTGCTTTCATCCGCCTTAATACCATCTTCAGAAACAATATAACCTAAGAAGGTAACTTCATGAGTAAAGAAGGTACACTTCTTTAGGTTCCCGAATAACTTCTCCTTTTCAAGAACGAGCATCACCTGAGTTAAATGATCTTGATGTTCTTGCTCATTCTTACTGAACACCAATATATCATCGAAGTAAACAACCACGAACTTGCCCAAGTATGGTCGAAATACTTGATTCATTAACCTCATAAACGTACTAGGGGCATTAGAAAGACCGAAAGGCATGACTAACCATTCATATAATCCGCCCTTAGTCTTGAAAGCAGTTTTCCACTCATCGCCCTCCCTAATACGAATTTGATAATAACCACTCCTCAAATCAATCTTACTAAACACCTTAGAGCCATGTAATTCATCCAACATATCTTCAAGCCTAGGTATAGGGTACCTATACTTGATAGTAATTTTGTTTATGGCCCTACTGTCGACACACATCCTCATACTACCATCCTTCTTCGGAACCAAAAGAGCAGGAACAGCACATGGACTTAAGGATTCTCGTACCAACCCCTTGAATATCAGTTCTTCAACTTGTCGTTGAATCTCTTGAGTTTCCTTGGGATTTGTCCTGTAGGCTGGCTTATTAGGCAGAATGGATCCTGGGATAAGGTCAATATGATGTTGAATGTCACGCTTTGGGGGTAAACCCAAAGGTATCTCTTCTGGAAATAGGTGACTGAACTGATTCAATATGACCTTGGCTATGGGATGGGATGGAAGTGGTGTTTGTGGCTCATCTTGTACTTGCAATATCCACTCTTTCAAGGCTTTGAACTCATGTTGAGAGGCCTTTAAAAGTGGTTCAACATATGTCAAAAGCAAGTCAGATTGATTTTGGCTTTTTTGTGGTTTCATTTTGTGGAGTTCGGATGGTGACATAGGATTCAGAGTAATCTTCTTGCCATCTTTGGAAAAGGAATAAGTATTAAGATAACCATTATGCATAACCTTTCTGTCATACATCCATGGTCGTCCTAACAGAATATGACAAGCATCCATGGGGATAATATCACACCAAAGTTCATCTTGGTAATTCTTACCAAGAGAGAATGAAATCAAGCAACGAGAGTTAACTTGTAATCCCTTGCCTTGATTTAACCATTGAATGTTGTATGGGTGTGGGTGTGCCGTGGACTGAAGGTTCAGTTTCTCAATCATATTCAATGAAACAACGTTGGCACAACTTCCTCCATCGATGATTAACGAGCACACTTTGCCTTGGACTGTACATCGTGAGTGAAAGATGTTCTCACGTTGTTCATCCTTAGCAACTCGTTGATTGCTCAATACCCTTCGAATTACTAGCATCTCACCTTCATCTGCGTTTTCCACAAACTCCTCCTGATCATCTTCATGATCGCTCTCAGCATCTTCTGCCTTTTCCTCTTCTTTCTCCTCGGCAAATTCTCCCTCTATGGCTTCCCATTCAGCTAAGGTGACTACCTTTCGACTAGGACAATCAGAAGCAATGTGTCCTAAGCCTTGGCACTTGTAACACCTTCTTTGGCTTACAGGGTATGGGTTTGGACGTGGGGGGTTTGATGGTGGTGGCCTTTGAGGAGCTTGGTTTTTTTGTGGATTATATGGGAAAGGGGTAGATGATTTAGGCTGAGGTGTGGTACTCCCCTTGTTTAAGGGTTGCCCACGGTTTGGTGTAGAATAAGGCTTGAATGAATCACGAACATTCATTCTAGACTTTCTTTGTTGCTCCCACCTTGTGTGCTAGGACACACACTTCGTCAAAGGTGGTATAAGCTTGCAACTCAACCACGTTAGCTATCCTAGGATCAAGCCCTCCTAGGTAACGTACCATGGTCTGCTCTTCAGGCTCATGAATGTCACATTTGATCATGAGTTTCTCAAACTCACGAGTATATTCTTCAACGCTCATCTTGCCTTGATTCAAATGATGAAAGAGCATGTATTGATCTTGGACATACGTAGAAGGCAAAAACCGTGCCTTCATCTTGGCTTTCATTTTGTCCCAAGTAGCAATCTTACTCTTCCTTTCTCTAGTTCTCTTAGCAGAAAGGTTTGTCCACCATAAGGAGGCATATTTCCTTAATCTAAGAGCAACTATTTTGACTTTCTTATCTTCTGGAATCTCCTTGAACTCAAAAATACGCTCCACCGTTTGTAACCATTCATTGAACTCATCAGGATCTAACTTACCCTCGAACTCAGGAATATCAACCTTGATCTCATTAGAGTTGAAAGTAGGTCGCACTCTTCTTTGCATTCTTTCAAATGGTACTTCTTCTTCAGAGAACGCATTGCTAGCTTCCTCTTCATAGCCATAGTCTGTTCCAGTCCGAATGCTTGGTGATGATTCTTGAAGTTTCTGCTTTTGTTTCATATGGTTTCCAAGCTGTTTCCTCAAGTACTCATTTTGTGCTTTGAGTTCTCGATTGCTCACACTCATTTCTTGCATTTGCTTAGAAAGAACTTCAAGCCTTTCTTCCACAGACATGCTAGTACTCATTGTGATCGCAGGAATGAACGGTTTGTGTTTGATTGTGTTTGAAACGATTTCAGAGATAGGCTGGGAATGACGTGGGGTTCAGGCCAAGTTCTGAACTTGCTCTGATACCAAAAATGATGTAAGTCCAAGGGAAGGATAGCAACCCAAGTTAACTCACGTCAAAGGAGGCTAGAAAACAAGCAAACTCTTACGGCCAGGGGTGGCACGGTCGTGCTCAAGGGCACGGGGTGACCGTGCCAACTCGCTGCCTAGCTTGCCTAGGTAAGTCCCTTTCCACGGTTTGAGGTAGCTTTGAAGGTTAGGAAGTTCGATGCAATCAGCTATGTCAAGGCTTGATTTTGTGTGGATAAGAGGAATCAAAGGAGTAAGGAAGTGAGGGAAGTAAAGGAGGATAAAAAGACACTAAGAAGAACAAAGGTAATTCATGGTTTGAGAGGAGTGAAACCAAGAACTAGTTTGTGACTTCAAGAGTGTTTAATGAAACTTGGATAGTTCTAAGCTAGATGATTAGATAAGATACACCACTAATCATTTAGCTTAGGGCCCTCAATCTTGGATTAGGATAAGATTCACCACCTAACCAAAGATTGAGACTCACTTGGTCACCACCTTAATCGGCCACAATTAAGGATAAGCAAGTTAAGTGTTTAGGAAATCACAAGACACAAAGTCTTTTCTCTCTACTGAAAATTCAACTCTATTCCTTCAAAATGAACATACAAGGCTTTATATGGCCTTGAGAGTACACAAATGAGCTTTCCTTCCAAGGGAGGAAAGTCATTAAACTTGCTAATCACTTCCTAACACACGGTTTACTCTAATACAAACCAAAAGCTGAAAGCTTATTTTACAAAGCACTTAAATTATCTTCCTAAACCTTTCCTATGCATTAAGGAATGTAGATGACTCATTTTCCCAGCTAGGAAGGTAAGAGTGCATGGCTAGCCACCTCAAAAGGACGGAAGAATGCATGTGTGCCATGTCATGCTTGAGTGGTCGAATGAGGGCTTGTAAAATGGTGATGTTTCATTTGCTCCACGTGTCTCTCTCTCAAGTAGCTGAGTGGTGCTTGATCAAGCAGCTCAAAATGACCTGCTTGGCAGCCTTCCACCTTAAGCAAACCCCTTGAAGGAGGAAAACCACCAAGCTAAGCAACCGGGTGTCAAGCAGCCAGTTTCTGTCTCCACTTGCAACGCATGTTTGACACCTCAAATGATGACTATTTGCTACGTTTCTTACATGGTTGGAAACCTCAAGATGTCTAGTTTACCCTCCATTTGGAATCGTAGCATTTGGACGTCATTTGCCCCCTGAACAAACCAGAAAACCAAAACCGTGCATTTTGCAGTGCAATCCGGACAGGTTCAAGAGATGAACTGTTTTAAGTAACCAAATGAATTCCAAATGATATGAAACCAATTGGACTTAAAAGTTAACATCCTGAACTTGATAATCATCCAAAAAACGGACACCAAAATATGCTTTAGGCCGATGTAATAAGATAGCAAAAACCGGGTAAAAATCTGGATGAGAACCCGGGTGTATCACCTTGTGTGTTTGCCATCAAGTGACTCATGGCCGTGACTTTGGAGTTGATTTCTTGATTATTTTGGACCAACGAAACATTATTAGACCTTGAGGATGGACCTCCATCATTCATCCACACATTCAGCAAACCCTCACACCCATTCAACCCCCAAGGAGGCCAAAGAAGTTCATGCCTTGGTCAGAAAACTCATGTACACAGCAGAAGATGCACTGTCCAGTTCGTCCAGTTTTTGGCCCGATTTTGTGTCGCTGTTGGAGCAAAATATAAAGGGGGAAATTTCCTGCACGCACCACCCCCTTAAAGCTTAAGATCTTAGCTTTCCAACAAGACCTTTTGCAAGGCATTTGGAGTCCATTTGGTCAGCCAACCAAGCCCAAAACTGAAGACAGTGCACTGCAGGGCGCCAATCAGCACAGTCCGAATTAAGGGAATCTTTGGCCCACCAACTCAACTCCATTGTTTCTGAAATTTTGCAGCATGAAAGGGGACATAAATATTTATCAAGTCAAGGGTTCAAATCCCATCCAAAGCACCCCCTTGTGTAGGTTTTATCCAGCCAAAAGGACAAGCAAAACATCCCTTTACCCGGTTTGTTGCTAGCCGGTACAAGGATTGTTTTTCTTGGACTTTTTGCTTGTCAACTTGCATCCCCACTTGCTGAATGACTCATCTTGCTGCAACCTAGGACTTTTGTAAGCTTGACACCTCATTTGGGAGGCATAATAACCCCTAATGAGGTAGATTAAGCTAGGTAGTGAGGTGTCTAGCTAGTAGTGGCTGATTAGGTGTGTTTCTCTTCCCCACATGTACTTACCTTTGTATTTTCTGCCTAGGAAGAAAGGGAGCTCGGCCATTGCTTGTTAAAAGGCAGCTTGGTTCCTTCATTTTGCAACCAACTTGAATGTATAAGCTTGTGAGTTCTCAAAGAAACTCTTCCCTCAAAATTCCTAGTCTATATCTTAAGTGTGGCAACTTAAGTGGTGTCTAGGTCCCTTTATCTCAATTAGGTGGTGATTCCTAATTTATCTAAGGGGATTGCCCAAGTATCCAACAAGAGTGGCTCCTCTTGGATTATCTCTTGAAGGTGCTTGCTCTATCCAACCTCTCCTCTTATCTTCTACATTCTCTCACTTTCCTCCATTAGTTTCCTTGGCAAGAACAAGGGTGAAGTAAGCTTGGGTTGTGTTCATTGCAAGCATACATCAGAATGGGACACTATGCCTCAGAGTGTCCAAACAAAAGGATTGTTTCCTTAGCAGAATATCAAGAAGCATGTGAAGAACATGCATATGAAGAAGAAGAAGGAGAACATTTTGAAGAAGGAAGCTTGGAAGAAGTTGAAGAAGGCCCCGATGAAGGAGAATTGCTAGTCATCCGCCGGGCATTGAGTGGATTTGCCACTCAAGAAGACATGGAGCAAAGAGAAGCTATATTCCACACAAGGTGTACCGTGGGAAACAAGGTATGCTCCCTCATTATTGATGGTGGAAGTTGTGCCAATGTTGCTTCCAAGACTATGGTTGATAAGCTCAAGCTGCAAGTCTCTCCTCGCCCCAATCCCTACACCATTCAATGGTTGAACCAAGGCAAGGTGATGTAAGTCTCAAGGGAATGAAGCAACCCAAGTTAACTCACGTCAAAGGATACTAGAAAGCAAACAAACACTCACGGCCCGGGGGGGCACGGTCGTGCTTGAAGGCACGGGGGGACCGTGCCAACTTGCTGCCTAGCTTGCTAAGGAAGTTCCTTCTTCACGGTTTGAGGTAGCTTTGAAGATTAATGGAAGTTTGATGCAATTAGCTTTGTCATGGTCTTGATTTGGTGTGGAAATGAGTAAACAAAGGAGTAAAGGAAGTGAGGAAAGAAAGGAGGGTTCAAAACACTAAGAAGATCAAGATGGAGCTCACGGTTTGAGAGGAGAGAAACCAAGAGCTAGCTTGAGAACTTCAAGTGTGTTTAAAGAATTTTGGATAGTTCTAAGCTAGATGATTAGATAAGATAGACCACTAATCACTTAACTTAGGGCCCTTAATCTTGGATTAGGATAAGATACACCACCTAATCAAGATCAAGACTCACTTGGTCACCACTTTAATCGGCCACAATTAAGGATAAGCAAGTTAAGTGTTTAGGAAATCACAAGACACAAAGTCTTTGCTCTCAACTGAATAATCAACTCTATTTTCTTCCAAATGAACATCCAAGGCCTTATATGGTCTTGACAATACACGAATGAGCTTTCCTTCCAAGGGAGGAAAGTCATTAAGCTTGCTAATCACTACCTAGCACACGGTTTAATCTAATACAAACCAAAGCTGAAAGTTTATATTACAAAGCACTTAATTTATCTTCCTAAGCCTTTTCCTTTGCATTAAGGAATGTAAATGACTCAATTTCCCAGCTAGGAAGGCAAGAGTGCACGGCTAGCCACCTCAAAAGGACTGAAAAATGCATGTGTGCCATGTCATGCTTGAGTGGTCGAATGAGAGCTTGCAAAATGGTGGTGTTTCACTTGCTCCACGTGTCTCTCTCACAAGTAGCTGAGTGGTGGTTCATCAAGCAGCTCAAAATGACCTAGTTGGCAGCCTTCCACCTTAAGCAAACCCCTTGAAGGAGGAAAACTACTAGGCTAAGTAACCGGGTGTCAGTCAGCCGGTTTCTGCCTCAACTTGCAACGCATGCTTGACACTTCAAATGATGACTAATTGCTACGTTTCTTACATGGTTGGAAACCTCAAGATGTCTAGTTTACCCTCCAATTGGAATCGTAGCATTTGGACGTCATTTGCCCCCTGAACAAACTAGAAAACCAAAACCGTGCATTTTGCAGTGCAATCCGGACAGGTTCAAGAGATGAACTGTTTTAAGTAACCAATTGAATTCCAAATGATATGAAACCAATTGGACTTAAAAGCTAACATCCTGAACTTGATAATCATCCAAAAAACGGGCACCAAAAATGTGCCTTAGGCCGATGTAATAAGATAACAAAAATCGGGTAAAAATCTGGATGAGAACCGGGTGCATCACCGTGCGTCTTTTCCATCAAGTGACTCATGGCCGTGACTTTGGAGTTGATTTCTTGATTATTTTGGATCAATGAAACATTATTAGACCTTGAGGATGGACCTCCATCATTCTCCCCTTGTTGGGAAGATTTGATCCTCAAATCAGAAAGGTAGTCATCTGCTTCATAAGGGCTCAAATCAGCAACGTTAAACGTAGCTGAAACTCCATAATCCCCTGGTAATTGCACCTTAAAAGCATTATTGTTAATCTTCTCCAAAATCTCGAATGGACCATCCGCTCTAGGCATCAATTTAGTTTTCCTTTTGGAAGGAAAACGTTCTTTACGGAGATGAATCCAAACCAAATCACCTGGCTTAAAAAGCTTCTCTCTTTTGTGCTTGTTAGCTTGGGCCGTGTATGAAAGTGTAGTTTTCTCAATCTTGGCCTTTACTAACTCATGCAACTTCTGGATTTCTTCCACCCTAGTAGCGGCATCCGTACTTGGCTTTTGATCTAATGGTCGAGGAACAAGATCAAGTGGACTTAGGGGATCAATCCCATAGACCACCTTAAAGGGTGATAGACCAGTAGCCTTGCTTGGAGTCCTATTGTAAGCAAACTCAGCATGTGGAAGTAACAGATCCCAAGCTTTTGCGTGGTTTTTAATCAAGACCCTTAATAGAGTACCAAGGGTTCGATTAGTAACCTTGGTTTGCCCATCTGTTTGTGGATGACAAGTGGTACTGTATTTGAGTTTGGTACCCAACTTTTTCCACAAAGTAATCTAAAAGTGACTCAAAAACTTCGTATCTCGATCTGAGACAATGGAACGAGGAATTCCATGAAGTCTCATGACCTCCTTGAAATACAACTCAGCAATATGAGTGGCATCATTAGTCTTGTTGCAGGGAATGAAATGAGCCATCTTCGAAAATCGATCCACGACCACAAAGATAGAATCTTTATTCCTTTGTGTCTTTGGTAAACCAAGTATGAAATCCATACTAACGTCCACCCAAGGCAACGTAGGAATAGGAAGTGGCGTGTATAATCCCTGGGGAAGCGAATGACTCTTCGCGATCTGACATGAACTGCACCTTCTAATGATGTCTTGAACGTCTTTCTCCATGCCTGGCCAATAATAATGTTCCCTAAGCATGATTAGGGTCTTGTCTTCACCAAAATGACCAGCTAAGGATCCAGCATGGACTTCTCGAATCAACAACTCACGAGTGCTGCATTTGGGGACACAAAACTGAGCACCTTTAAAGAGAAACTCTTCTTGAATTAAGAAATCCCCTTTGGGATGTTTAGTACACTCAGAGTATAACACCCCAAAATCTTCATCATCCTGATATAAAACCTTTAGATGCTCAAATCCAAGGATACAAGCATCTAACTGGAACATTAATAGATAACGCCGCGAAAGGGCATCGGCGCCTTGAATTAACTTGCCAGACTTATGCTTGATAGTAAAGTGAAAGGACTGCAGGAACTCAACCCATTTAGCATGGCGTGAGTTTAACTTATGTTGGCCTTGAATATACTTCAAAGCCTCGTGATATGAGTGCAGAATAAACTCATTGGCAATCAAATAATGGTTCCAATGTTCTAGGCATCGAACGATGGCATAGAACTCCTTGTCATAAGTTGAATATCTCTTCCTTGTATCACATAACTTCTTGATGCATATTTCTATATGCATCATTTTTATTCAAGTCCAATTTCAAAGAAGAAAAGGGTCAAAGAAGATCATGCTTGGAAGTGTGCTTATTTGGTCTTCTTAAGTGAGTTCAAAGACTCGCGACACTATGGAGAGGTCAAAAAGAGGTTAAGCTTTGCTAGAAATTTGGTGCCGAATTCATCCCTGCGGAACCCGATTTTTGTGACCACTTTTGGACAAGCTCAAGTGGACCCACAACTTGAGGGCCCATGTGCTTTTGAAGCTTAAGATTTCAGCTTTCAAATAAGCCCAAGTTTGTTTAATTTGGACATCATTTGATTGGGCAAAATATCACTAAAAGATACGTTATGCTGATCCAGTCCAGTCTGAGATAGGTGCATTGTTTGGGCCATAACTTTTGAACCGCTTATCCAAATTGAGCAAATGAGCCCATTCTGGAAACTAGACTTCCAGGGCTTTCTAACAAGCTCAAGAACACCTGATTTGGACGAGTATGCTGGGAGATACAGCTTCTGGAAATTGAGGTAGTTGTAAGGATTAATTCTGGGAATTTGAAGAGTCTTCGGTTACATGTGATTGTGTGGCTGATATTGTGCACGTTTTAGATGCTTCTAGATGGGAGTAATCAGCTGAAAGAAATCCTAGAATATTCCTTGTAACCTTCCCTACCCCTTTTATGATGTGTCTTTTCATTTTACTTAGTCTTTTCATTAGCTAGTTTTAATTGTTAGGAGTTGTTGAAGTCTTTTGGTTGTCTTTTGCTGAGCCTATAAAAGGGGAGGGGCGTGTGAAGCTAATCATGCAGAGTTGTAAGCTTTCCCAAGTGAAATACAATTACCTTTGAGTGTGATTCTCAAAAGTGTTCCAAATCCCTAGTTCTATATCTTGAATTTTGGCAAGTTCAAGTGGTGTTCTAGGTTCTCTTCCTTTTCCAATTGGAGTGATTCCTTGGTAAAGACAAGAGAATTGGCCCAAGATCAAGTCCTTGAGTGGCTCCGTGAAGAATTATCTCAAGTGCAAGGTCTTGTTTATCCTTTGTTCTTTTTTGTTATTATTTTCATCCCATCTCAATCAACCTTCCATTTTCTCTTTACTTTGGTTCAATTCTTATTTGGGTTTATTTGAGTTTGATTTGGTTCACTTACCCCCCCACATATACATCACTTCTCACTGAAGAAGGCCAAAGGGCGTCCTTCTTGAGTAAGAATTCCTCCAACACCAACTCCAGAAGCATCGCATTCAACTTCAAAGACTTTCTCAAAACACGGTAGAGCTAAAACCGGCGCTTGAGTTAGCCTCTCTTTCACTTCTTCAAAGGCTGCTTGGGCTTTAGGATTCCAAGTGAACGAGGAGCCCTTAAGAACTTCAGTCATAGGAGCTAGAATAGTGCTGAAATTGCGTATGAATCTCCTATAGAAAGAAGCCAAGCCATGAAAGTTTCGAACATCATGAATACTCTTAGGAACAGGCCAAGTCCGAATAGCCTCAATCTTGCTTTCATCTGCCTTAATACCACTTTCAGAAACAATATAACCTAAGAAGGTAACCTCATGGGTAAAGAAGATACACTTCTTTAGGTTTCCAAACAATTTCTCCTTTTCAAGAACGAGCATCACCTGAGTTAAGTGATTTTGATGCTCTTGCTCATTCTTGCTGAATACCAATATATCATCGAAGTAAACGACCACAAACTTGCCCAAGTATGGCTGAAATACTTGATTCATCAACCTCATAAACGTACTAGGGGCATTGGAAAGACCGAAAGGCATGACTAACCATTCATATAATCCGCCCTTAGTCTTGAAAGCAGTTTTCCACTCATCGCCCTCCCTAATACGAATCTGATAATAACCACTCCTTAAATCAATCTTGCTAAACCCCTTAGAGCCATGTAACTCATCCAACATATCTTCAAGCCTAAGTATAGGGTACCGATACTTGATAGTGATCTTGTTTATGGCCCTACTGTCAACACACATCCTCATACTACCATCCTTTTTCGGAACCAAGAGAGCCGAAACAGCACACGGACTTAAGGACTCTCGTACCAGTCCCTTGGACACCAATTCTTCAACTTGTCGTTGAACTTCTTGGGTATCTTTTGGGTTTGATCTGTAGGCTGGCTTATTTGGTACAATGGATCCTGGGATAAGGTCAATATGATGTTGAATATCACGCTTTGGGGGTAAACCCGAAGGTATCTCATCTGGAAATAGGTGATTGAACTGATTCAATATGACCTTGGCTATGAGATGGGATGGAAGTGGTGTTTCTGGCTCATCTTGTACTTGCAATATCCAATCTTTTAAGGCCTTGAATTCATGCTGAGAAGCCTTTAAAAGTGGTTCAACATATGTCAAAAGCAAGTCAGATTGATTGTGGCCCTTTTGTGGTTTCATTTTGTAGAGTTCGGATGGTGACATAGGATTCAGGGTAATCTTCTTGCCATCTTTGGTAAAAGAATAAGTATTAAGATAACCATTATGCATAACCTTCCTATCATACATCTATGGTCGTCCTAACAGAATATGACAAGCATCCATGGGGATAACATCACACCAAAGTTCATCTTGGTAGTTCTTACCAAGAGAGAATGAAATCAAGCAACGAGAGTTAACTTGTAATCACTTGCCTTGATTTAACCATTGAATGTTGTATGGGTGTGGGTGTGCCGTGGACTGAAGGTTCAGTTTCTCAATCATGCTTAATGAAACAACGTTGGCACAACTTCCTCCATCGATGATTAACGAACACACTTTGCCTTGGACTGTACACCGTGAGTGAAAGATGTTCTCACATTGTTCATCCTTAGCAACTCGTTGATTGCTCAATACCCTTCGAATTACTAGCATCTCACCTTCATCTGCATTTTCCACAAACTCCTCCTGATCATCTTCATGATCGCTGATGTAGATGTGGGTGGTAAGTGAACCAAATCAACTCAAACTCAAACTAAACAAGAATCAACCAAAGAAAAGTGAATAGGGTGGAAGATAGTTTGAGATGGTTTGAAGAATAATAACAAAAAGAACAAGGATAAACAAGACCTTGTAATTAAGATAATCCTTCACGGAGCCACTCAATGACTTGATCTTGGGCTAATTCTCTTGTCTTAACCAAGGAATCACTCCAATTGGAAAAGGAAGAGAACATAGAACACCACTTGAATGAGCCAAATTCAAGATATAGAACTAGGAATTTTGAGACACAAATGAGAATCACTCTCAAAGGTGCTTGTATTACTTTGGAAATCTCTTACAATGCTGAATGATTAGCTTCACATGCCCCTCCCCTTTATAGACTCAGCAAAAGACAATCAAAAGACTCAAATAACTCCTAACAATTAAAACTAGCTAATGAAAAGTCTAAGAAAAATGAAAAGACTCATCATAAAAGGGGTGGGGGGGGTTACAAGGAATATTCTAGGATTTTTGCAGCTGATTACATCAATCTAGAAGCATCTAAAACGTGCACAATATCAGCCACACAAGTATATGTAACCGAAGACTCTTCATATTCCCAGCATTAATCCTTGCAACTGCCTCAACTTCAACAGAGAATAACTTCCAGAATACTCGGCCAAATCACGCGTTCTTGGGCTTGTTAGAAAGCCCTGGAAGTCTGTTTTCCAGAATGGGCTCATTTGCTCAATTTGGATAAGCGGTTTGAAAGTTATGGCCCAAAAAATGCACCTATCTCAGACTGGACTGGATCAGCACAACGTATCTTTAAGTGATATTTTGCCCAATCAAATGATGTCCAAATTAAATAAAATTGGGCTTATTTTAAAGCTGACATCTTAAACTTCAAAACCATGTGGAGCCTTAAGTTGTGGGTCCACGTTAGGTAGGCCAAAAGTGCACACAAAAATCGGGAAATTTCTGGATGAAGGCGGCACTACCTCTTCGGGCATGAACGCCAATTTCCGGAAAAGTTTGGCAACTTCCTTGACCTCTTGAAGCTTGAGTGAATCCTCCTTGGGCTGAGCTTGATGGTCCCTGGGCTTCTCACGATGGTCTCCATCATTCCCCCCGGGTAAGTGAAAGTTTGCCCTCAAACTAGGAAGGGGCTCATCATCGAAATAGGGGCTAGGATCGGAGACATTGAAGGTAGCCGAAACTCCATAATCTCCAGGTAGATCAACCTTGTATGCATTGGGCCCAACCTTCTCAAGGATTTCAAATGGACCATCGGAACGCGGCATCAACTTAGATTTTCTCTTTGAAGGGAAACGCTCCTTCCTCATGGGAATCCATACCAAATCTCCTGGTTGAAAATGTACCTCCTTGCGATGCTTGTTGGCGCTTTGCATGGCTCTTTCATTAGCCTTGGCAATGTTATCTCTAACTCTCGCATGAAGATCTTGGATCTCCTTGGCTCTTTTTTCAGCTTCCCAACTAAATTTTGTGGGAGTTGGAATGGGAACAAGATCCAAGGGACTCTTGGGATTATAGCCATACACAACTTGAAATGGAGAGAGTTGGGTCGACTTACTAGGCACTCGATTGAATGCAAACTCGGCATGTGGTAGCAACTCATCCCAATTCTTCAAATGATTCTTCACTAGGACTCGAAGTAAGGTACCCAAAGTCCTATTAGTGACTTCAGTTTGTCCATCAGTTTGGGGATGACAAGTAGTGCTAAACTTGAGTTGAGTACCCAATTTGCGCCATAGAGTTAGCCAAAAATGACTAAGAAACTTGGAGTCACGATCAGATACCATGCTCTTTGGAATGCCATGTAGTCTCACAATCTCCTTGAAGTAAAGACTAGCCACTTGAGTAGCATCATTAGTGGTGTGGCAAGGGATGAAATGCGCCATCTTGGAGAAGCGATCCACAACCACCATAATGGAGTCTTTGTTCCTTTGGGTTCTAGGTAAACCCGTGATGAAATCCAAGCTAATATCTTCCCAAGGGGCTTGAGGAATGGGAAGTGGAGAATACAATCCCTGGGGCAAAGAATGGCTCTTAGCCATTTGACAAGTAGAACATCTTTTGATGAAATGCTCTACATCTCTTGACATCTTAGGCCAATAGGAGTGTTCCTTCAACATTGATCTAGTCTTCTCAACACCAAAATGGCCAGCTAGGGCTCCTCCATGCAGCTCTTGGATAAGCAGTTCACGAAATCCACATTGAGGTATACAAAGGCGTGAACCTTTGAATAGGAAACCATCTTCTAAGTGGAACAACCCATGGGGGTGTTTAAGACACTTCTCAAAAATGTCCTTGAAATCATCATCTTTTGGGTACAAATCTTTAACAACTTCAAACCCAAGTACTTTAGTACTCAAAGGGGAGAGTAATAAGTACCTTCTTGACAATGCATCAGCTCCTTTGTTGAGAGTACCCGCCTTATGTTGGATAGGGAAGTGGAAGGACTGAAGATACTCTACCCATTTAGCATGTCTAGGGTTGAGCTTGTGTTGTCCTTGGATGTATTTGAGAGCTTCATGGTCGGAATGAAGGATGAACTCACCTCCAACGAAGTAATGACGCCAATGCTCCAATGCTCTAATGATTGCATAAAACTCCTTGTCATAGGTGGAGTACTTTTTCTTGGCATCGTTGAGCTTCTCACTAAAAAAGGCAATGGGTCTCCTCTTGATGTATATGTGGGTGGCAAGTGAACCAAATCAAACTCCAACACAAAATAAGCCAAATTGGGAAGAGAAATGAAAGATGGATGAGATGGATGAAGAACTTCACTACACAAGAAAAAGGAATAGAACAAGATCTTGTAATTGAGATAATCCTTCACGGAGCCACTCAATGACTTGACCTTGGGCTAATTCTCTTGTCTTAACCAAGGAATCACTCCAATTGGAAAAGATAGAGAACCTAGAACACCACTTGAATTAGCCAAATTCAAGATATAGAACTAGGAATTTTTGAGACACAAATGAGAATCACTCTCAGAGGTGCTTGTATTACTTTGGAAATCTCTTACAATGCTCAATGATTAGCTTCACATGCCCCTCCCCTTTTATAGACTCAGCAAAAGACAATAAAAAGACTCAAATAACTCCTAACAATTAAAAACTAGCTAATGAAAAGTCTAAGAAAAATGAAAAGACACATCATAAAAGGGGGTGGGGGAGGTTACAAGGAATATTCTAGGATTTTTGCAGCTGATTACATCAATCTAGAAGCATCTAAAACGTGCACAATATCAGCCACACAAATATATGTAACCTAAGACTCTTCATATTCCCAGAATTAATCCTTGCAACTGCCTCAACTTCAACAGAGCATAACTTCCAGAATACTCGGCCAAATCACGCGTTCTTGGGCTTGTTAGAAAGCCCTGGAAGTCTATTTTCCAGAATGGGCTCATTTGCTCAATTTGGATAAGCGGTTTGAAAGTTATGGCCCAAACAATGCACCTATCTCAGACTGGACTGGATCAGCACAACGTATCTTTGAGTGATATTTTGCCCAATCAAATGATGTCCAAATTAAATAAAATTGGGCTTATTTTAAAGCTGACATCTTAAGCTTCAAAAGCACATGGGCCCTCAAGTTGTGGGTCCACTTGAGCTTGTCCAAAAGTGGTCACAAAAATCGGGTTCCGCAGGGATGAATTCGGCACCAAATTTCTAGCAAAGTTTAACCTCTTTTTGACCTCTTCATAGTGTCGTGAGTCTTTGAACTCACTTAATAAGACCAAATAAGCACACTTCCAAGCATGATCTTCTTTGACCCTTTTCTTCTTTGAAATTGGACTTGAATAAAAATGATGCATATGGAAATATGCATCATACTCCCCGGGTTGTTTTGAGTTTGTCCTCAAACTCAAAGGGTTGGCAAGCTTCTCATGAAGGGAGGCATGCTTATGAAATGGGAGCTGTTGTAGGAAGTGGTCAAAGGGCATCACCTCTAGAGAGATATAGAAGAGGGTGAGGGGAGGATGATAAAACGGGTCATATCTGGTGAGGAGAAGAGGCGGAAGTGGGAAATCTTCTTTGGGGGCAAGGGTTTGGGAAGGATGAATGAGGGTTAAGGCTTGTCGGTCCTTTTGTGGTTTGAAGGGTTGGGAAGGTTGAATGGGGGTTAAGGTGAATTCTTCTTGGGTCAAGAGTTGCTCAAACTTTTCAGCAACCCTACATGGCTTCATCACTTCAAGGTCTTTAACTACATGCTCTTCAATTCTTGGGGTTATGCTCAAATTCACCTCATTATCTTCTTGGCACCCTTCTTCGGTGAAGGATTGCTCAATTTCTTGCACAATCTCTTCTTGCTTCAACTCGGATCTTTGGGTCTCAAGTTCAATGGTCTCTTCATCACCATAGTCATCAAAAACAAGAGGTAGGTCAACTAGGCTTGAAGCTTTTTCTCCAAGGATCTCTTCATCTTTGTTTGGCTTTTGAGAAACCTTCTCTAAGGGAAGTATTTCTTCTTTTTCAACCTTGAGTGCAATTTCTTCTTCAAGGCTTTCCTCCTGATCGTTCTCTTCTTCCACGGCTTTCCTTTCTTCCAAGGTAATGACCTCGTTATTTGGGCAATCCGTGGATAAGTGTCCAAGCCCTTGGCACTTGAGACACCTCCTAGGTTGTGGGGGAAAGATCATTTGTGGGTTTGGTTCTTTTTGTGGGGTGGAAGGGAATGAACCCGTGAGCTTAACGGAGATACTTTCTTCCATGGGCATGTAAGTGGATGGGTAAAAGGAACCCTTCAACTTACTACTCAATTTCTTCCAAGTTCTCACCTTTTCTTTTCCTTTCTTTTTTCGCTCAAACTTATATTTATTCCACCACTGAAGTGCACAACCTCTCAATCTTGAAATAACCACTTCGAACTTCTGTTGGTCATTAAGGATACAACAAGCAAAAACTCGTTCCACCTTAGATAACCAACCTGCGAACTCTTCCTTTTCGCCATGAAATTTTGGAATTGCAAAGCAAGCATATCCAATATCAATAAGAGCTAGTTCTTTCTCCAAGTTCTTTGAAGACGGCATGAAGGATGAGGTCTAGGGTTCTTTGTGGATTGATTTGAAACGTAAGTTGGCTGTGGCAAAGGTGGCACGGTCGTGCAAGGGGGCACGGTCAGGCCGTGCTATGCTTCGGCTGAAGAAAATGCAGAAAAGTAGAGTGGCACGGTCGTGCTTGGCGGCACGGGGGCACCGTGCTCCGTCTCGACTTGAAGATTCCTGGAAAAAGAATATGGCACGGTCGTGTGTTGTGGCACGGGGGCACCGTGCTGCTTCTCTGGTCTTCAAGACTTCGGATTGCCGGTTTGTGCCTCTTTTTTTTTTTTTTGTATTTTGGCTTTTTGGGATGTGTTTGGGTATGATGTGGGTCACTTAAAAGCCTTGGCTCTGATACCAATTGATGTATATGTGGGTGGCAAGTGAACCAAATCAAACTCCAACTCAAATAAGCCAAATTGGGAAGAGAAATGAAAGATGGATGAGATGGATGAAGAACTTCACTACACAAGAAAAAGGGATAGAACAAGATCTTGTAATTGAGATAATCCTTCACGGAGCCACTCAATGACTTGACCTTGGGCTAATTCTCTTGTCTTAACCAAGGAATCACTCCAATTGGAAAAGATAGAGAACCTAGAACACCACTTGAATTAGCCAAATTCAAGATATAGAACTAGGAATTTTTGAGACACAAATGAGAATCACTCTCAGAGGTGCTTGTATTACTTTGGAAATCTCTTACAATGCTCAATGATTAGCTTCACATGCCCCTCCCCTTTTATAGACTCAGCAAAAGACAATCAAAAGACTCAAATAACTCCTAACAATTAAAAACTAGCTAATGAAAAGTCTAAGAAAAATGAAAAGACACATCATAAAAGGGGGTGGGGGAGGTTACAAGGAATATTCTAGGATTTTTGCAGCTGATTACATCAATCTAGAAGCATCTAAAACGTGCACAATATCAGCCACACAAATATATGTAACCTAAGACTCTTCATATTCCCAGCATTAATCCTTGCAACTGCCTCAACTTCAACAGAGCATAACTTCCAGAATACTCGGCCAAATCACGCGTTCTTGGGCTTGTTAGAAAGCCCTGGAAGTCTATTTTCCAGAATGGGCTCATTTGCTCAATTTGGATAAGCGGTTTGAAAGTTATGGCCCAAACAATGCACCTATCTCAGACTGGACTGGATCAGCACAACGTATCTTTGAGTGATATTTTGCCCAATCAAATGATGTCCAAATTAAATAAAATTGGGCTTATTTTAAAGCTGACATCTTAAGCTTCAAAAGCACATGGGCCCTCGAGTTGTGGGTCCACTTGAGCTTGTCCAAAAGTGGTCACAAAAATCGGGTTCCGCAGGGATGAATTCGGCACCAAATTTCTAGCAAAGCTTAACCTCTTTTTGACCTCTTCATAGTGTCGTGAGTCTTTGAACTCACTTAATAAGACCAAATAAGCACACTTCCAAGCATGATCTTCTTTGACCCTTTTCTTCTTTGAAATTGGTCTTGAATAAAAATGATGCATATGGAAATATGCATCACCTCTCTTGAGATAGGACAGCTCCAATTCCTACCCCGGATGCATCACATTCTACTTCAAAGACTTTGGTAAAGTCAGGCAAGGCTAGAACGGGGGAACTAGTGAGCTTCTTCTTGATCTCTTCAAAGGCTTGTTGTGCTTGCTCATTCCATGAAAACTCTTTGCCTTTAATTACCTCGGTCATAGGAGCCACGATAGTGCTGAAATTTCTAATGAACCTCCGGTAAAATGAGGCTAGGCCATGAAAACTCCTTACTTGAGTGACGGATGTAGGAGTTGGCCACTCTTGAATAGCCTTGATCTTGCTTTCATCAACTTGGAGGCCTTGGGCGGAAACAATGAAACCCAAGAATACCACTTGAGGAGTGAAGAAAAAGCATTTCTCCATATTGCCATAAAGTTGTTCTTGTGAAAGAATCTCCAAAACTTGTTGCAAATGCTTGGCATGCTCCTCCTCGGTCTTGCTATAGACCAAGATATCATCAAAGTAAACGACAACACAAGTTCCAATGAGGGGCTTGAGAACTTGGTTCATGAGTCTCATAAAAGTGCTCGGGGCATTAGTAAGCCCGAATGGCATTACAAGCCACTCATATAAACCTCCTTTAGTCTTAAAGGCGGTTTTCCATTCATCACCTTCAAAAATGCGAATCTGATAATAGCCACTTCTAAGATCAATCTTAGAAAAGATAGCGGCTCCATGTAATTCATCCAATAGATCTTCCAATCGGGGAATAGGAAACCGGTACTTGATAGTGATCTTGTTTATTGCCCGGCTATCAACACACATACGCATGCTACCATCCTTCTTAGGAACAAGGAGGGCGGGCACGGCACATGGGCTTAGACTTTCCCGAATTAAACCCTTGGACAAGAGATCATCCACTTGTCTTTGGACTTCTTGAGTTTCGCTTGGAGACATCCGGTATGCCGGCTTGTTTGGAAGTACGGATCCGGGAACGAGGTCTATCTTGTGTTGGATAGATCTTGGAGGGGGAAGGCCATGTGGAATTTCTTGTGGAAAAACATGGTGATAGGCTTGTAGAAGAGGGGTGAGTAATGGATGTGAGGGAGATGTTGGCTTAGACTCTTCTTGTAAAAGTATCAAGTCTTTAAAAGACTCATACTCATGGTGCTCAGATTTGAGAAGAGTAGTAAAGAAGACTTCCAAATGAGGATTGTCTTTTGGCTTAGAGGGGGAAGGACTTTTGAGAGGGGTAAGAGTGATTTTCTTACGGTCCTTGAGAAAAGAGTAAGTGTTCATCCGGCCATCATGGATGACACTTCTATCAAAAAGCCATGGTCTACCCAATAATATATGGCAAGCATCCATGGGGACTATATCACACCAAATCTCATCTTTATAGTTTTTCCCAATTGAAAAAGAAACAAGACAACGGTGAGTAATTTGCAAACCTTTGCCTTGATTCAACCATTGTATGGTGTAGGGATTTGGACGAGGAGAGACTTGCAGCTTGAGTTTGTCCACCATAGTCTTTGAGGCAACGTTAGCACAACTACCTCCATCAATGATAAGGGAACAAACCTTGTCTCCTACGGTACACCTGGTGTGAAAAATGGCTTCTCTTTGCTCCATGTCCTTTTGAGTGGCAATTCCACTCAAGCTCCGGCGGATAACAAGCAACTCTCCTTCATCGGGGCCTTCCTCAACTTCTTCCAAACTTCCTTCTTCAAAGTGCTCTCCTTCTTCTTCATCATAGGCATGTTCATCACATGCTTCTTGGTACTCCGCTAGGGAAACAATCCTCCTATTTGGACACTCAGATGCATAGTGTCCCATGCCTTGACACCGAAAGCAACGAACCTTGTCCTTTGATTTGGGCTCTTGTGTGGAGGGTTTTGGAGGGGTTGGAGTGGTGTTTTTGGTTTGTGGAGGTGGGGGATTTTGTGGACGAGGAGGGTAGTACGGAGGCTTTTGTGTGGGGTAAGGACGAGAGAGAGGCTTGGAAAGGACACTCTTTCCCTTTGATTTCTTTTGTTGCTCTACCTTGTAGGCTAGAGAACTCAAGTCATCTAGGGATGAATAGGGTTGCAACTCAATTACATGAGCAATGGACTCATCAAGACCGGTCAAGTATCTTACCAAGGTTTGTGAGTCGTCTTCTCTCAAATCGCATTTGAGTAGGAGTTGTTCAAACTCCCGAGTGTATTCTTCCACACTCTTGGATCCTTGCTTGAGTCGATGGAGCTTGAGATAATTGTCTTGCACATAGTGAGAGGGAAGAAACTTGGCCTTGAGTTTTTCTTTCATTTTGGCCCAAGTTCTGATTTTCCCTTTCCCGTTTCTTGCTCTTTTCGCTCCAAGGTTAGCCCACCAGATTGAAGCATATTTTCTGAGTTTAAGGGCTACAAGCTTTACCTTCTTATCTTCCGGGATGTCCTCATATTCAAAGATCCTCTCAATGGTGTGCAACCAATCGAGAAATAAGTCCGGATCAAGTTGGCCTTCAAATTCGGGGATGTCAATTCGGACACCACCAATATTTCCTCCTTGCCTTCGTCTCCTTGGGGGTTCCTCATCACTTGAATTGGCATGGGAGTGATGGACTTCCTCTTCAGATTCAACCACCGGTTCATGAGGATGAGAGGGAGTGGGGCTATGAACCCACCTTCTTTTCTCCTCCAAAAGTTGCCCAAGTTGAGTTCGAAGATAAGTGAGTTGTGCTTCTAACTCTTCCACACGTGCTTGGTCGCTTCTTGTGGACTTTGTAGACATGTTGGAGATGCGTTGAAGGAAGAATATGCAGCAGGGAAAGTGGCACGGTCGTGCAAGGGGGCACGGTCAGGCCGTGCTATGCTTCGGCTGAAGAAAATGCAGAAAAGTAGAGTGGCACGGTCGTGCTTGGCGGCACGGGGGCACCGTGCTCCGTCTCGACTTGAAGATTCCTGGAAAAAGAATATGGCACGGTCGTGTGTTGTGGCACGGGGGCACCGTGCTGCTTCTCTGGTCTTCAAGACTTCGGATTGCCGGTTTGTGCCTCTTTTTTTTTTTTTGTGTTTTGGCTTTTTGGGATGTGTTTGGGTATGATGTGGGTCACTTAAAAGCCTTGGCTCTGATACCAATTGATGTAGATGTGGGTGGTAAGTGAACCAAATCAACTCAAACTCAAACTAAACAAGAATCAACCAAAGAAAAGTGAATATGGTGGAAGATAGTTTGAGATGGTTTGAAGAATAATAACAAAAAGAACAAGGATAAACAAGACCTTGTAATTAAGATAATCCTTCACGGAGCCACTCAATGACTTGATCTTGGGCTAATTCTCTTGTCTTAACCAAGGAATCACTCCAATTGGAAAAGGAAGAGAACCTAGAACACCACTTGAATGAGCCAAATTCAAGATATAGAACTAGGAATTTTGAGACACAAATGAGAATCACTCTCAAAGGTGCTTGTATTACTTTGGAAATCTCTTACAATGCTGAATGATTAGCTTCACATGCCCCTCCCCTTTTATAGACTCAGCAAAAGACAATCAAAAGACTCAAATAACTCCTAACAATTAAAACTAGCTAATGAAAAGTCTAAGAAAAATGAAAAGACACATCATAAAAGGGGGTGGGGGAGGTTACAAGGAATATTCTAGGATTTTTGCAGCTGATTACATCAATCTAGAAGCATCTAAAACGTGCACAATATCAGCCACACAAATATATGTAACCTAAGACTCTTCATATTCCCAGCATTAATCCTTGCAACTGCCTCAACTTCAACAGAGCATAACTTCCAGAATACTCGGCCAAATCACGCGTTCTTGGGCTTGTTAGAAAGCCCTGGAAGTCTATTTTCCAGAATGGGCTCATTTGCTCAATTTGGATAAGCGGTTTGAAAGTTATGGCCCAAACAATGCACCTATCTCAGACTGGACTGGATCAGCACAACGTATCTTTGAGTGATATTTTGCCCAATCAAATGATGTCCAAATTAAATAAAATTGGGCTTATTTTAAAGCTGACATCTTAAGCTTCAAAACCATGTGGAGCCTCAAGTTGTGGGTCCACGTTAGGTAGGCCAAAAGTGCACACAAAAATCGGGAAATTTCTGGATGAAGGCGGCACTACCTCTTCGGGCATGAACGCCAATTTCCGGCAAAGTTTGGCAACTTCCTTGACCTCTTGAAGCTTGAGTGAATCCTCCTTGGGCTGAGCTTGATGGTCTCCATCAATCGCTCTCAGCATCTTCTTCCTTTTCCTCTTCTTTCTCCTCGGCAAATTCTCCCTTTATGGCTTCCCATTCAGCTAAGGTGACTACCTTTCGACTAGGACAATCAGAAGCAATATGTCCTAAGCCTTGGCACTTGTAACACCTTCTTTGGCTTATGCGTTTGGACGTGGAGGGTTTGGTGGTGGTGGCCTTTGAGGAGCTTGGTTCTTTTGTGGGTTAGATGGGAAAGGGGCAGATGATTTAGGCTGAGGTGTGGTACTCCCCTTGTTTAAGGGTTGCCCACGGTTTGGTGCAGAATAGGGCTTGAATGAATCGCGAACATTCATCCTAGACTTTCTTTGTTGCTCCACCTTATGTGCTAGGACACACACTTCGTCAAAGGTGGCATAAGCTTGCAACTCAACCATGTTGGCTATCCTAGGATTAAGCCCTCCTAGGTAACGAACCATGGTCTGCTCTTCAGGCTCATGAATGTCACATTTGATCATGAGTTTCTCAAACTCACGAGTATATTCTTCAACACTCATCTTGCCTTGATTCAAATGATGAAAGAGCATGTATTGATATTGGACATACGTAGAAGGCAAAAACCGTGCCTTCATCTTGGCTTTCATTTTGTCCCAAGTGGCAATCTTACTCTTCCTTTCTCTAGTTCTCTTATCATTAAGGTTTGTCCACCATAAGGAGGCATATTTCCTTAGTCTAAGAGAAACTATTTTGACTTTTTTATCCTCTGGAATCTCCTTGAACTCAAAGATACGTTCCACTGTTTGTAACCATTCAATGAACTCATCAGGATCTAGCTTACCCTCGAACTCAGGAATGTCAACCTTGATCTCATTAGAGTTGAAAGTAGGTCATGCTCTTCTTTGTATTCTTTCAAATGGCACTTCCTCTTCAGATAACGGATTGCTAGCTTCCTCTTCATAGCCATAATCTATTCCAATCCGAATGCTTGGTGATTCTTGAAGTTTCTGCTTTTGTTTCATGTGGTTTCCAAGCTGTTTCCTCAAGTACTCATTTTGAGCCTTAAGTTCTTGATTACTCACACTTAGTTCTTGCATTTGCTTGGAAAGAACCTCAAGTCTTTCTTCCACAGACATGCTAGCACTCATTGTGATTGCAGGAAGGAACGGTTTATGCTTGACTGTGTTTGAAATGATTTCAGAGATAGGCTGGGAATGGCGTGGGGTTCAGGCCAAGTTCTGAACTTGCTCTGATACCAAAAATGATGTAAGTCTCAAGGGAATGAAGCAACCCAAGTTAACTCACGTCAAAGGATACTAGAAAGCAAACAAACACTCACGGCCACGGGGGGGCACGGTCGTGCTTGAAGGCACGGGGGGACCGTGCCAACTTGCTGCCTAGCTTGCTAAGGAAGTTCCTTCTTCACGGTTTGAGGTAGCTTTGAAGATTAATGGAAGTTTGATGCAATTAGCTTTGTCATGGTCTTGATTTGGTGTGGAAATGAGTAAACAAAGGAGTAAAGGAAGTGAGGAAAGAAAGGAGGGTTCAAAACACTAAGAAGATCAAGATGGAGCTCACGGTTTGAGAGGAGAGAAACCAAGAGCTAGCTTGAGAACTTCAAGTGTGTTTAAAGAATTTTGGATAGTTCTAAGCTAGATGATTAGATAAGATAGACCACTAATCACTTAACTTAGGGCCCTTAATCTTGGATTAGGATAAGATACACCACCTAATCAAGATCAAGACTCACTTGGTCACCACTTTAATCGGCCACAATTAAGGATAAGCAAGTTAAGTGTTTAGGAAATCACAAGACACAAAGTCTTTGCTCTCAACTGAATAATCAACTCTATTTTCTTCCAAATGAACATCCAAGGCCTTATATGGTCTTGACAATACACGAATGAGCTTTCCTTCCAAGGGACGAAAGTCATTAAGCTTGCTAATCACTACCTAGCACATGGTTTAATCTAATACAAACCAAAGCTGAAAGTTTATATTACAAAGCACTTAATTTATCTTCCTAAGCCTTTTCCTTTGCATTAAGGAATGTAAATGACTCAATTTCCCAGCTAGGAAGGCAAGAGTGCACGGCTAGCCACCTCAAAAGGACTGAAAATTGCATGTGTGCTATGTCATGCTTGAGTGGTCGAATGAGAGCTTGCAAAATGGTGGTGTTTCACTTGCTCCACGTGTCTCTCTCACAAGTAGCTGAGTGGTGGTTTCATCAAGCAGCTCAAAATGACCTAGTTGGCAGTCTTCCACCTTAAGCAAACCCCTTGAAGGAGGAAAACTACTAGGCCAAGTAACCGGGTGTCAGTCAGCCGGTTTCAGCCTCAACTTGCAACACATGCTTGACACTTCAAATGATGACTAATTGCTACGTTTCTTACATGGTTGGAAACCTCAAGATGTCTAGTTTACCCTCCAATTGGAATCGTAGCATTTGGACGTCATTTGCCCCCTGAACAAACCAGAAAACCAAAACCGTGCATTTTGCAGTGCAATCCGGACAGGTTCAAGAGATGAACTGTTTTAAGTAACCAATTGAATTCCAAATGATATGAAACCAATTGGACTTAAAAGCTAACATCCTGAACTTGATAATCATCCAAAAAACGGGCACCAAAATGTGCCTTAGGCCGATGTAATAAGATAACAAAAACCGGGTAAAAATCTGGATGAGAACCCGGGTGCATCACCGTGTCTTTTCCATCAAGTGACTCATGGCCGTGACTTTGGAGTTGATTTCTTGATTATTTTGGATCAATGAAACATTATTAGACCTTGAGGATGGACCTCCATCATAAGGGTTTGCAAATCACTCACCGATATCTTGTTTCTTTTTCAATTGGGAAAAATTATAAGGATGAGATATGGTGTGACATTGTCCCTATGGATGCTTGTCATATTTTGTTGGGTAGACCGTGGCTATTTGATAGAAGTGTCATCCATGATGGCCGGATGAACACTTATTCTTTCCAAAAAGACCACAAAAAGATTACCCTTACTCCTCTCAAAATTCCCTCCACCACTAGACCCAAAGACAATCCTCACTTGGATGTCTTTCTCACCACTCTCCTCAAATCCGAGCACCATGAATTTGAGTCTTTCAAAGACTTGATTCTTCTACAAGAGGAACCTAAGCCACCATCTCCCACACATCCACTACTCACCCCTCTCCTTCAAACCTACCATCATGTCTTTCCACAAGAGATCCCACATGGCCTTCCCTCTCCTAGATCCATCCAACACAAGATAGACCCCATTCCCGGTTCCGTTCTTCCCAACAAGCCGGCCTACCGGATGTCTCCTAGTGAAACTCAAGAAATCCAAAGACAAGTAGATGACCTCTTGTCCAAGGGTTTAATTCGGGAGAGTTTGAGTCCATGTGCCGTGCCCGCCCTCCTTGTTCCTAAAAAGGACGGTAGCATGCGCATGTGTGTGGATAGCCGGGCTATTAACAAAATCACTATCAAGTACCGGTATCCTATTCCAAGATTGGAAGATCTACTTGATGAGCTCCATGGAGCCGCTATCTTTTCCAAGATTGATTTACGAAGTGGCTACTATCAAATCCGGATCTTTGAAGGTGATGAATGGAAAACCGCCTTTAAGACTAAAGGAGGTTTGTATGAGTGGCTTGTGATGCCATTTGGGCTTACTAATGCCCCTAGCACTTTCATGAGGCTTATGAACCAAGTTCTAAAGCCCCTCATTGGCATTTGTGTTGTTGTCTACTTTGATGATATTTTGGTCTATAGCAAGACCGAAGAAGAGCATGCCCAACACTTGCAACAAGTTTTGGAGATCCTTTCTCAAGAGCAACTCTATGGCAATATGGAGAAATGTTATTTCTTCACCCCTCAAGTGGTATTCTTGGGTTTCATTGTGTCCGCCCAAGGTCTTCAAGTTGATGATAGCAAGATCAAGGCTATCCAAGAATGGCCTACTCCTACATCTATCACTCAAGTAAGGAGTTTCCATGGCCTAGCATCATTTTACCGGAGATTCATCCGAAATTTCAGCACCATTGTGGCTCCTATGACCAAGGTAATTAAAGGCAAAGAATTTTCTTGGAACGAGCAAGCACAACAAGCCTTTGAAGAGATCAAGAAGAAACTCACTAGTGCTCCCGTCCTGGCCTTGCCCGATTTTGCCAAAGTTTTTGAAGTTGAATGTGATGCATCCGGGGTAGGAATTGGAGCTGTCCTATCTCAAGAGAAGAGACCCATTGCCTTCTTTAGTGAGAAGCTCAACGATGCCAAGAAGAAGTATTCCACCTACGACGAGGAGTTTTATGCTATCATTAGAGCATTGGAGCATTGGCGTCATTATCTTGTTGGAGGAGAATTCATTCTCCATTCTGATCATGAGGCTCTCAAGTACATTCAAGGACAACACAAACTCAGCCCTAGACATGCTAAATGGGTAGAGTATCTTCAGTCCTTCCATTTCACCATCCAACATAAGGCGGGGACTCTCAACAAAGGAGCCGATGCACTCTCTCGTAGGTACTTGTTACTCTCCACTTTGAGTACTAAAGTACTTGGTTTTGAGATTGTGAAAGACTTGTACTCCAAAGATGATGATTTCAAGGATATTTTTGAGAAGTGTTCTAAGCACCCCCATGGGTTGTTTCACTTAGAAGATGGGTTCCTATTTAAAGGCTCACGCCTTTGCATTCCTCAATGCGGATTTAGAGAGCTCCTTATCCAAGAGCTACATGGAGGAGCCCTAGCCGGCCATTCCGGTGTAGAGAAGACAAGAGCAATGTTGAAGGAACACTACTATTGGCCAAAGCTGTCAAGAGATGTAGAGCATTTCATCAAAAGATGTTCTACTTGTCAAATGGCTAAGAGCCATGCGTTGCCTCAAGGCTTGTACTCCCCTCTTCCTATTCCTCAAGCCCCTTGGGAAGATATTAGTTTGGACTTCATTACAGGTTTGCCTAGAACCCAAAGGAACAAAGATTCCATCATAGTAGTTGTGGACCGATTTTCCAAGATGGCGCATTTCATCCCTTGCCACACTACTAATGATGCTACTCAAGTGGCTAACTTGTACTTTAAGGAAATTGTGAAACTACATGGCATTTCTAAGAGTATGGTATCCGATCGTGACCCTACGTTCCTTAGTCACTTTTGGCTCACTTTGTTGTGTAAATTGGGTACTCAACTCAAGTTTAGCACAACATGTCATCCCCAAACCGATGGACAAACTGAAGTCACTAATAGGACTTTGGGTACTTTACTACGAGTCCTTGTGAAGAAGCATTTGAAGAATTGGGATGAGTTGTTGCCCCATGCCGAGTTTGCATTCAATCGAGTGCCTAGCAAGTCCACCCAACTCTCTCCTTTTCAAGTTGTCTATGGCTATAATCCCAGGAGTCCGTTGGATCTTATTCCTATTCCCACTCCTACAAAACTTAGTTGGGAAGCCGAGAAACGAGCCAAGGAAATTCAAGAACTTCATGCTCGCGTTCGTGACAACATAGCCAAGGCTAATGAGAGAGCCATGCAAAGCGCCAACAAGCACCGGAAAGAGGTACATTTTCAGCCTGGAGACTTGGTTTGGATTCACCTGCGAAAGGAACGTTTTCCTTCTAAAAGAAAATCTAAGTTGATACCTCGATCCGATGGGCCCTTTGAGATCCTTGAGAAGGTTGGGCCCAATGCTTACAAGGTTGATCTTCCCGGAGATTATGGAGTTTCAGCTACATTCAATGTCTCTGACCTTAGCCCCTATTTTACTGATGAGCCCCTTCCTAGTTTGAGGGCAAACTTTCACTCACCCGGGGGGAATGATGTTCTTTTTTTGTTCTTTTTTTCATTCCATCTCAATCAACCTTCCATTTTCTCTTTACTTTGGTTCAATTCTTATTTGGGTTTATTTGAGTTTGATTTGGTTCACTTACCACCCACTTATACATCAATTGGTATCAGAGCAAAGGTTTTAAAGTGACCCACATCACACCCAAATACATTAAAAAAAAAAAAAACCCATGAACATCTAGTGTCCACAGGCCAGAAATTTCGCACGGTGCCCCCGTGCCATACCACACGACCGTGCCATATTCATTTTCCAGAAATCTTCAAGTCGAGACGCAGCACGGTGCCCCCGTGCCTACCAGCACGACCGTGCCACCCTACTTTTCTGCATTTCCTCAAGTCGAAGCATAGCACGGCCTGCCCGTGCCCCCTTGCACCACCGTGCCACTTGCCCTGCTGCATATTCTTCCTTCAAAGCATCTCCAACATGTCTACAAAGTCCACAAGAAGTGACCAAGCACGTGTGGAAGACTTAGAAGCTCAAGTCACTTATCTTCGAACTCAACTTGGGCAACTTTCGGAGGAAAAACGAAGGTGGGCTCATAGCCCCACTCCCTCTCATCCTCATGAACCGGTGGTTGAATCGGAAGAAGAAGTCCTTCAATCCCGAGCCAATTCTAGTGACGAAGAAGCCCCAAGGAGACGAAGGCAAGGAAGCAATATTGGTGGTGTCCGAATTGACATCCCCGAATTTGAAGGCCAACTTGACCCGGACTTATTTCTCGATTGGTTGCACACCATTGAGAGGATCTTTGAATATGAGGACATCCCGGAGGACAAGAAGGTAAAACTCGTAGCCCTTAAACTCCACAAATATGCTTCAATCTGGTGGGCTAACCTTGGAGCGAAAAGAGCAAGAAATGGGAAAGGGAAAATTAGAACGTGGGCCAAAATGAAAGAAAAACTCAAGGCCAAGTTTCTTCCCTCACACTATGTGCAAGATAATTATCTGAAACTCCACCGCCTCAAGCAAGGATCAAAAAGTGTAGAGGAGTACACTCGGGAGTTTGAACAACTCCTACTCAAATGCGACTTGAAAGAAGATGACTCTCAAACCTTGGTAAGATACTTAACCGGACTTGATGAGTCTATTGCTCATATTGTTGAATTGCAACCATATTCATCCCTTGATGATTTGAGTTCTCTAGCCTACAAGGTAGAACAACAAAAGAAATCAAAGGGAAAGAGTATCCTTTCCAAGCCTCTCTCTCGTCCTTACCCCACACAAAGGCTTCCGTACTACCCTCCTTCTCCACAAAATCCCCCACCTCCACAAACCAAAAACACCACTCCAACCCCTCCAAAACCCTCCACACAAGAGCCCAAATTTAAAGACAAGGTTCGTTGCTTTCGGTGCCAAGGTATGGGACACTATGCATCTGAGTGTCCAAACAAGAGGATCATTTCCCTAGCGGAGTACCAAGAAGCATGTGATGAACATGCCTATGACGAAGAAGAAGGAGAGCACTATGAAGAAGGAAGCTTGGAAGAAGTTGAAGAAGGCCCCGATGAAGGAGAGTTGCTTGTTATCCGCCGGGCCTTGAGTGGAATTGCCACTCAAAAGGACATGGAGCAAAGAGAAGCCATTTTTCACACCAGGTGTACCGTAGGAGACAAGGTTTGTTCCCTTATCATTGATGGAGGTAGTTGTGCTAACGTTGCCTCAAAGACTATGGTGGACAAACTCAAGCTGCAAGTCTCTCCTCGTCCAAATCCCTACACCATACAATGGTTGAATCAAGGCAAAGGTTTGCAAATTACTCACCGTTGTCTTGTTTCCTTTTCAATTGGGAAAAACTATAAAGATGAGATTTGGTGTGATATAGTCCCCATGGATGCTTGCCATATATTATTGGGTAGACCATGGCTTTTTGATAGAAGTGTCATCCATGATGGCCGGATGAACACTTACTCTTTTCTCAAGGACCGTAAGAAAATCACTCTTACCCCTCTCAAAAGTCCTTCCCCCTCTAAACCAAAAGACAATCCTCATTTGGAAGTCTTCCTTACTACTCTTCTCAAATCTGAGCACCATGAGTATGAGTCTTTTAAAGACTTAATACTTTTACAAGAAGAGTCTAAGCCACCATCTCCCTCACATCCACTACTCACCCCTCTCCTACAAGCCTATCACCATGTTTTTCCACAAGAAATTCCACATGGCCTTCCCCCTCCAAGATCTATCCAACACAAGATAGACCTCGTTCCCGGATCCGTACTTCCAAACAAGCCGGCATACCGGATGTCTCCAAGCGAAACACAAGAAATCCAAAGACAAGTGGATGATCTCTTGTCCAAGGGTTTAATTCGGGAAAGTCTAAGCCCATGTGCCGTGCCCGCCCTCCTTGTTCCTAAGAAGGATGGTAGCATGCGCATGTGTGTTGATAGCCGGACAATAAACAAGATCACTATCAAGTACCGGTATCCTATTCCCCGATTGGAAGATCTATTGGATGAATTACACGGAGCCGCTATCTTTTCTAAGATTGATCTTAGAAGTGGCTATTATCAGATTCGCATTTTTGAAGGTGATGAATGGAAAACCGCCTTTAAGACTAAAGGAGGTTTATATGAGTGGCTTGTAATGCCATTCGGGCTTACTAATGCCCCGAGCACTTTTATGAGACTCATGAACCAAGTTCTCAAGCCCCTCATTGGAACTTGTGTTGTTGTTTACTTTGATGATATCTTGGTCTATAGCAAGACCGAGGAGGAGCATGCCAAGCATTTGCAACAAGTTTTGGAGATTCTTTCACAAGAACAACTTTATGGCAATATGGAGAAATGCTTTTTCTTCACTCCTCAAGTGGTATTCTTGGGTTTCATTGTTTCCGCCCAAGGCCTCCAAGTTGATGAAAGCAAGATCAAGGCTATTCAAGAGTGGCCAACTCCTACATCCATCACTCAAGTAAGGAGTTTTCATGGCCTAGCCTCATTTTACCGGAGGTTCATTAGAAATTTCAGCACAATTATGGCTCCTATGACCGAGGTAATTAAAGGCAAAGAGTTTTCATGGAACGAGCAAGCACAACAAGCCTTTGAAGAGATCAAGAAGAAGCTCACTAGTTCCCCCGTTCAAGCCTTGCCCGACTTTACCAAAGTCTTTGAAGTAGAGTGTGATGCATCCGGGGTAGGAATTGGAGCTGTCCTATCTCAAGAGAAGAGACCCATGGCCTTTTTCGGTGAGAAGCTCAACGATGCCAAGAAGAAGTACTCCACCTATGACAAGGAGTTTTATGCAATCATTAGAGCATTGGGGCATTGGCGTCATTACTTAGTTGGAGGTGAGTTCATCCTTCATTCAAACCATGAAGCTCTCAAATACATCCAAGGACAACACAAGCTCAACCCTAGACATGCTAAATGGGTAGAGTATCTTCAGTCCTTCCACTTCACTATCCAACATAAGGCGGGAACTCTCAACAAAGGAGCTGATGCATTATCAAGAAGGTACTTATTACTCTCTACTTTGAGTACTAAAGTACTTGGATTTGAAGTTGTTAAAGATTTGTACCCAAAAGATGATGATTTCAAGGACATTTTTGAGAAGTGTCTTAAACACCCCCATGGGTTGTTCCACTTAGAAGATGGGTTCCTATTCAAAGGTTCACGCCTTTGTATACCTCAATGTGGATTTCGTGAACTACTTATCCAAGAGCTACATGGAGGAGCCCTAGCTGGCCATTTTGGTGTCGAGAAGACTAGATCGATGTTGAAGGAACACTACTGATGGGGACCATCATGATCAAACTCCAAATGCACAACCAGCAACTCCACACACCCCCTCAAGCCCCAAGGAAGTCAAGAGCATCCATGCCTTGGTCAAGGAAGTCATAGAGCATTCGGACAGAACATGAGCAGATTCAACTGGAAATTGGCCCGGTTTTGTGCATCTTTTGGGACTTGAAGGTGAGGGGATGTGATGTATGCTTGCAATGAACACAACCCAAGCTAACTCCACCCTTGTTCTTGCTAAGGAAACTAAGGGAGGAAAGGGAGAGAGTGTAGAAGATAAGAGGAGAGTTGATAGAGCAAGCACCTTCAAGAGATAATCCAAGAGGAGCCACTCTTGTTGGATACTTGGGCAATCCCCTTAGATCAATTAGGAATCACCACCTAATTGAGATAAAGGGACCTAGACACCACTTAAGTTGCCACACTTAAGATATAGACTAGGAATTTTGAGAGGGAGAGTTTCTTTGAGAACTCACAAGCTTATGCATTCAAGTTGGTTCCAAAATGAGGCTCAAGCTGGTTTTTATCAGCTTATGGCCGAGTTCCCTCTCTTCCTAGGCAGCAAATACAAAGCTAAGTACATATGGGGAAGAGAAACACATCTAATCAGCCACTTCTAGTTAGACACCTCACTACCTAGCTTAATCTACCTCATTAGGGGTTATTATGCCTCCCAAATGAGGTGTCAAGCTTACAAAAGTCCTAGGTTGCAGCAAGATGAGTCATTCAGCAAGTGGGGATGCAAGTTGACAAGCAAAAAGTCCAAGTAAAACAGCCCTTGTACCGGCTAGCAACAAACCGGGTAAAGGGATGTTTTGCTTGTCCTTTTGGCTGGATAAAACGTCCACAAGGGGGTGCTTTGGATGGGATTTGAACCCTTGACTTGATAAATATTTATGTCCCCTTCCATGCTGCAAAATTTCAGAAACAATGGAGTTGAGTTAGTGGGCCAAACATTCCCTTAATTCGGACTGTGCTGATTGGCGCCCTGCAGTGCACTGTCTTCAGTTTTGGGCTTGGTTGGCTGACCAAATGGACTCCAAATGCCTTGCAAAAGGTCTTGTTGGAAAGCTAAGATCCTAAGCTTTAAGGGGGTGGTGCGTGCAGGAAATTTCCCCCTCTATATTTTGCTCCAACAGCGACACAAAACCGGGCCAGAAACTGGACGAACTGGGCAGTGCATCTTCTGCTGTGTTTATGAGTTTTCTGACCAAGGCATGAACTTCTTTGGCCTCCTTGGGGGTTGAATGGGTGTGAGGGTTTGCTGAATGTATGGATGAAGCTTGGGCACGATGGTCCCCATCAGGATGAATGACTGCCTTGCCCCCCTCTCTTTAAGTTTAAGATATTAGGAATCCAATAAAACAAGTTGCAAAGGATTTGGAGGTCGTTTGGTTAGTCAATCAGCAGGATCTTTCTAAGTGCGCAGGCTGGGCGCCAAAACAGCAGCATCCGAATTAAGGAAGAAATTGGACCACCAACTTAAGTCCACTCTTTCTGAAATTTTGCAGCATGAAAGGGGACATAAATATTTATCAAGTCAAGGGTTCAAATCCCATCCAAAGCACCCCCTTGTGTTGGTTTTACCCAGCCAAAAGGACAAGCAAAACACCCCTTTAACCGGTTTCTTCCTAGCCGGTACAAGTGGGCTGATTTCTTGGGTTTTGCTTCATCCACTTGCTGAGTTGATTGCTTTTGCTGCATTTTAGAACCATTGTAAACTTGACACATCATTTAGGAGGCATCATGGCCCCTAATGAAGTAGATTAAGCTAGTGGTGAGGTGTTAAGCTAGGTGAGTGATGGATGTAATGTGTTTCCCCTCTCCCAAATGTACTTGGCCTTGTTTTTGCTGCATGGGAAGGGGGAGGAGACTCGGCCATCCTAGCATAAAATCAGATGGCTTCTCATTTTGTAAACCAACTTTGAATGAATGAATTTGTGAGTTCCCAAACTCTCTCTACAAAAAACTAGTGTTATATCTTGAGTTGGGCAACTCAAGTGGGTCTCTAGGTCTCTTTCTCTCAACTAGAAGGTGATTAAATTCTGTAACTAGTTGATACAAAGAGATTGCCCAAGTGTTCTCCAAGGGTGGCTCCTCGGATTATCCCTTGCAAGGTCACTTGACTATCCAAACTCTTGATTTCTCCTCTCCCTTGCTGTTTTTCCTTCTTCTTGTTTTAGATTCCACTTTGAGGCAAGTTGTGAGTTGGTTTCTTCTTCTTACAACCTTCCATCAAATTGGTATCAGAGCTTAGGCTATCTTTCTTGGCCAAGCTTCCTTGCCCAAACACATCCCAAACACCCAAACTCACAAAACAGCCCAAACACATCCGCCACAAATTTCAGCCGTGCCCAACCAGAGACTTGACACGGGCACACTGTGCCATATACGCACGACCGTGCCACAATTCCAGCCCAGACAACCTTTGCCAGCAGCTCAGCACGGTCAGGCCGTGCCTACTAGCACGACCGTGCCTACCCCTCCCCGCCCCAAAACACTCATTCTCCCTTCCAAAGCCGATATGTCTTCTAGCCTCACACCCGAGCAAGTGGCCGAGCAAGCCCTGAGGGAGAAAGCCGAGGTAGAAGCTCAACTAAAGTATCTCCAAAAGCAACTTGGGCAACTTATGGAAGAGAAGAGGAGAGGTTTATGGAGTTCAAAGAGCTCAAGCAAGCATCAAGACTCGGATGACTCCGAGGGAAGCAACCCCATTAGTGACTCAAGTGAAGGGGAGCTCGCACCAAGGTCCCAACGACATCAAAGGTCAAGGGGACAAAGCTTTGGAGACTTTAAAGTCGACATTCCGGAGTTCGAAGGACAACTAGACCCGGACATCTTCCTTGATTGGCTTCGAACGGTGGAAAGAGTATTTGAATACAAGGACATTCCGGAAAGCAAAAAGGTAAAGCTAGTAGCCTTGAAACTCCGTAAATATGCTTCCATATGGTGGTCTAATGTTGTGTCCAAGAGGGTGAGAAAGGGGAAAAGTAAGATAAAGACTTGGGAGCAAATGAAATCCAAACTTAAGGCCAAGTTCTTACCCCCACACTATCTTCAAGACAATTTCCTTAAACTCCACCACCTCCAACAAGGTTCAAAGAGTGTAGAGGAGTACACTAGGGACTTTGAACAACTTCTTCTAAAGTGTGATTTGAGGGAAGATGATTCCCAAACCTTGATTCGATACTTAAGTGGGCTTGATGAACAAATTGCTCATGTAGTAGAATTGCACCCCTACACTTCCCTTGATGAGTTGAGTGCTCTAGCTCACAAGGTAGAAAAACAAAAGAAGCTCAAAGGCAAGAACCCCATCTCTAAGCCTACCCCACGGCCCTATGGCTTTCAAAAGCCCCCATTCACTCCTCAAAAACCTTCTCCACCCCCAAACCCGAAACCCCCTCAAACAGCCCCCCGACAGACTCCATCCAAGCCACCATCAAAACCCCCTAGTAAGGTTCGATGCTTTCGTTGTCAAGGTCTTGGACATTACGCTTCCGAATGTCCAAACAAGAGAATGGAATCTCTAGCCGAATATCAAGAGTCATTAGAGGAGCTAGAGGTTGAGGAAGAGAAAAATGGAGAAGAAAAGGAGGTGTATGATGGGGATCAGCCCCAAGGGGTTCTTCTAGCTCAAGAGGTCATAAAGGCTTTCCAAGGACTAGAAATCAATCAAGAGATGATCACTTGCATTCTACCGGGTTCATCCTGCGCATGGCCTGACTTTCTGACCTTGGTAACCTGATGTCCTGAGGCTTTAAAGCCAAACTTTTGGTGTTCCTGGAAAGATGGGAGAGTTAGCTGCCCAATAAATCAAGTGTCATCCCATTTGGATGTCATTTGCCCACCCAAACCCTTTGTTAAAGCCCAACTGCCCAAACTGTTCTTCCAGGCCAGATTGTACCCGGTTTTGGAAGCCCAATTTCCCTAACCTAAAGTACTCCTAACAACCTGGAATTTTGAAACCTAGATCCCTTTTTGAGTTGGCTAAAAGGGTGGGAAAAGAAACCAGAGTCAAACGTGTCCCAAGGAGGCTAAAAGAGAGGAAACTTCTAAAGGTGCTTTTTGGAAGTCAGACTGCATCATCTCACTTGTTCTGCTTATAACTCCTGAACGGCTGCACCAACTGAGCTCCAAAAGTAGTCATATGAAAGAGCACTTTCTAAGCTTTCTATTAAGGTATGTTGGAGCCAATTTGGGTAAGTAGAAAGGGAGATATGGCTGCAGAAAGTTGACCCTGCAAAACTGGAAAGCTGCCAGCAACTGTCACCATCACCTTTTGTACTTTTCTTGCTTTTTGTGCTTCCCCTTTTGTCTTGGTCCGATTGGCTTGGTTTGTACCCCTTGTAATCTGAATTTTGAGGCTCCCTCCTATATAAGGGGCCTTTAGGAATGTAAGAAGGCAGCTTGAATTTGAAATACAATAGAAAGTGAGTGTTTACTCTCTCTTTGAAATTCCTAGTTGCTTTAGCTTGAATTGGCTAGTTCAAGTGGTGTTCTTCTAGGTTCCTCTTCTTGCTTATGGTGGTGATTTAATTTTGTATCCATAAGTGAAGGAGGAATAGCCCAACTTCTCTTCTAGGTGGCGCCATTGGCTTATCCTAGACAAGAGGGTTGCATTCTATCTTCCAAAACCGGTTAGAGCTACTTGTTTTGCTTGGTTTGGTTTTCTATGTTTCCCATCTTTTATCTTCATTCTTGGCATCACCTAGGCTACATACATCATCTTGGTATCAGAGCTTAGGCTACCCTCTTGGCCAAGCTTCCACCCCAAACACATTTCTCAAACACAAACCACAAAACGGCCTTTCTTCACCCGCACTGGACAGCATTTTGGCACGGCCTACCCGTGCTTAAGGGCACGACCGTGCCACTGTCTTTCCAGCCACTTTTCACCCTTTGACAGCAAGTTGGCACGGCCTACCTGTGCCTAAAGGCACGACCATGCCACCTCCTTTTCAGCCTATTTTCGTTCTTTTCATTCACAAAGCTTACACGTCATGTCCTTTAGCCGTACTTCCGAACAAATAGCCGAGCAAGCCTTGAGAGAAAAGGCCGAAATGGAAGCTAGAGTTAAGTATTTGCAATCCCAACTTCAAAAACTCATGAGAGAAAAGAGAAACAACTTGAGGGATTCACCTATTCCAAGTGAATCTAGTGACCCGGAAGAGAGTGATTCGGATCTCAACCCATTTGGATCTCAAAGTGGAGCTAGTAGAGGCTCGAGGAGGCAAGGAAGGCACCATGGAGGTGGCTTCAACGACTTCAAGGTTGACATTCCCGAGTTTGAAGGCAAGCTTGATCCGGACGAGTTCTTGGATTGGCTACAAACCGTGGAGAGGGTGTTCGATTACAAGGACATCCCGGATGAAAAGAAGGTAAAACTAGTAGCCCTTAAACTTCGAAAGTATGCTTCTACTTGGTGGGCTAATGTTTTATCTAAGAGGGCTAGGAAGGGGAAGGGGAAGATTAAAACTTGGAGGAAAATGAAAGAAAAACTCAAAGAGAAGTTCCTTCCCTCTCACTACCTTCAAGAGAACTTTTCTAGACTCCACCATTTGAAACAAGGGTCTCTAGGTGTGGAGGAATATACGAGGGAATTTGAGCAATTGATCATAAAATGCGACCTTAAGGAGGATGAGGAACAAACTTTGGTGAGGTATCTTGGTGGGTTGGATGAGAAGATAGCCCATGTAGTAGAATTGTACCCATACACCACCCTTGATGAGTTAAGCTCTTTAGCTCACAAGGTGGAGCTACAAAAGAAAGCTAGGGGGAAGAGTGAAGCCTTTAAACCACAAAATCGTACCTACACTCCTCAAAGGCCTTCCTACACTACCCCAAAGCCCTTTAACCCTCCAAACCCGAAACCACCTCCACCTACGGTCCCCAAAACAGCCCCTCAAATGTCCACAAAACCTAAGGAGACAAGGAGGTGCTTTAGGTGCCAAGGCCTAGGGCACATTGCATCCGAATGCCCAAACAAGAGAGTGGTTACCCTAGCCGAATACCAAGCATCTTTTGAGGAAGAAATGGAGGAAGAGAAGGAGTTGTACTTGAATGAGGCCTTAGAAGAAGTAGAGGAGGGTCCGGATGAAGGTGAACTCTTGGTGGTTAGGCGAGCTTTGAGTGGGTTGGCTACTCAAGATGGGAACGAACAAAGGGAGGCCATCTTTCACACAAGGTGCACCATAGGAGGCAAAGTATGCTCCCTTATCATCGATGGAGGGAGTTGCACCAATGTGGCATCCAAGACCTTGGTGGACAAGCTTCAACTCACGGCATCTCCACACCCCTTTCCATACACCATTCAATGGCTCAACCAAGGCAAAGGTATTCATGTTTCATCCCGTTGCTTAGTTACTTTGAGCATTGGAAAGAACTATAAGGATGAGATTTGGTGTGATGTGATTCCCATGGATGCATGTCATGTACTCCTTGGTAGACCATGGCTTTTTGATAGAAATGTTATGCATGATGGCCGGATGAACACCTACTCCTTCATCTTAGACCACAAGAAAATCACCCTAACCCCCATTCGTCCTTCCCAACTCCTCAAGCCAAAAGAAACCCCACAAAAAGACATCCTCCTCTCCAACCTCCTCAAGGCCGAAAACCATGAGTTTGAATCATTGAAGGAATGGCTTTTACTTAGCCTAGAGAAAACCGAAACCATCACTCATTCCCACCCCCTCCTAATCCCTATTCTCCAAACCTATGATCATGTGTTCCCACAAGAAATACCTCATGGCCTACCCCCTCAAAGGACCATCCAACACAAGATAGACCTCATTCCCGGATCCATCCTTCCAAATAAACCGGCCTATAGAATGAAACCACAAGAAACCCAAGAAATCCAAAGACAAGTGGATGAACTTTTGGCCAAAGGAATGATTCGGGAGAGTTTGAGTCCATGTGCCGTTCCGGCCTTATTGGTTCCAAAGAAGGATAGAAGCATGAGGATGTGTGTGGATAGTAGGGCTATCAACGAGATTACTATTAAGTACCGCTATCCCATCCCTAGGTTGGAGGACCTACTTGATGAGTTGCATGGGGCCACCGTTTTCTCTAAGATTGATCTTAGGAGTGGCTACTATCAAATTCGAATCTATGAAGGGGATGAGTGGAAGACGGCCTTCAAGACTAAAGGGGGACTATATGAATGGTTGGTCATGCCATTTGGCCTTACTAATGCTCCAAGCACTTTCATGCGTCTAATGAATCAAGTCCTCAAGCCTTTCATTGGAAGGTTTGTGGTGGTCTATTTCGATGACATCTTGGTTTATAGCCAAGGTGAGAAGGAGCATGCTAATCACCTCCAACAAGTTCTTGAAGTTCTCTCCCAAGAGAAGTTGTATGGCAACTTGGAGAAGTGTCACTTCTTCACTCCCCAAGTTGTTTTCTTAGGGTATGTTGTTTCGGCCCACGGGATACAAGTTGATGTGATGTATATGTGGGTGGAAAGTGATCCAAATCAAACTCAAATCAAACTTAAGCAAAATGAAAAGAGAGAAAGATGCGAAAGATGAAGAATATCACCAAACAGGATAGAGATGGATAGTGCAAGACTTTGAGTATGAGATAATCCTTCCGGAGCCACACACACCTTGGTCTTGGGCTAATTCCCTTCACTCTTCTGAGGAATCACTCCAAAGAAAAGAAGGAGAACCTAGAACACCACTTGAATTAGCCAAATTCAAGATATAGAACTAGGAATTTTTGGGACACAAATGAGAATCACTCTCAAATGTGCTTGAATTACTCTTGAAAATGCCTTAGAAATCTGATCTACAATGCTCACACGCCCCCCCTTTATATAGGCTCAGCAAAAGACAACAAAAGGACTCAAATAACTCCTAACAATTAAAACTAGTAAAATGAAAAGACTAAGATAAATGGAAAGACACATCATAAAAGGGGTGGGGGAGGTTACAAGGAATATTCTAGGATTTCTTAGCTGATTACACCAATCTAGAAGGCTCCAAAACGTGCACAATGTCAGCCACACAATCACATGTAACCGAAGACTCTTCATATTCTCATAATTAATCCTTGCAGCTGCCTCAACTTGAACAGAGCATAACTTCCAGAATACTCGGCCAAATCACGCGTTCTTGGGCTTGATAGAAAGCCCTGGAAGTCTAGTTTCCAGAATGGGCTCATTTGCTCAATTTGGATAAGCGGTTTAAAAGTTATGGCCCAAACAATGCACCTATCTCAGACTGGACTGGATCAGCATAACGTATCTTTGAGTGATATTTTGCCCAATCAAATGATGTCCAAATTAAACAAACTTGGTGATGGGGACCATCCTTTGGAAACAAGTGAAGACCAAGCCACATGCCTAAGGGACCCTACAACCACCAAAGAAGTCAAAGAGGTTCATACCATGGTCCGAGAAATCATCAAACATGCATTGCACATGCTGCCCGGTTTGGACAGAAATTGGCCCGGTTTTGCAAGCCTAATTACCCAAGCTTAGGTGGACTTAAAGGGCTGCCAAAATTACTTTTTGGAACCCTTAATATGTCAGCTTCAAAGGCATATAAAGAGTTCTAGGTTAGGTATCTAGGAAATAAGTCAATGGGAGCCTTTTTCTAGAAGCAGCAGAAACTGTCCCAGTTTGCACATGCTGCACCTTTTGCCTGATATCTCCCAAACGGCTACTCCAAATGGCGTGCAACTTGAGCCCTGTGAAAGCTGACTTCCAGAGCTTTCCAACAAGACCTATTGCAGCCAATTTGGATGAGAAACCTAGGAGTTATAGCTGTTTAAAGTTGACCCATGTGCACTGAAAAGTTGCTGACATAAAGTAAAAAGCACTTTTCAGCTTTTGTCTTTTGCTTTTTGGTCCCCCCATGCTTTTGGACGTGTAAGAGCTTGTTGGATCCTTTTTTTTTCAGCTTGTTAAAGGTTTCCCCCACTATAAAAGGGAGGCCTTGGGCTGCCAAGAGCATAGATGAACTTGCATTCAGCTTTGAGTTTTGTAAACTCTCTCAAATTCTCTTCAAAATTCCTAGTGTTATATCTTGGGTGTTTGGCAACCTCAAGTGGGTCTCTAGGTCTTCTTAATTCAACTAAGAAGGTGATTAACTTCTGTAACTTAGTTGAAGGAAGAAGATTTGCCCAAGTGTGCAAACTAAGGTGGATTATCATCACCCTTGGTAGTCCACTTGATCTATCTTGGTTCTTGATTTTCTTTTCATGTTTTCTACCCAAGTGCATTCTTGATTCACTTTAGCAAATACTTGCCTTAGTGAAGCTTGAATACATCATTTGGTATCAGAGCTTAGGCTACCCTCTTGGCCAAGCTTCCATCCCCCAAACACATACCAAACACCAAAACCACAAAACAACCCCAAACACGCTCTCTTGCATTTTCCAAACCGTGCACAACCAGAATTGTAGCACGGCCACCCCGTGCCACAGTGGCACGACTGTTGCCACATTTCATTTTCAGTCAGCCCATGCCAGCAGCACAGCACGGCCTGACCGTGCCTACAAGCACGACCGTGCCTACCCCTCCCGTCCCCAAAACACAAATTCTCCACTCCAAAGCCAACATGTCCTCTAGCCTCACTCCCGAGCAAGTGGCTGAACAAGCTTTGAGAGAAAAGGCCGAGCTACAAGCCCAAGTCAAGTACCTTCAAGCACAACTTGGTCACATGATGCAAGAGAAGAGAAGGAACTTGAGAAGTCCTAGGAGTGTAAGCAAACAAGACTCGGATGACTCCGAGGAAGAAGAAAGCAACTCTCTTGAAGACTCCGGTGAGGATGTGTATGCAAGAAGACCAAGGAGGCATCATAGGCCTCAAGAGCGAAGCTACAATGACTTCAAGGTGGATATTCCCAACTTTGAAGGCCAACTTGACCCGGATGTATTCTTGGATTGGCTCCAAACTGTTGAAAGAGTCTTTGAGTTCAAAGACATCCCCGATGAAAGAAAGGTAAAGCTTGTTGCTTTAAAGCTTAGAAAGTATGCTTCCATTTGGTGGTCTAATATTGTGAGTAAAAGAGTTAGGAAGGGTAAAGGGAAGATAAGAACTTGGGAGAAAATGAAGTCCAAACTTAAGTCCAAGTTTTTGCCACCCCATTACTTGCAAGACAACTTCCTTAAACTCCACCACCTCAAACAAGGGTCTAAGAGTGTAGAAGAGTACACTAGAGAGTTTGAACAATTATTGTTGAAATGTGATTTGAAGGAGGATGAATCTCAAACTTTGATTAGATACTTGAGTGGTTTGAATGATGAAATTGCTCATGTTGTTGAACTCCACCCTTACACTTCCCTAGATGAGCTTAGTGCCTTAGCTCACAAAGTGGAGTCACAAAAGAAAGCCAAGGGTAAGGGCATGGCCTCCAAGCCTAACCCCCGTCCTTACCCATTCCAAAAGCCCTCATACTACCCTCCCAAGTCAACTCCAATCTCAAACACAAGACCCCCTCCGCCAAATCCCCCTCAAACCCCCTCAAAACAACCCCCCAAACCCAGTGACAAGAAGAGATGTTTCCGTTGTCAAGGCCTTGGACACTTTGCTTCCGAGTGTCCTAACAAAAGAGTTGTCACTTTGGCCGAGTATCAAGCTCATTGTGAGGAGCTAGATGATGAGAATGATGGGGAAGAAAAGGAGCTTTTTATGACCGAAGCTCTTGAAGAAGTCGAAGAGGGGCCCGATGAAGAAGAAATGCTTGTGATAAGAAGAGCCTTGAGTGGTATTGCTTTCCAAAATGACATGGAACAAAGGGAGAACATCTTCCACACCCGGTGTACCGTGAAGGGGAAGGTTTGCTCTCTTATTATTGATGGTGGAAGTTGTGCCAATGTTGCTTCCAAGACTCTAGTGGACAAACTCAAGCTATCGGTCTCTCCACACCCAAGCCCTTACACCATACAATGGCTCAATCAAGGTAAAGGCTTGCAAATCTCCTCTCGTTGTTTACTTAGCTTTTCAATTGGTAAAAGTTACAAGGATGAGATTTGGTGTGATATTGTGCCCATGGATGCTTGTCATGTTCTCTTGGGACGTCCATGGTTGTTTGACCGAAGTGTGATGCATGATGGTCGGTTAAACACATATACATTTGCCAAAGACCACAAAAGATCACCCTTACCCCTCTCAAATCCAACTCACAAAAAAGGCCTCAAGACACTCCTAGCATGGATGTCTTTCTTACTACCCTACTCCATTCCCAACTCCATGAATATGATGATTTCAAGGAGTGGATTTTACTTGGCCAAGAACCGGCCGAAGCTAAGGATTCTTCCCATCCTTTGCTTTCCTCTCTCCTCAAAGATTTCCAACATGTCTTCCCTAGTGAGGTTCCCCATGGCCTGCCTCCCAAAAGAACCATACAATACAAAATTGACCTCGTCCCTGGTGCCACCCTCCCAAATAAGCCGGCCTACCGAATGAATCCCCAAGAGACTCAAGAGGTGCAACGACAAGTAGATGATCTTCTTGCCAAAGGCTTGATTCGTGAGAGCCTTAGCCCATGTGCCGTGCCGGCCCTGCTTGTTCCGAAGAAAGACGGGTCAATGAGGATGTGTGTGGATAGTAGAGCGATAAACAAAATCACTATCAAATATCGCTTTCCTATTCCACGGTTGGAGGATCTCTTAGATGAGCTTCATGGAGCCACCATCTTTTCTAAGATTGATCTTAGAAGTGGCTACTACCAAATCCGGATTTATGAAGGAGATGAGTGGAAGACGGCCTTCAAAACTAAAGGAGGCCTCTATGAGTGGCTTGTCATGCCATTCGGGTTGACAAATGCACCAAGCACTTTCATGAGGCTTATGAACCAAGTTCTAAAGCCCCTTATCGGCAAATTTGTTGTTGTCTACTTTGATGACATATTGGTGTATAGCAAGAGTGAAGAAGAGCATGCCCATCACCTACACCAAGTCTTGAGTATCCTATCTCAAGAAGAGCTCTATGGAAACTTGGAGAAGTGCCACTTTTTCACTTCTCAAGTCATATTTTTGGGCTATGTTGTCTCGGCTCAAGGGATTCATGTTGATGAGAGCAAAATCCAAGCAATCCGAGATTGGCCCGTTCCTACTTCCATTCCACAAGTTAGGAGCTTTCATGGCCTAGCCTCTTTCTATAGGAGGTTTGTGAGAGATTTTAGCACCATTGTTGCCCCCATGACCGAGGTGCTTAAGGCCAAAAGATTTGAGTGGACCAATCAAGCTCAAAGGGCCTTTGAAGAAATCAAGTACAAGCTCACAAGTGCACCCGTTCTAGCTCTACCAAGCTTCTCCAAAGTCTTTGAGGTAGAGTGTGATGCTTCCGGTGTTGGGATAGGGGCTATCCTATCTCAAGAGAAGAGGCCCCTTGCCTTCTTTAGTGAGAAGCTCAATGATGCAAAGAGGAAGTACTCTACTTATGACAAGGAGTTCTATGCTATTGTGAGAGCTTTGGAGCATTGGAGGCACTACTTGGTGGGAGGAGAATTCATTCTCCATTCGGATCATGAGGCACTCAAATTCATACAAGGGCAACACAAGCTCAACCCAAGGCATGCAAAGTGGGTTGAGTACCTCCAAGCCTTTCATTTTGTGATCCACCACAAGTCGGGTCAACTCAACAAAGGAGCGGATGCATTATCAAGAAGGTACCTCTTACTCTCTACCTTGGAATCCAAAGTCCTTGGTTTTGAGATTGTTAAGGGGTTGTATGCCCAAGATGAAGATTTCAAGGAAACTTATGAGAAGTGCTCTATCCATGCCCACGGTCTATTTCATTTAGAGCATGGGTTTCTCTTCAAAGGGACCCGGCTATGCATACCAAGGAGTGGGTTTCGGGAACTCCTCATTCAAGAGCTCCATGGTGGGGCTTTGGCCGGACATTTTGGCATTGAGAAGACTCGCTCCATGCTCAAGGAGCACTACTATTGGCCAAGCATGTCCAAGGATGTAGAGCACTATGTGAGAAGGTGTTCTACTTGTCAACAAGCCAAGAGCCACTCTCGGCCCCAAGGTCTATACACTCCTCTCCCCATTCCTCAAGGTCCTTGGGAGGATGTGAGTTTAGACTTCATCACGGGTTTGCCACGAACCCAAAGGCACAAAGATTCAATCATGGTAGTGGTGGACCGATTCTCAAAGATGGCACACTTCATAGCATGCCATACCACCAATGATGCTTCCTCCATTGCCAACCTTTACTTCAAAGAGATAGTTCGTCTCCATGGAATTCCAAGAAGCATGGTGTCGGATAGGGACACCAAGTTCCTAAGTCACTTTTGGCTTACCTTGTGGAGAAAGTTTGGCACTCACCTCAAGTTTAGCACTACATGCCACCCCCAAACCGACGGTCAAACTGAAGTGACTAATAGGACTTTGGGCACTTTGCTTAGAGTTCTAGTCAAGAAGAGCATCAAAGGGTGGGATGAGTTGCTCCCTCATGCGGAATTCGCCTTCAACCGAGCTCCAAGCAAGGCAACCACTCTTTCACCTTTCCAAGTGGTGTATGGTTACAATCCAAGGACTCCCTTAGACTTGGTTCCAATCCCAAATCCAACTAAGTTTAGTTGGGAGGCCGAGGAGAGGGCCAAAGAAATTCAAGAGCTACACACCAAGGTGAGGGAAAGAATTGAGAAATCCAATGAGCAAGCCAAGCAACGAGCCAATAAGCATAGGAAAGATGCTCAATTTCAACCGGGAGACTTGGTTTGGATTTATTTGAGGAAAGAGAGGTTCCCTAGCAAGCGCAAATCCAAGCTCATGCCAAGGTCAGATGGTCCATTTGAAGTCATTGAGAAGATTGGTCCTAATGCTTATAAGATTGGCCTCCCACGAGAGTATGGAGTCTCGGCCACCTTCAATGTGGCCGATCTTAGTCCATATTATGATGAAGATGATCAACTTCCGAGTTTGAGGTCAAACTCCAACCAATCCGGGGAGGTATGATGGGGACCATCCTTTGGAAACAAGTGAAGACCAAGCCACATGCCTAAGGGACCCTACAACCACTAAGAAGTCAAAGAGGTTCATACCATGGTCCGAGAAATCATCAAACATGCATTGCACATGCTGCCCGGTTTGGACAGAAATTGGCCCGGTTTTGCAAGCCTAATTACCCAAGCTTAGGTGGACTTAAAGGGCTGCCAAAATTACTTTTTGGAACCCTTAATATGTCAGCTTCAAAGGCATATAAAGAGTTCTAGGTTAGGTATCTAGGAAATAAGTCAATGGGAGCCTTTTTCTAGAAGCAGCAGAAACTGTCCCAGTTTGCACATGCTGCACCTTTTGCCTGATATCTCCCAAACGGCTACTCCAAATGGCGTGCAACTTGAGCCCTGTGAAAGCTGACTTCCAGAGATTTCCAACAAGACCTATTGCAGCCAATTTGGATGAGAAACCTAGGAGTTATAGCTGTTTAAAGTTGACCCATGTGCACTGAAAAGTTGCTGACATAAAGTAAAAAGCACTTTTCAGCTTTTGTCTTTTGCTTTTTGGTCCCCCCATGCTTTTGGACGTGTAAGAGCTTGTTGGATCCTTTTTTTTCAGCTTGTTAAAGGTTTCCCCCACTATAAAAGGGAGGCCTTGGGCTGCCAAGAGCATAGATGAACTTGCATTCAGCTTTGAGTTTTGTAAACTCTCTCAAATTCTCTTCAAAATTCCTAGTGTTATATCTTGGGTGTTTGGCAACCTCAAGTGGGTCTCTAGGTCTTCTTAATTCAACTAAGAAGGTGATTAACTTCTGTAACTTAGTTGAAGGAAGAAGATTTGCCCAAGTGTGCAAACCAAGGTGGATTATCATCACCCTTGGTAGTCCACTTGATCTATCTTGGTTCTTGATTTTCTTTTCATGTTTTCTACCCAAGTGCATTCTTGATTCACTTTAGCAAATACTTGCCTTAGTGAAGCTTGAATACATCACTTGGGCTTATTTGAAAGATGAAATCTTAAACTTCAAAAGCACATGGGCCCTCAAGTTGTGGGTCCACTTGAGCTTGTCCAAAAGTGGTCACAAAAATCGGGTTCCGCAGGGATGAATTCGGCACCAAATTTCTAGCAAAGCTTAACCTCTTTTTGACCTCTCCATAGTGTCGCGAGTCTTTGAACTCACTTAAGAAGACCAAATAGGCACATTTCCATGCATGATCTTCTTTGACCCTTTTCTTCTTTGAAATTGGACTTGAATAAAAATGATGCATATGGAAATATGCATCATGATGAGAGCAAAGTCCAATCCATCCGAGAATGGCCGGTTCCTTCATCTATCCACCAAGTGAGAAGTTTTCATGGCTTAGCCTCTTTTTATAGGAGGTTTGTCAAGAGTTTTAGCACAATCATGGCTCCTTTGACTGAGATCCTCAAGTCCAAGAAGTTTGAGTGAAATGAAAAGGCCCAAACCGCCTTTGAAGATGTCAAGGAGAAACTCACTAGTGCACCCATACTTGCTCTTCCAAGCTTCTCCAAGATATTTGAGGTTGAGTGATGTATATTTTCAAGGGGCTCATTTTCATTCTTTAAACTCAACTTCAAGGGAGGTAAGTTTCAAACAAGTTCATGCATGGCAAGGCTCCTCTTTGGTTCCAATATTTGAATTTCATGACAAAAGACACTTTATGGAGTTCTATTTGAACGTCAAAGTGCCTTTTTCAAACGGGTTTTCCAAATGGGGATCAAGAGTACCTTGCATTTCAATGATGGAGACCATCATGAGAAGCCCAAGGACCATCAAGCTCAGCCCAAGGAGGACTCACTCAAGCTTCAAGAAGTCAAAGAAGTTGCAAAACTTTGCCGAAAATTGGCGTTCATGCTCGAAGAGGTAATGCCGCCTTCATCCCGAAATTTCCCGATTTTTTTGTGTGCACTTTTGGCCTAACTAAAGTGGTCCCACAACTTAGGGCTCCACATGGTTTTGAAGTTTAAGATCTCAGCCTTCAAACAAGCCCAATTATGTTTACGTCATTTGGTTGGGCTAAATATTACTCAAAGAAGACACGTCCTGCTCCAGTCCAGTTCTGATATAGGTGTAATGTTCGGACCATAACTTTTGATCTACTTATCCAAATTCAGCAAATGAGCCAATTCGGGAAAATAGATTTCCAGGGATTTCCAACAAGCCCAGAATCACCTGATTTGGACGTGTGTGCTGAGAGATATGCTCAGTTGAAGTGGAGGCTGCTGCAAGGATTAAATGCTGGGCAAATGAAGAGACTTTGGTTACATGACATCATGTGGATGACATCATGCACGACTTGGAGTGTTCTAGATGGATGTCTTCAGCTGATTGGAAGCCTAGAATATTCTTTGTAACCTCCCCCACCCCTTTATGTTGAGTCTTTTCCATTTTCCAAGCCTTTTCAATTTTCTAGTTTTAATTGCTAGGAGTTTTTAAGTCTTTTGGTTATCTTTGTTTAGCCTATAAATAGGTGGGTTATGTAGTTGCATTTGAATGCAGAGTGGTAAGCTTTCCCAAAGTGAAATACAATTACCTTTGAGTGTGATTCTCAAAAGTATTCCAAATCCCTAGTTCTATATCTTGAATTTTGGCAAGTTCAAGTGGTGTTCTAGGTTCTCTTCCTTTTCCAATTGGAGTGATTCCTTGGTGAAGACAAGAGAATTTGCCCAAGATCAAGTCCTTGAGTGGCTCCGTGAAGGATTATCTCAAGTGCAAGGTCTTGTTTATCCTTTGTTTTTTTTTTTTGTTATTATTCTTCGATCCATCTCAATCTATCTTCCATATTCACTTTTCTTTGGTTTGATTCTTGTTTGGAATTTGTTTGAGTTTGATTTGGTTCACTTACCACCCACATATACATCATTGAGTGTGATGCCTCGGGAGTGGGAATAGGGGCGGTCCTATCACAAGAAGGCCGGCCCTTAGCTTACTTTAGTGAGAAACTCAATGAGGCCAAGCGAAAATATTCAACATATGATAAGGAGTTTTACGCCATAGTAAGGGCCTTGGAACATTGGAGACACTATTTGGTGGGAGGAGAATTCATCCTCCATTCGGATCATGAGGCGCTCAAGTTCATACAAGGGCAACATAAGCTCAACCCAAGGCATGCTAAATGGGTGGAATATCTTCAAGCTTTCCACTTTGTGATCCACCACAAGTCTGGGCACTTAAACAAGGGTGCGGATGCTTTGTCTAGGAGATATCTCCTCCTCTCATCCCTTGATTCAAGAGTCCTTGGGTTTGAATTGATCAAAGAGTTGTACCCCAAAGATGAAGACTTCAAGGAGACCTTTGAAGTATGCTCACGGCACCCCCATGGCCCATTTCACATTCAAGAGGGGTTCTTATTCAAAGGGAACCGGCTATGTGTTCCCAAAGGAGGTATTAGGGAGCTTTTGATTAAAGAAGTCCATGGAGGGGCTTTGGCCGGCCACTTTGGCATTGAGAAGACCACACTCATGTTGAAAGAACACTACTATTGGCCCAAGATGGCCAAGGATGTTGAGCATTATGTTAAACGGTGTTCTACTTGTCAACTTGCCAAAAGTCATGTCTTGCCTCAAGGTCTTTACTCACCCTTACCGGTCCCACAAGCTCCTTGGGAGGATGTAAGTTTAGACTTCATTACCGGCCTTCCAAGGACACAAAGAAACAAGGACTCCATCATGGTGGTAGTTGATCGGTTCTCCAAGATGGCACACTTTGTCTCATGCCATACCACTCATGATGCCACTCAAATTGCTAGTCTCTACTTCAAGGAGATTGTGAGGCTCCATGGCATTCCCAAGAGCATGGTATCCGACCGGGATAGCAAGTTCATGAGTCATTTTTGGCTCACTTTATGGAAGAAGATGGGCACTCATCTCAAATTTAGCACATCATGTCACGCCCAAACGGATGGCCAAACCGAGGTCACCAATAGGACCTTGGGTACTTTGTTGAGGGTCCTAGCCAAGAAGAGCACAAAGGGTTGGGACGAGTTGCTTAGCCATGCCTAGTTTGCCTACAATCGAGCGCCAAGCAAAGCCACGGGCCTTTCTCCATTCCAAGTTGTCTATGGGTTCAACCCTTGTACTCCTATTGACCTCACACCCCTCCCTACCCCAACCAAGTTTAGTTGGGAGGCCGAGAAAAGGGCAAAGGAAATCCAAGAGCTCCATGCCCAAGTGAGAGCTAAAATCGAGAGGTCCAATGATCAAACCAAGGAACGGGTGAACAAGCACCGAAAGGAAGTCCAATTTAAGCCCGGGATTTAGTATGGATCCATCTAAGAAAGGAACGATTTCCAAGCAAAAGAAGGTCCAAGCTTCTTCCACGCTCGGATGGCCCATTCAAGATCCTTGAAAAGATCAATTCCAATGCATACAAGGTTGACAATAATAGGATGTGACAATGCAACAGAATTCAACCAAGAACACAACGCAACAATGAAAAACAAGAATAAAGGACACAGAGAATTTTTACGTGGAAACCCAATGTGGGAAAAAACCACGGTCGGCGACAGCACACCGACAAATTTCACTATGAGCAGAGTGGTACACCACAATCACTTCAGTGATTAAGAGCAGAATTACAATACTCTCAATTGAATTCTCTCACAAATAACCTCACTCTCTCAATGTGTTTTCTATACTGGAGTGTTTTGAAACCTAGGCTTGACCCTCCTTTTATAGGGCCTGAAGAATAGGGTTTTTTTCCCCTTCTTGGAAAAACCCTAGCCGCCGCAGAGGAGTCCTCCTTGAAGACAGAAACCCTAGCCGCATCCGAAAGAGGCGGCGAAAAGACACGTGGCACGACCGTGCCCCGTGGCACGGTCACCCCGTGTCACATGGCACGGCACCCCCGTGCCAATTTTCTGTCCCTCTCGTCTTCGGCTCTTCGTCTTGGCACGCCCGTGTCTGTGCAGCATGGGCTCCCCGTGCCGATACTCGAGATTTTGGGCCATAAAACCCAACAATCTCCACCTTGGACCAAAATCTCCAATCTTCAACTTTCCGTCGCCGTCGTCCACCCCTAAGGGTGTTGCCCCCCATGGGGCTATGCCCCGCAGGGCTTCTCAATGACTGTGAACTCCCACTAAGTCCAAGCAATGCTCGAACTTAGCTGTAGGTAGAGGCTTTGTAAGCATGTCAGCAGGATTCTCTGAGGTGTGAACTTTCTTCATCATTATTTCTCCTGCAGCAACTGTATCTCGTACATAATGATATTTGACGCTGATATGCTTGGTCTTCGTGTGGTAGGCATCATTCTTTGTCAGATGTATGGCACTCTGACTATCAGAATATACCACAGTAGCAGATTGTGGTATTCCAAGCTCCATTACCAGTCCCCTTAGCCAGGTAGCTTCCTTCACCCCTTCAGTGGCAGCAATATACTCAGCTTCTGTTGTGGACAGAGCTGCAATAGATTGTAAAGACGCTTTCCAAGAGATAGCGCCCCCACACATAGTAAAGATGTACCCAGATATGGACCTCCTCCTATCCAAATCACCAGCATAGTCAGAATCAACATACCCTACTACATCAGATGTAGCAACCTTGTTTCTATCAAATACCAGCCCTTTTCCCACAGTTCCCTTTACATACCGCAGGATCCATTTTACACCCTCCCAGTGATCCTTTCCAGGATTATGCATATATCTACTTACCACACTTACAGCATGTGATAAGTCTGGTCTGGTACAGACCATGGCATACATCAAACTCCCTACAGCACTGGAGTATGGTACATTGGACATTCTACCGATGTCCTCTTCTGTTTGCGGACAGCATTCCGCAGACAGTCTAAAATGTGCAGCAAGAGGGGTAGACACTGCCTTGCAGTCCCTCATATTGAACTTCCTTAATACCTTCTCAAGATATTTTTCTTGAGACAGGTATAATTTTCCCTCCTTTCGATCCCTGTGAATCTCCATGCCCAGTATCCTTTTAGCTGCACCTAAATCTTTCATTTCGAATTCCTTACTGAGTTGAGATTTTAGCATGCTAATCAGGTTTTTATCTTTAGATGCAATTAGCATGTCATCAACATACAGTAGTAGATAGATAAAGGACCCATCACCATATTGTCTAAAGTATACACAATTATCATATCTACTACGTATGTAACCATTATCAATCATAAACGTGTCAAAACGTTTATACCACTGCCTAGGAGCCTGCTTGAGTCCATACAAGGACTTTTTCAACTTACATACCATGTGTTCCTTATCAGGAACAGCAAACCCTTCAGGTTGCTTCATATATATCTCCTCTTCCAGCTCACCATGCAGGAAGGCTGTTTTTACATCAAGCTGTTCCAACTCCAAGTTAAACAATATCACAATGGATAACAATAATCGAATAGAGGTGTGTCTGACTACAGGAGAGAAAACCTCATTGTAGTCTATACCTTCCCGTTGGTTGCAACCACGAACAACCAACCTTGCTTTCCACCTTGCATCCTCTACCCCAGGAATGCCCTCCTTCTTCTTGTATATCCATTTGGCAGTTAAGGCCCGTCGGCCTTTAGGCAGGTTACATAACTCCCAAGTCCCATTTTTCTGCAGACTTTCCATTTCTTCTTGCATAGCCAGAACCCAATTGGGTGAACTTGGGCAGGTGATGGCTTCAGTATAATTTGAAGGCTCAGTTCCTTCAGACACTTCCTCTGCAACTGAAAGTGCAAATGCTATCAGCCCTTCATCATCGTTGTACCGGGCCGGTCTCCTGATCTCCCTGCGAGGACGATCACGTGCTATAGAGTGCTCAACCTCCTCCTGAGGTTGTTTAGTGCTGATAGCCCCAGGCTCAGTGACCTGGACTTCCCTCATAGTTTCTTCAACAGCTCCACCTTGAGCTGTAGCAGTCTCCAGCTCCACCTCCATGCTGGTGTCTTGCTGAGTTCCTGCACCAGTAGAAGGAGCAGCAGCATTCTTTCCAGAAGATAATATATCAGACTCATTGAAAGTAACATCCCTACTTTGTATTACTTTCTTAGAATCAGGACACCACATACGATACCCCTTAGATTCACTAGCATACCCCAAAAACATACATTTAACTGCTCTAGGTGCTAGTTTTCCTCATTTACATGAGCATACACAGGACACCCAAATACCCTGAGATTAGAGTAGTCAACAGGATTACCTGACCATACTTCTTCTGGAATCTGAAACTCGATGGAGGAGTGTGGTGATCGATTCACCAGGTAGCAGGCCGTAGAAATGGCCTCAGCCCAAAACGCTTTGCGATCCCAAAGCCCAGCAGTTGAAAGCAAACACCGTGCTTTCTCTAACAATGTCCTGTTAATTCGTTCTGCGACCCCATTCTGTTGTGGTTTCCCGACCAAGGTTTTATGCCTGGCTATGCCGTTTGCGGTGCAGAATTCTTCAAACTCAGATTCAACAAACTCCAGGCCATTATCAGTCCTGAGTTTCTTGATCCTTTTGCCAGTCTGGTTCTCAACCAGAGCCTTGAATTTCTTGAACATTGAGAATGTCTCGTTTTTCTGTCTCAAGAAATACACCCAAATTTTTCGTGAGAAATCATCAACAAATGTTAACATGTAACGCTTACCTCCCATCGAAGGTACCTTAGAGGGACCCCACAAATCAGAATGGATGTAGTCCAGGACCCCCTGAGTACGGTGACTAGCCTTTGAGAAACTTACCCTTTTCTGTTTCCCAAATACACAGTGATCACAAAAATCCAACTTACCCGTACTTGCGTTACCAAGACAACCTTTCTTACCCAGAATGGTCATCCCTTTCTCACTCATATGGCCCAGCCTCATGTGCCATAACATTGTCTCATCTGCTGTACTTACCGCAGCTACTCCTGTAACTGTGGCTCCTTGCAGGATGTAGAGACTGCCCTGCCTCAGTCCCTTCATCATCACCATGGCTCCTTTAGCCACCTTTAGAGCTCCATTCTCCATGACGATTCTGCAACCATTAGACTCAAGAGTACCCAAAGAGATCAAGCAACGAGTCATATCAGGAATGTGACGCACTTTAGACAAGGTTCTAATAGTGCCATCATGGGTTTTAATCTGAACTGTACCTATCCCTGCAACCTTGCATTCAGCATCGTTGCCCATAAGTACAACCCCAGACTCCACAGGTTCATAAGTTATAAACCAGTCCCTACGAGGACACATGTGGAACGTGCAACCAGAATCTAAAACCCAATTATCATTCATTCCTCTCCCAGAGGTGGTAGCTAAAGAAGTAGTAAGCAGTACATCCCCATCTGACTCAGACTCTACCACACAGTCAGCAGTAGCAGTTTTACCCTTTTCTTCAGTCTTGTTCTTTAACTTCCAACAATTAGCCTTTATGTGACCCAATTTTTTGCAAAAGTGGCAGGTTTTATTAGCATGAGGATTTCTCGATTTAGAACGGCTCTTCCTATTACCGTTTCCCTTCTTCTCAGTTGTCCTACCCCTAACTGCCAACCCTTCACCCTGGTCAGTATGAATGTCATGGTCAAACTTTTCTTTTGAAAGAAGGTTAGCCTTGACATCCTCAAACGATATAGTATCTGTGTACTATACAGCATGATTTCTTTAAAGTGTTTATATGAAGGGGGTAGTGAGACAACAAGCAAGATGGCTTTATCCTCATCATCAATTTTTACATCCAGACTTTCCAAATCAACTAGAATTGAATTGAAATCATTCAGATGTTTCTGGACAGGCGTACCTTCAGCCATACAACAGGTGTATAACCTTTCTTTTAGCCTGATCTTATTGGCTAGACTCTTTTTCATATATAGTTCTTCTAGCCTAGCCCAAAGGTCAACAGCAGTTACCTTATCAAGAACCTCGCGGAGCACGTGAGGTGCCATACATAGTTGTATGGCTGAAACTGCCTTCAGCTCCAGTTCCTCCCATTCCTCATTTGTCAACTTTCCACGCCTTTTCTGCTGATCCTCAGCCCACTTTTCATCCGTTGTGCCTGCGGGTTTAACGTGAGGCCCCTGCAGGACCTTCCACAGCCCGTGCTGGATGAGGACCGCCCTCATCTGCACCTTCTAGAGATTAAAGCTAATCTCCCCGTCGAATTTCTGTATGTCCACCTTCATAATTGAAGACATCCTATAACCTCGCTCTGATACCACTTGTTAGGAATAAAGGAAATAATAGGATGTGACAATGCAACAGAATTCAACCAAGAACACAACGCAACAATGAAAAACAAGAATAAAGGACACAGAGAATTTTTACGTGGAAACCCAATGAGGGAAAAAACCACGGACGGCGACAGCACACCGACAAATTTCACTATGAGCAGAGTGGTACACCACAATCACTTCAGTGATTAAGAGCAGAATTACAATACTCTCAATTGAATTCTCTCACAAATAACCTCACTCTCTCAATGTGTTTTCTATACTGGAGTGTTTTGAAACCTAGGCTTGACCCTCCTTTTATAGAGCCTGAAGAATAGGGTTTTCCCCTTCTTGAAAAAACCTAGCCGCCGCAGAGGAGTCCTCTTGAAGACAGAAACCCTAGCCGCATCCGAAAGAGGCGGCGAAAAGAAACGTGGCACGACCGTGCCCCGTGGCACGGTCACCCCGTGTCACATGGCACGGCCGTGCCATATGGCACGGCACCCCCGTGCCAATTTTCTGTCCCTCTCGTCTTCGGCTCTTCGTCTTGGCACGCCCGTGTCTGTGCAACATGGGCTCCCCGTGCCGATACTCGAGATTTTGGGCCATAAAACCCAACAATAGGGGGTATGGAGTATCCGCTACATTCAATGGAGCCGATTTGAGGCCCTACTTTGATGAAGAAGAAGAGCTACCAAGTTTGAGGACAAACTCTTTCTAAGCTGGGGGGGATGATGGGGATCAGCCCCAAGGGGTTCTTCTAGCTCAAGAGGTCATAAAGGCTTTCGAAGGACTAGAAATCAATCAAGAGATGATCACTTGCATTCTGCCGGGTTCATCCTGCGCATGGCCCGACTTTCTGACCTGGGTAACCTGATGTCCTGAGGCTTTAAAGCCAAACTTTTGGTGTTCCTGGAAAGACGGGAGAGTTAGCTTCCCAATAAATCAAGTTTCATCCCATTTGGATGTCATTTGCCCACCCAAACCCTTTGTTAAAGCCCAACTGCCCAAACTGTTCTTCCAGGCCAGATTGTACCCGGTTTTAGGAAGCCCAATTTCCCTAACCTAAAGTACTCCTAACAACCTGGAATTTTGAAACCTAAATCCCTTTTTGAGTTGGCTAAAAGGGTGGGAAAAGAAACCAGAGTCAAACGTGTCCCAAGGAGGCTAAAAGAGAGGAAACTTCTAAAGGTGCTTTTTGGAAGTCAGACTGCATCATCTCACTTGTTCTGCTTATGACTCCTGAACGGCTGCACCAACTGAGCTCCAAAAGTAGTCATATGAAAGAGCACTTTCTAAGCTTTCTATTAAGGTATGTTGGAGCCAATTTGGGTAAGTAGAAAGGGAGATATGGCTGCAGAGAGTTGACCCTGCAAAACTGGAAAGCTGCCAGCAACTGTCACCATCACCTTTTGTACTTTTCTTGCTTTTTGTGCTTCCCCTTTTGTCTTGGTCCGATTGGCTTGGTTTGTACCCCTTGTAACCTGAATTTTGAGGCTCCCTCCTATATAAGGGGCCTTTAGGAATGTAAGAAGGCAGCTTGAATTTGAAATACAAAAGAAAGTGAGTGTTTACTCTCTCTTTGAAATTCCTAGTTGCTTTAGCTTGAATTGGCTTGTTCAAGTGGTGCTCTTCTAGGTTCCTGTTCTTGTTTATGGTGGTGATTTAATTCTGTATCCATAAGTGAAGGAGGAATAGCCCAACTTCTCTTCTAGGTGGCGCCATTGGCTTATCCTAGTGATGCATATTCCCATATGCATCATTTTTATTTAAGGTCAAATTCTAAGAAGAAAAGTGTCAAACAAGAGCGTGCATGAGAACTCTCATATTTTCTCTTATTATGTGAGTTCAAGGACTTTAGACACCATAAAGAAGTCAAGCAGGTGGCGAAAATCTGGATAAAACTCATATTCCTTCCGGAAGAATTGGTGCCTGATTCCCACAACTTGAGGCTCCACATGGTTTTGAAGTTTAAGATCTCAGCTTTCAAACAAGCCCAATTATGTTTAATTTGGACGTCGTTTGGTTGGGCTAAATATTACTCAAAGAAGTTGTCCTGCTCCAGTCCAGTTCTGATATAGGTGTAATGTTCGGACCATAACTTTTGATCTACTTATCCAAATTGAGCAAATGAGCCCATTCTGGAAAACAGCTTTCCAGGGCTATCCAATAAGCCCAAAATCTCCTTATTTGGACGTGTGAGCTGAGAGAAATGCTCAGTTGAAGGGAAGGTTGCTGCATGGAGTTAATGTTGGGCAAGTGAAGAGACATAGGTTACATGACATCACCTTGCTGACATCATGCACGACTTGGATGGATTTCTTCAGCTGATAGGAAGTCTAGAATGTTCATTGTAACCTCCCCCATTCCCTTAAGTTGTGTCTTTTTATTTTTCCTAAGTCTTTTCAATTTTCTAGTTTTAATTGCTAGGAGTTTTTAAGTCTTTTGGTTATCTTTGTTTAGCCTATAAATAGGTGGGTTATGTAGTTGCATTTGAATTCAGAGTTGTAAGCTTTCCCAAGAGAAATACAATTACCTTTGAGTGTGATTCTCAACAGTATTCCAAATCCCTAGTTCTATATCTTGAATTTTGGCATGTTCAAGTGGTGTTCTAGGTTCTCTTCCTTTTCCAATTGGAGTGATTCCTTGGTTAAGACAAGAGAATTAGACCAAGGTCAAGTCATTGAGTGGCTCCGTGAAGGATTATCTCAATTACAAGATCTTGTTCTATTCCTTTTTTTTGTGTAGTGAAATTCTTCATCCATCTCATCCATCTTTCATTTCTCTTCCCAATTTGGCTTATTTTGAGTTGGAGTTTGATTTGGTTCACTTGCCACCCACATATACATCACCTAGACAAGAGGGTTGCATTCTATCTCACGATGGTCTCCATCAATCCCATACCTAGACTTGAAGATATGCTGGATGAGTTACATGGCTCTACCGTCTTCTCCAAAATTGATCTTCGAAGTGGTTACTGCCAGATAAGAGTAAGAGAAGGAGACGAGTGGAAGACTGCATTCAAAACCAAGGGAGGGTTATATGAGTGGCTAGTTATGCCATTCGGTCTTTCCAACGCTCCTAGTACATTCATGAGGCTGATGAATCAAGTATTCAAGCCCTTTATTGGTAAATTCGTGGTGGTTTACTTCGATGATATTTTCATTTATTCTAAGGACGAGCGGGCACATCAAGATCATCTCCATCAGATCATGCATGTCCTTGAACGTGAGCAGTTATATGGTAATCTTAAGAAATGTACCTTCTTTACTCATGAGGTTACATTATTAGGTTACATTGTTTCAAGTGAAGGCATAAAAGTTGATGAAGGGAAGATCGAGGCTATTCGTACTTGGCCTCAACCACAAAGTATACATGATGTTAGAAGTTTTCATGGCTTGGCTTCATTTTATAGAAGGTTTATTCGAAACTTCAGCACCATCACGTCCCCTATGACCGAAGTGCTCAAGGGTTCCTCATTCCAATGGAATTCTAAGGCCCAATCTGCCTTCGAGGAAGTGAAGAAAAGACTTACTCAAGCACCGGTTGATGTATATGTGGGTGGCAAGTGAACCAAATCAAACTCCAACTCAAAATAAGCCAAATTGGGAAGAGAAATGAAAGATGGATGAGATGGATGAAGAATTTCACACACAAGAAAAAGGAATAGAACAAGATCTTGTAATTGAGATAATCCTTCACGGAGCCACTCAATGACTTGACCTTGGGCTAATTCTCTTGTCTTAACCAAGGAATCACTCCAATTGGAAAAGGAAGAGAACCTAGAACACCACTTGAATTTGCCACAATTCAAGATATAGAACTAGGAATTTAGTTGCACTTTTGAGAAACACACTCAAAGTACTTGTATTGCTTTGGAAATTTCTTACAATGCTGAATGAATAGCTTCACACGCCCCTCCCCTTTTTATAGACTCAGCAAAAGACAATCAAAGGACTCAAATAACTCCTAACAATTAAAACTAGCTAATGAAAAGTCTAAGAAAAATGAAAAGACTCATCATCATAAAAGGGTGTGGGGAGGTTACAAGGAATATTCTAGGATTTTTGCAGCTGATTACATCAATCTAGAAGCATCTAAAACGTGCACAATATCAGCCACACAAGTATATGTAACCGAAGACTCTTCATATTCCCAGCATTAATCCTTGCAACTGCCTCAACTTCAACAGAGCATAACTTCCAGAATACTCGGCCAAATCACGCGTTCTTGGGCTTGTTAGAAAGCCCTGGAAGTCTATTTTCCAGAATGGGCTCATTTGCTCAATTTCGATAAGCGGTCTGAAAGTTATGGGCCAAACAATGCACCTATCTCAGACTGGACTGGATCAGCATAACGTATCTTTGAGTGATATTTTGCCCAATCAAATGACGTCCAAATTAAACAAACTTGGGCTTATTTGAAAGTTGAAATCTTAAACTTCTAAACCATGTGGAGCCTCAAGTTGTGGGACCACTTTAGGTAGGCCAAAAGTGCACACAAAAAGCGGGAAATTTCTGGATGAAGGCGGCACTACTTCTTCGGGTATGAACGCCAATTTCCGACAAAGTTTGGCAACTTCCTTGACTTCTTGAAGCTTGAGTGTGTCCTCCTTGGGCTGAGCTTGATGGTCCTTGGGCTTCTCACGATGGTCTCCATCATAATGAGAGAGCCATGCAAAGCGCCAACAAGCATCGCAAGGAGGTACATTTTCAGCCAGGAGATTTGGTATGGATTCACATGAGGAAGGAGCGTTTCCCTTCAAAGAGAAAATCTAAGTTGATGCCGCGTTCCGATGGTCCATTTGAAATCCTTGAGAAGGTTGGGCCCAATGCATATAAGGTTGATCTACCTGGAGATTATGGAGTTTCGGCTACCTTCAATGTCTCCGATCTTAGCCCCTTTTTCGATGATGAGCCCCTTCCTAGTTTGAGCCCATTCTGGAAAATAGACTTCCAGGGCTTTCTAACAAGCCCAAGAACGCGTGATTTGGCCGAGTATTCTGGAAGTTATGCTCTGTTGAAGTTGAGGCAGTTGCAAGGATTAATGCTGGGAATATGAAGAGTCTTCGGTTACATATACTTGTGTGGCTGATATTGTGCACGTTTTAGATGCTTCTAGATTGATGTAATCAGCTGCAAAAATCCTAGAATATTCCTTGTAACCTCCCCCACCCCTTTTATGATGAGTCTTTTCATTTTTCTTAGACTTTTCATTAGCTAGTTTTAATTGTTAGGAGTTATTTGAGTCCTTTGATTGTCTTTTGCTGAGTCTATAAAAAGGGGAGGGGCGTGTGAAGCTATTCATTCAGCATTATAAGAAATTTCCAAAGCAATACAAGTGCTTTGAGTGTGTTTCTCAAAAGTGCAACTAAATTCCTAGTTCTATATCTTGAATTGTGGCAAATTCAAGTGGTGTTCTAGGTTCTCTTCCTTTTCCAATTGGAGTGATTCCTTGGTTAAGACAAGAGAATTAGCCCAAGGTCAAGTCATTGAGTGGCTCCGTGAAGGATTATCTCAATTACAAGATCTTGTTCTATTCCTTTTTCTTGTGTAGTGAAATTCTTCATCCATCTCATCCATCTTTCATTTCTCTTCCCAATTTGGCTTATTTTGAGTTGGAGTTTGATTTGGTTCACTTGCCACCCACATATACATCAATTGGTATCAGAGCCAAGGTTCTTAAGTGACCCACATCACACCCACATACATCCCAAAAAGCCAAAATACAAAAAACAAAAAGAGGCACAAACCGGCAATCTGAGTCTCGAAGACCAGAGAAGCAGCACGGTGCCCCCGTGCCACCATACACGACCGTGCCATATCATTTTTCCAGAAATCTTCAAGTCGAGACGGAGCACGGTGCCCCCGTGCCACCAAGCACGACCGTGCCACTCTACTTTTTTGCATTTCCTTCAACCGAAGCATAGTACGGCCTGCCAGTGCCCCCTTGCACGACCGTGCCACTTTCCCTACTGCCTATTCTTCCTTCAAAGCATCTCCAACATGTCTACAAAGTCCACAAGAAGCGACCAAGCGCGTGTGGACGAGTTAGAAGCTCAAGTCACTTATCTTCGAACTCAACTTGGGCAACTTTTGGAAGAAAAACGAAGGTGGGTTCATAGCCCCACTCCCTCTCGTCCTCATGAACCGGTGGTCGAATTGGAAGAAGAAGTCTTTCAATCCCGAGCCAATTCTAGTGACGAAGAAGCCCCAAGGAGACGAAGGCAAGGAGGCAATATTGGTGGTGTCCGAGTTGACATCCCCGAATTTGAAGGCCAACTTGACCCGGACTTATTTCTCGATTGGTTGCACACCATTGAGAGGATCTTTGAATATGAGGACATCCGGAGGACAAGAAGGTAAAACTCGTAGCCCTTAAACTCAGAAAATATGCTTCAATCTGGTGGGCTAACTCTTGCATGAAGTTCTTGGATCTCCTTGGCTCTTTTTTCAGCTTCCCAACTAAATTTTGTGGGAGTTGGAACGGGAACAAGATCCAAGGGACTCTTGGGATTGTAGCCATAGACAACTTGAAATGGAGAGAGTTGGGTGGACTTGCTAGGCACTCGATTGAATGCAAACTCGGCATGTGGTAGCAACTCATCCCAATTCTTCAAATGCTTCTTCACTAGGACTCTAAGTAAGGTACCCAAAGTCCTATTGGTGACTTCAGTTTGTCCATCAGTTTGGGGATGACAAGTAGTGCTAAACTTGAGTTGAGTACCCAATTTGCGCCATAGAGTTAGCCAAAAATGACTAAGAAACTTGGAGTCACGATCGGATACCATGCTCTTTGGAATGCCATGTAGTCTCACAATCTCCTTGAAATAAAGACTAGCCACTTGAGTAGCATCATTAGTGGTGTGGCAAGGGATGAAATGCGCCATCTTGGAGAATCGATCCACAACCACCATAATGGAGTCTTTGTTCCTTTGGGTTCTAGGTAAACCCGTGATGAAATCCAAGCTAATATCTTCCCAAGGGGCTTGAGGAATGGGAAGTGGAGAATACAATCCTTGGGGCAAAGAATGGCTCTTAGCCATTTGACAAGTAGAACATCTTTTGATGAAATGCTCTACATCTCGTGACATCTTAGGCCAATAGTAGTGTTCCTTCAACATTGATCTAGTCTTCTCAACACCAAAATGGCCAGCTAGGGCTCCTCCATGTAGCTCTTGGATAAGCAGTTCTCGAAATCCACATTGAGGTATACAAAGGCGTGAACCTTTGAATAGGAATCCATCTTCTAAGTGGAACAACCCATGGGGGTGTTTAAGACACTTCTCAAAAATGTCCTTGAAATCATCATCTTTTGGGTACAAATCTTTAACAACTTAAAATCCAAGTACTTTAGTACTCAAAGTAGAGAGTAATAAGTACCTTCTTGATAATGCATCAGCTCCTTTGTTGAGAGTTCCCGCCTTATGTTGGATAGCGAAGTGGAAGGACTGAAGATACTCTACCCATTTAGCATGTCTAGGGTTGAGCTTATGTTGTCCTTGGATGTATTTGAGAGCTTCATGGTCAGAATGAAGGATGAATTCACCTCCAACTAAGTAATGACGCCAATGCTCCAATGCTCTAATGATTGCATAAAACTCCTTGTCATAGGTGGAGTACTTCTTCTTGGCATCGTTGAGCTTCTCACTGAAAAAGGCAATGGGTCTCTTCTCTTGAGATAGGACAGCTCCAATTCCTACCCCGGATGCATCACACTCTACTTCAAAGACTTTGGTAAAGTCGGGCAAGGCTAGAACGGGGGAACTAGTGAGCTTCTTCTTGATCTCTTCAAAGGCTTGTTGTGCTTGCTCGTTCCATGAAAACTCTTTGCCTTTAATTACCTCAGTCATAGGAGCCATAATTGTGCTGAAATTTCTAATGAACCTCCGGTAAAATGAGGCTAGGCCATGAAAACTCCTTACTTGAGTGATGGATGTAGGAGTTGGCCACTCTTGAATAGCCTTGATCTTGCTTTCATCAACTTGGAGGCCTTAGGCGGAAACAATGAAACCCAAGAATACCACTTGAGGAGTGAAGAAAAAGCATTTCTCCATATTGCCATAAAGTTGTTCTTGTGAAAGAATCTCCAAAACTTGTTGCAAATGCTTGGCATGCTCCTCCTCGGTCTTGCTATAGACCAAGATATCATCAAAGTAAACAACAACACAAGTTCCAATGAGGGGCTTGAGAACTTGGTTCATGAGTCTCATAAAAGTGCTCGGGGCATTAGTAAGCCCGAATGGCATTACAAGCCACTCATATAAACCTCCTTTAGTCTTAAAGGCGGTTTTTCATTCATCACCTTCAAAAATGCGAATCTGGTAATAGCCACTTCTAAGATCAATCTTAGAAAAGATAGCAGCTCCGTGTAATTCATCCAATAGATCTTCCAATCGGGGAATAGGATACCGGTACTTGATAGTGATCTTGTTTATTGCCCGGCTATCAACACACATACGCATGCTACCATCCTTCTTAGGAACAAGGAGGGCGGGCACGGCACATGGGCTTAGACTTTTCCGAATTAAACCCTTGGACAAGAGATCATCCACTTGTCTTTGGATTTCTTGTGTTTCGCTTGGAGACATCCGGTATGCCGGCTTGTTTGGAAGTACGGATCCGGGAACGAGGTCTATCTTGTGTTGGATAGATCTTGGAGGGGGAAGGCCATGTGGAATTTCTTGTGGAAAAACATGGTGATAGGCTTGTAGGAGAGGGGTGAGTAGTGGATGTGAGGGAGATGGTGGCTTAGACTCTTCTTGTAAAAGTATCAAGTCTTTAAAAGACTCATACTCATGGTGCTCAGATTTGAGAAGAGTAGTAAAGAAGACTTCCAAATGAGGATTGTCTTTTGGTTGAGAGGGGGAAGGACTTTTGAGAGGGGTAAGAGTGATTTTCTTACGGTCCTTGAGAAAAGAGTAAGTGTTCATCCGGCCATCATGGATGACACTTCTATCAAAAAGCCATGGTCTACCCAATAATATATGGTAAGCATCCATGGGGACTATATCTGGTGTATCCTCAAGGGGGAAACCAAGAGGATGGGAAAGAGGGTGGTATGAATGCAATGGATGGTAGCAACAAGGCAACTTTGAATTCACAAACTCACCTTGAGTTGGGGATGTTAGAACCGGAACTAACACCTACCTTGGATACAGAAACACCACCAAGGTTTGATGTTAGGGCCCTTAACAACCTCTTGGATACAGAAACACCACCAAGAAGGAAGTTAAGACTCTTACTAGATCACCACTCAACTTGGCCAAGAGATGAGATAAGCTAGAAGAGAGTTTGAGGATTCAAAGGAGCAAAGCTCAACTTCATTTCATGAATTGCTTGATAGTGGCCGGCCAAGGGCTTGTGGGGGTATTAATACAAAAGTTTCAAGTACAAATCATAGGCCCTAGGTTGCACTATAAGCTAAACTAGGCAAAAATACAAAGATCAAATCAAAGCAAAAAAGGATAGATGCATCCTCCACTTGACACCTCTTCAATGCTAATCTTGAGGATGATGTGTCGATCTTGGGGTGAATGGAAGCTTCCTTGGCACCTTGGTACTTCCCATAATGACTCTTGCAAGTGGCTAAGCATGGATTAGAGCAAAAAACACCTCTTCACTCTCTCTTGTACCCGGCTGGCCTAGGACCGGTTAAAAGGGTGTTTCAGCCCTTGTTTTGGTGGTTAATAGCTCCTCATGAGTGTAATTTGGCTGAGGTTTTTGTGGTCACTTGATAATATTTTTAAAGTACTTTCAAGCCATAAAAGTTTCAAGCCAAATAGAAGAGAGATGGGCCCCCAAACAGCCTCTTGTTTCAGCCCTAGCCAGTTCAGCGCCAGAATATAGTGATTGACTTTGCTTGGAGTTTTGAGGTATCAAATGAACTCCAAATGACTTGGAAGAGGTCTTGATGGAAAGAGCACGCCTTGAACTTAAACTTAGGCTTCCTGCAACCCCATTTTAGCCTTGGGAAGTTTAGGAAATAACGTGCACAAAACCGGGTTTGTGCACACCTGAAATTCCAGTTTTGAGGAAATAATTTCCTTGTTCCCTTAGGTTGATTTCTTGCATCTTGGACATGAGGTTTGGACCTTTTGGGCTCCCTTGATGGCCATGGATCATGTTAGGGGATGGACCTCTATCATCCTCCCCTTGTTGAAGAGAATTTGCCCTCAAATTGATAAGATTATCATCCTCCTCATAAGGGCTAAGGTCGGCTACATTGAAAGTAGCCGAAACTCCATACTCACCGGGCAAATTGATCTTGTATGCATTATCATTGATGCGTTCCAACACTTCAAAAGGACCATCGGCCCTTGGCATCAATTTGCTCTTCCTCTTAGAAGGAAACCGTTCCTTCCTTAAGTGAACCCATACCAAATCACCGGGGTGGAACACCATCTTCTTTCTATGCTTGTTGGCATGGTCTTTATATGAGGCATTGGCCTTCTCAATCTTGGCCTTCACGGTTTCATGGAGTTTTTGGATCTCCTCCACCCGTTTGCTAGCCTCCATGTGAGGCTTCTCATTCGTTTCTCTTGGAGTAAGATCAAGGGGACTTAAAGGATCCATCCCATAGACTACCTTGAATGGTGATAAACCGGTGGCCTTGCTAGGTGACTTGTTGAAGGCGAATTCGGCTTGTGGCAAGGCTAAGTCCCAAGTTTTGATGTTGGATTTCACTAGCACTCTTAAGAGGGTTCCCAAAGTCCGGGTGGTGACTTCGGTTTGCCCATCCGTTTGAGGGTGGCATGAAGTGCTATACTTGAGCTTGGTTCCCATCTTCTTCCAAAGTGTCACCCAAAAATGGCTAAGGAACTTGGTATCCCTATTCGAAACAATGGATCTAGGGATGCCATGTAGCCTCATTACTTCCTTGAAGTATAACTCGGCAATGTGGGTGGCATCATTGGTCTTGGTACAAGGTATAAAATGGGCCATCTTAGAAAAACGATCAACAACAACAAAGATCGAATCTTTACCCCTTTGTGTCCTTGGGAGGCCAAGGATGAAGTCCATGCTTACATCTTCCCAAGGATGATTGGGAGTGGGTAGGGGTGTGTAGAGACCGTGGGGTAGGAGGTGACTCTTGCAACTTGGCAAGTTGCACATCTCTTCAACACATCTTGGACATCTTTGCTCATACTCGGCCAATAATAATGTTCCCTTAACATCGTAAGGGTCTTGTTTTCTCCAAAGTGACCGGCTAAAGATCCACCATGGACCTCACGAATGAGCAACTCTCTCGTGCCACACTTAGGCACACATAATCTTGAACCCTTGAATAAAAAGCCATCTTGGACAAGGAAATCACCTTTAGGGTGCCGAAGGCATTCTTTGTAGAGCTCTCCCAATTCTTCATCATTCTCATATAGGGACTTCAAGTGCTCAAAGCCAAGGATGCAAGCATCAAGTTGGAATAGAAGTAAGTGCCTCCTTGACAAGGCATCGGCTCGTTGATTGAGCTTTCCGGATTTGTGCTTGATGGTGAAGTTAAAAGATTGGAGGAACTCCACCCACTTGGCATGCCGTGAGTTAAGCTTATGTTGCCCTTGAATATATTTCAAGGCTTCATGATCGGAGTGCAAGGTGAACTCACTAGCCACCAAGTAATGATTCCAATGCTCAAGGCACCTCACTATTGCATAGAACTCCTTATCATACGTGGAGTACTTTCTCCTTGAGTCACAAAGCTTCTCACTAAAGGAGGCTAAGGGCCGCCCTTCTTGAGTGAGGACTCCTCCAATGCCAACTCCCGAGGCATCACACTCTACCTCAAACACTTTATCAAAGCATGGCAAGGCAAGAACCGGTGCTTGGGTGAGCTTGGACTTGATGGTTTCAAAGGCTTCTTGGGCTTTGGGAGTCCACTTGAATGATGTGCCTTTGATACCCTCGGTCATAGGGGCCATAATGGTACTAAAGTTTCTAATGAACCGCCTATAGAATGAGGCAAGCCCATGGAAACTTCGCACATCATGAATACTCTTGGGGGTTAGCCAAGACCGAATTGCTTCCACTTTACTCTCATCAACTTTGATGCCTTCACTTGTGACAATGTAACCAAGGAAGGTGACCTCATGAGTGAAAAATGCACACTTCTTGAGGGTACCGTAGAGCTTTTCCTTCTCTAGAACCTTCATGACTTGTGTGAGGTGTTGAAGGTGCTCTTCTTCATTCTTGCTATAGATGAGGATGTCATCAAAATACACTACAACGAATTTTCCAATGAAGGGCCGGAACACTTGGTTCATGAGCCGCATGAAGGTACTTGGAGCATTTGACAATCCGAATGGCATGACTAGCCACTCATACAAGCCTCCTTTGGTTTTGAAGGCCGTTTTCCATTCATCTCCATCTCTAATGCGGATT
>JAKOGI010001175.1:0-50000 GCA_029747015.1 Carnegiea gigantea
TATATATATATATATATGTATGTATGTATATATATATGGGGTGACTTCGGTAGGATGCGGTGTTGGGTCTGATGGGATGGATGTGGTGGTCAGCAGCTATTGTTCCAGTGATCGCTAGCATTACCCTGGTGATCAACATACCTTTAAGGCAACATGATCTGTAATGATCCGTAGTTATTGTTCCAATGATCATTATTGCTAACTTGGTGATTAATATTTCTTTAAGGCGACGTGATCAGTAGTGTTCAGTAGCTATTCTTCCAGTGATCGTAAGTATTACCTTTGTGATGAATATACTTTAAGGCAACTTTTGAAAATTTGTTCAAGATATGCTGATCACCAAGGGAATACTAGTGATCACTGACACAATAGCTACTTATCACTGTTGATCATCTCATCCTTGGGTGTTTTCTATTTATTACTTCAACGTTGATTTATTCAAGCATTCGTTTTCCTAAATAAATGATTGATGCAGGGAATTCTAGTTTGTTGTTTTTTCTTTTATTAAAACCTTTTTGTGATATGGAGAGAAATTAAAACCGGAAAGGAATCTTTCTGGACTGAATAAGCCTCCCATGTAATGACTGAGACTAAGAGAAAGAGAGAGGGAAATGGAGGAAAATAATGATGAAATTAACTTTTCTAGGGATGAGAAGCCATACCATATTAAATGATGAACAAGAAGGCTTTATGCATGTACGAGAGCCTGTATCAAAAATTTGTCAAACTTGTAATATATATATATATATATATATATATATATATATATATATATATATATATATATATATAGTTATGTATGATATGTATAATACATATATAATACATTATCACACACACAACACACACATATATATAATATATATAGATATATATCTATATATACCCACACACAGCGCGCACGTGCACACACACACACACACACACACACACATATATAGAGAGGGAGAGAGAGAGACACACACATATATATGTATATATATATATGTGTGTGTATATATATGTATATATATGTAATAAGTAGAAAATAGGGGGGCCTGGGGTTGAGGGAAACCAACAACCCCCCCTTTTCACGTGTGTGAAAAAAGGAAGGGGGCTCAGCCCCTTTTTAGCCCCCCCTTTTTCTTTTTTTTTTGTTTGTTGCTTGCCCATTCAACTAACATCACTAGTCTAATCTCGTACCCCATATTCTAACCCGAATCGATAATACAACCCTTTGTTAATTGCGTTCCCAAATATGACAAGATTTGATTCAATAGACAACGAAACCAACTCCAAGGTTAACAATCTAATCGTATTTGGGAAACGAATAAATTAAACTTTTGGTACAATTAAATGGTGCAAATTAGCACGAATTAAATTTAAAATGAATAATAACAATAATAATTCTTTTTGATAAAATTATCGTTCACATAAACACATCAGTAATAATTTAACTCATATAGTTACTCAAATACAATTTTATAGCGTAAAAAGCAATGCAATTAGCTTAACGAAAAATGAAGAATGCACGGATTACATTCTCCCCCCTTATAAGAATTTCGTCCTCAAAATTCTAAGGTTCACAGTTCAGTCATACCTAAGACGTGCACACACTTGACATAGTCTACACAAATTGTACTAAAATCCAAAATCTCGTTTATAACCAATTGAAACCGAAAAAGGGCATATGGTATCTAGTCTTCTCCTCGTCAATCCTCTTCGGGCATCCACTCACTCTATTTAGGCACCGAGGGCAAATCGCATAGAAGTGGGGCAAATGAGTTGGCATGGAAAACCATAGTAAGCTTGTTTTAAGAAGGAACATAGACTTTCAATTATCTAAACACTATCCGCATTGTGACCAACAACTCTACGTATATGCATCGCTATGAATCGATATTTAAAGGTAGGACACTTGGGCATTGACAACTCAAGGTCATATATTCTAAAGCAATGAATTCAAGTCACTTTTAGGATCACAATGATTAACATGGAGATTACTATAACACATTAGAGTAATAAAAATATCACATAGTACCACGTAGCATCACTTAAGCACAACAACATCGCATAGCATTGCACAGTATTAGCAATTTAGCATTCTCAAGCCTAGGAATTATAAGTAACATGAAAACATCTAATACACATATAGCAAGCAATTCATAAAGCGAAAAATTACGCAACCGATATTCCTGGGACCTGTGGGTTATAAAAGCCTACACGCCTCCGCTACGCTACTCTGATCAAACATATAAGAGCAAGAATATGTGAATGTAGATTTCAAGGGTCACCTTATCATGCTTCAAATATACGCGTATACAATTATTCAGTTATAACATGGAATCATAGAATTTACGGAATGCAAACAACGAGTTAGGGGTCATGCCATGCCATGAATTACAAAACTTAAATCATCTAGATAATCAAGTCACATACCAAACCAGACTCAAGTCAAGCAAACACCAAGAAGCACAACAACTTATTCATAAAACACATAACTGGTCAAGAATAACGAAGTTAAACAACTATATAATCTTTTATGGGCTCTAGATTATATACAATGCTAGGACTCTGCTTTAAAGCATTTAGGCTTCTAGTGGCATCCCACGGAAAGACACCTCGGTAAGTATACATGAATGCAAGCCCCATTTAAAACCTAAGTTCGAGGTTATGCCTTGAGGTTTGCCCCAAATTGTTTGGAGTTAGTCATCAATCAACTAACAGGAAGTAAGAACGACGACATTATTGGTCTTACAGATATACATTGAGGTTTTGTGACGCTTGTTTCCCATAGGGTGGGTGTAGGAGTCTTAGGAACTCGTGGTACGAAAGGGCGGCTCAATCTCCTTTGGAAATTCTTGGTTTCCACATTCGATGTTAAAGCTTACAAAGTGTTAGAACGGTATGGATCATCTCCTCAAGAGGTAACGAGCTGGCACATGTGGTATAACAATTTCAAAGTCTGTCAGGTTCTCCCTTTTATCTCTATTCTATGTGTGTTGGGATTGATATAGCCAGGGCACTATCATTGTTATGAAAAGAATAGCGTTCCGTGCCCCGATGAGCATAATGCTTAGTCGACTCGTGAGTAATTGTGGTTATGTGATGGGAAATAAGGAAGACTCGTTATGTAAATGATAATTCGGGTTAGGACCTCATCTAAGCATTAATGGCACATATACGAAGGCTAAGAATAACACTTAGGCAACAATCAACTAGACTCTATCACAATCACCCATATTAACATGCACGTGTACGAAGTTCTCACATAGTTCCTTTAGTAAATGAGAAATTACATAAAAAGGGCATCATTTAAAAGGGCATCATTTAAAAGTACTTTTAGTCAAGAAAACAATCTTTAATTACTTACTAACAACTTGTCATGAATACATCAAGTAATGAATGCATATTGATATGTAGGTATTCGAAACATCAATGTAAAACAAATGCAAGTCCTCATACGCAACCTTAAGGCCTAACCAGATAATTAGAAAGGTCTTTAATGTAAAAGAAGAACCTTAACTCACTATTTAGGAAGGGTCTTAACTTTTAAAGCCTTTATGTTTTTAAAAGGAGGATGGTTTAACCACTTCTAGCTCTTTTCCTACCAACCATTGAGTGTGTCTACTCACTCTATTATCAGGCCTGAGGAGCAAATTGTACTTAAGGGGCAAGAATGAGCTTGGGGTCAAAACATTCTTAGTTGTTTGGGTTCAAACGAAGTGCACATTTTGAATTGTCGGTTGATAAGTTCGATCATGCTTAAAAGTAGCCCTCGAACCAACCTAACGTGCTTTAAATTGATGTATGTTGAATTAGTTGATCCATGTTTGGAGATATTCTCAAAACAACCAAAGAATATCTTAAAACAATGTATGTTAAGCTGGTTAGTCATGCTTTGAAGATGACATGAACTTGGCATGCTTACCTCCTATTTGTGAGTTATGAATGATAGGCTAGTTTCATGCCTTGTGAGTTTATATCAGTTCGTTAAGTACTTTTTTCAAGTTAATGCAATATAGATATACATGTGTATGTGTTTACATATGCTGTGACGCACCGTCGGATAATGGCTGCTTGCTAGGTAAGTTTAAATGCTGCTATTACACATTACTTGTGATTTTTATGAATGTTATGCTGTGGTTATGGGTATAAAACCCAGTTGGTAGTTGGATGGATTGAGGATGAACTAATGAGAATTTTGAGGTTTTTTTAAGCTGATGTTGTGTGAGGAGAGAGTCCGGCTTGTGATTGACGACAATCGTGTGGATCACAAGGCCATGTGTAGCTTATTCTATTGAGTTGATTATGAAGTGTTTGAATGTGTTACTTGTAAATCCCTCTCTATTTTTTTCATCATCAAGCTGCATCACGTGTGTGAGGGACAGTTTTAAAAAAAAAGGAAGGTTTTCGTGGTTTGAAATAACAGTAGCCATAACTATTAATGAATGATGGCCTATTTTGAACTATACGAATACAATTTTTAGTTGGGAGTGAACCTGCAAGAACAAGGGAATCCGTAAAGAATTTTAAAAGGAGTGTGTTGCATGATAAATGATTTCACTGCAAGAGATAGTAACTTATTTGCCGCTAGGGCCATACATTGTAAATTGGCTAAGGTTAGTGCTTGAGTGGACAAACGATTAGGGAATATACCCAGTGTATGGGAACCCTAATGCCTAAGGAGCTAGACCCAGAAGTGGGAATCCTAGAAGACTCTGACGAGAGTAATGGTGTGACGGCCTCACATAGGGTGAGTGACGATCTCCCCTAAATAAGCACATTTTGAGATCTTATGCCAAGAGTAATTTCATAGTAAGTAAGAAAAGTAGTTGGCGTTTCACCGTTTTAAGTATATCAGAAAGAAAGAAAGTTTTAAGGGCCATTAAGAGGCCAGTTCGAATGAGATTCGAATAGTTTTTAAGGGTGATTAGAGGACCATTATGAAAGAGATTCCTTTTAAAGAATATGAGCCTCAAGAGGTTAAGAAAAGAGTTCTTATGAGCCTCAAGAGGCTAAGTAAAGTGAATTCAGCAAAAGAAAGAATGATTCTTGTGCATATCATGTGATTAAGATTCTAAGTACAGTATGAATGAAATTCCAAGTATAGCATGGCTATATCCTTATAATGCATCGAGTATATGAGTTTGAAAGTTCATGTTTTGTGAAAGAAAGCTCCTTGCATAATCTCTACTCCATGTGTTTAAGCATATCCTATAAGTGAATTGGATAGACAAGGCATAAATCACATATTATATCACATAACCTATGAAAGAAAGTTCTGTGCTTAGCCTCGTTGTTTGCTTATGTATTTAAGTGCTTGTTAGTAAGGAAATTTGGTTATCCAGGGACGTAGAAATGAGTTTGAGTGACTACAATGAGATTTATGGGTAATGATCCGTCCTTGAGGACTATGAATGCATAATATGATAATAATACATAAATACATGTCATGTGACTATTATTGGTATTATTGCTTGCAACAGGTTTGGCTTTAAGGAGTCAGACAATACTCACTAAACGTGTGGTTGCTCATCCTATTACTCTTTCCCCTTTTTCCCCAAGTTTTCACTGTGACAAGTAGAAGTTAATTTACAAGTGCCAAGTCGGACTCTACCCTTGCTTAATAAGGTGTCACATGTGCACATACAACAGTAGATTTACGTCTTAAAAGATGTAATAAGATGTATTCCTGGTTTTGTAAGTGTATGCAATTATAGCACTCTAGTTCATGTAATGCACATTATTGATAAGTCGCTTTGTATGACCATGTGAGCCAACCATCTTATGAGTTAGTTGTCTTTTAATTGAAGTTATCTATATTTTAGGATGCAAACCTGCCATATTCCAGTTGTGTGAACCGTTAAGTTGTATATTTTATTTCTTCTTTATTAATGAACTATATTATTTGATGTACTCCGAGTGAGTTGCTGATTGAGTTATGAACTCTTGTGTGTAGCCGTTGAGCTTATTTTAGAATTCTTTACGTTTTCGTTGATTGCAGGGATTTATTGTAAGACTTTTAGCTTATGAAATGGTCAGTTCTTAGGGAAAACTCTGCCCATTTCACCCCAGAAGTTAAGTCGATCCCAGCCCCCCTGGACCTCCACGAGAGAGAGAGAGAGAGAAAGAGAGAGAGAGAGAGAGAGAGAGAGAGAGAGAGAGCATGAGACTGGGTGAGCGAGAGCCGACGAGCAAGCAGCGGATCCGGTGGTAGGTGGTGTCGGTTTGGCCGCTACCCATAGCAGCCCTGTATCTCCTCCACCATGACACAACCACCAGAAGAGAGAGAGAGAGAGAAGAAAGAGGAGACCACGGCTTCGGTGTGCCGGCGACCGGTCGTCGCACCCTTGTCCTGCAATCCCTTTCCGGCAACCACCAGTAGTAGCAACGATAAAGTACTAAGACCAGGTCTAGGTCGAGTTGCTTTAGGTCTGAGAGTAGCAGCAACGAGGGATTAATTTCGGGTCCTTAAGCGTCTAAATTCAACCCCAAAAGCCCCTAAATCGGGTCCTCTAGCATGGATTCCAGGTGAGTGTTTCTCGCCTCCTAAATTATTACTAATTTCCAACGAATGTTACTGATTTTAGTTGATGCATGTTTGAGTCTGAGCTAGTAATCAGTATTTGGAGAATTTAGAACGAAAAAGATGTAATTGTAATGATGATACTGATTTCGGATCCTTGCATGTTGGGTTCAAGCGTAGATTCGCTAATTTATCAATTTGGAGAATTGCAGAATAGGTGGAATATACTCTGAAATCGTTGCTAAAATTGATTTGAACATGTTTCAAGTCTAATTGAGTAATTGCATATGAACATTATGCTTGTGGATATTGGTTTTGCGAATTAATTGATTGAATTATGCAATATTAAACCGAGCTTGGTAGTTAGATGGCTTGAGGTGAAACGATTGAGAGAATTGAGGCTCTTATGGTCAGTGTTATGTGAGGAGGGAGATTGGGTTGTGATTTACAACAATCGTGTGGATTGTGAGGCCTTGTGTGGCTTATTGGGCAGATTCTGCCAAGTTAGGTTACGAAGTGTTATGAATGTACTATGTGTGACCCTTCTCCCCCTTGAAAATGTTAAATGATGCTATGTGATTGACTTGAACTTAGACATCTTTATAAAGGGTCATCAAGGTCTTGTTTTCATAATCACGAATGCTTTTAAGTATTTACTAGTTGCCTGTTAATTGTTAAGATGTTTGCAATGTAGAAGCTCCTAAATCGTCGAACTACTCAGTGAGTGACTTAACTGAATAGTCGATAGGTCTAGGAAATTAAATAGCAAGCTAGTAGTGAGTTCGAAAATATTTTGAGGCTTTAATTTGTTTATGTTTCCTTCTTGAGTCTAAAAAGTTTTTGAACGAATTAAAAATGGGCAACTGAAATGGCTATCACGAACCCTTGTTTGAATTATAAGCGAGCTAAATACTTTAAGTTTTGAACAGTAGCAAGATCGAGAAGATTTAAGGTTTTAGTTTGGTTATGCACCCTTCCTTGAGTTTAAAGAGGATTTCAAACGAACTAAAATTGGGTAATTGAATGAGTTTATTATGGAGATTAGTTTGAGTTATATGCTAGTTTGAATGAGTTTACTACTTGAAGCTTCAATGAGCTTTGATTATGAATCTAGTTTGAATTAAATGCTAACTAAGTACTTTAAACCTTAAATGAGTTTCGATTTGCGAGTAGCAAGTTTATTGTGATTTCAAGAGGATTTTCAAGTTGAAAACGAAAGAACCATAAACCATTAGCGAGGTTATCGATTATTTTGCTAGACGAGCATGTTTTTATTAAAGTAAGCAACCATTAAAGAGAAATGATTTGTGAATCACTTGAGGTGAAACTTACTGTTTAAGACAGTGACTTCTTTTTTTAAGACAGTGACTTCTTTTTCTAAGTGCTTGAGTGGACAAACGATTAGGGAGTACTGTGTGCGGGAACCCTAATGCCTAGAGAGCTAGACCCAGAAGTGGGAACCCTAGAAGACTCTGAAAAGAGTAATGGTCCAAATATATTATACCCCGTGGATAATTGATGCGTGAGTGATGGCCTCACATAGGGCAAGTGATAATCTCCCCTAAATTAGCACATTATGAGATCTTAAGCCAAGAGTATTTTCATAGTAAGTAAGAAAAGCAGTTGGCGCTTTGCCATTTTAAGTATTTCAGAAAGAAAGAAAGTTTTAAGGGCCATTAAGAGGCCTGTTTGTACGAAATTCGAACAGTTTTATAAGGATCATTAGAAGACCAATACGAAAGAAATTTCTTTTAAAGAATATAAGCCTCAAGGGGCTGAGTAAGGTGTTTTCAAGAAAAGAAAGAAATCTTCCAAATGTGCATATCCTACGCATATTTTATGAATGAGTTTCCAAGTATAGTTTAACTGAAATTTCAAATGGAGTTTGGTTATGTCCTGGTAATACATCGAACACTTAAGCTTTTAAATGTGCATAACATGTGAAAGAAAGCTTCCTTGTAGATTTTAGGAATGAGATTCCAACTATGGTTTAAATGAAGTTTTAAAGGAAATATGGTTATATTCTAGTAAAGTATAGATCATTTCAGCTTTCAAATGTGTATACCCTGCGAGAGAAAGTTTCTTATCAAGTCTTTCTTACCAATATAAGTATTTCAAAAACCTTTAGAAAGAATTATGAGTATTGAAGAAGCTAACGTGATTTATAAACCATTCTTGGAACGCATCATGAGTCACTTCGTTTTCAGAAGTGAGTTTGAAAGCGTTTTACTTAGTCCTTGTTGCTTGCTTGATTACGTGCCTAAATGCTTGTTAGTAGGGAAGCTTGGTTATTAGAGGCGTAGAAACAAGTTGAGTGGCTAGAATGAAGTTTAAGAGTGGTGATCTTTCCTTGGGAACTATGATTTCCTAATGTGATAGTAAAGTATAAATGCGTGATATGTGACGATTATTGGTATTATTGCCTGCAACTGTTTTGGTTCTAAGGAGTCGAGGAATCCTCACTGAGCGTGTGGTTACTTATCCCTTTACTCACTTCCTTTTTTCAGGTCCAGTTTGAGCAGGTATAAAAGATGCTTTCGGAGTTACCTGATTGCCGAATCATTGGAAGTCTTTTGCGAGCCTCGTGAAGTGCTCAGTGCTTATTATGTTGTAACTATTTAAACTCATTGTTGTATGTATAAACATGTAGTCGGCTCTATACCTATATAAGTATTGTTGTGACCTTGTTAGTTGGTTTGACCTTTGGTGAGCCCCAGCGGGTGGCCCGAGGCGATGATTCTAGTTGTTTTGTACATTCATGCCTTCTTACCGGTTTACAGGTACTCTTAGACCCTAAAATGCTACTAAAATAGGAAAAACTCTTGCAGTTTTGTTTTAGAATATCTATCTAAATTCTAATCCAACCTAAAGTGTCAAGAGCCTTAAGGATTTCCATCTAGAAAGTCCTGGCGGCGTGACTCCTCCTAGGGTTGGGGGTGTTACATTATGCCCAGCAATAATAAGAAAACTTACAAAATCTGAAGCGCGTCAAAGAACAAGAGGGCCCACGTTCATGGTTATCTCCACAGGAAGACCGTGGACAATATTGTAACAAAGCAATGTTGAGCACATGTAGGTCAACGCCATGTGTGCATAATCCTTGCTGATCACGCATGAAGGTTGATCAAATGGGATGAATTTCTCCATGGCCCAATCATATGCCATCACAAATGCTAATGTGTCAAGACCAAAGTGCATGCACTTGGACCAACTTCACATGTAGTGGATTTTTGTGTCAATAATTTGGGCCATGGCCTAACAATTAACATTATAGGGAATGTCACGGGAATCAAAGTCGGTCATTTGTGTTCGACTACAGTTTAATTGTAAAATAGAATACAATTGATTATAAGATATTACTTAACTTGGAGAAATCCAATTCAATAAAACTGTTGCATATCATTGGATTGCCTAATCTTGATTATACGATTTGTCAATCACATATATTACTTAATATATATGAAAAAGAAATAGTTTGAATATCATAACCAGATAATTCACTGTCAAATCCAGAATCGTTTTTTTTAATAAGCTGCAACCAAACACTTTTTAAAATTAAAAAAATTATATCCTTCAACCTATATTTACATGACTTAGATAAATTACTAAGTACACCTCTCGTGTGTCGTTTTAGATGCAGTTACAAAATAGATAGGACAGTATGAGAAATATAGCAAAAGAAAAGTTGGGTGAAGAGATACCAAACAGTGGCAGGGGAAAAATGATTGTGACATATATAGTTAAGAAAAATGAAGGACGAGATAGAGAAATAGAGATGAGAAAAGAAATTAATTTTTGTCATAAAAAGTAACTTCTTACTATCTTAGTATTGATATTTATAATTAAGTATATCTTACAATAATTATAAATTATTAAAAAACTATAACAGGCATCTTAAACTATGACTAAGCAATATTTAAAATGGATTGACAATGATACATGCATCAACAAAGTACAACTCAAAATTTGGGTGACCAGTTTTTAGAAACTCTATCGTTAAACGTGCTAAGTTTGAAGCAGTCACCAGATAGGTAACCTCGTCAGAAATTTGTGCAAGTATGAAGTATGCTACAAAGTCACGTAATGATATATAAGCCTAGCTGGTAATTTAGATCGGAGCTGTCTATGGCTACAAGAGGGCCCAATATTATAATGTTTTTGTTAGGAAAATTTTGCAATTTGCCTAGAGATGAAATGAAAAGAACGTCTTACATTTAGGGGGTGAAAAATGTTGCCATTTAATTGACAAATTGTTACATTTGGGCAATGAAAGTACTGCGTTTGCTTAGCAAGAAAGTGTTACATTTGTTACACCAATGCAACACTAAAAATAAGTGTTGCATATGTCTAAAAATGTGGTACACCATGCTAATGATAATACAACACTTATAGAATTTTACTATAGATATGTTTTGTTATAATATCTTAATAAATTTTCTTTTATCATTTAACCCATCTTTATACGCCTATAAAAGAGAAAATACAAGCTTTTCTGTGCAAGTACATTTTCATATTTTGTCCTTACATACTAAGCTTTATAATTATGGCATAAAGTTTCATACTTGGTAGCACAATTTACTCTGCATACTCGTTATCTATAATGTTCATTTATTTATCTATTTATTAATTTTTTCTTTGTTTATTTATGAATAATCCAAGGAAACAACTAGAAAGTCAATACCAACTGCTTCCAATGTCATCTTTATTTATTTAATTTGATCATTATTAGATTGATCATTAGGTTCAGCTTATTAAAATAAATCACCTCCGACAGTGGAGCTCTAGACTCTTGGACGTTGTTCTGAACCAACATTGCAGTCGTTCTCTCAAAGACCTTATGTGATTGAATCAACATTGCAGTCGTTCTACGGTGGTGGACTGTTGTCTTGCTGCATTAGTTGGGCGTTCTGTGGGCAACATAACGGTCAACTCAGTGATCCCCGCAAATGACGCCAAACATTTTAGTCCTATCTTGGGCAGTTAAGAGCCAAGCTTAATTAAAGCCCAGCATGCACAGAACTACAATAGTTTTCGATGTGGATCCTACTTTCACGGAATCTAGCTGGATATTACTGATTGATGGAGATAGTTACGCTGTTAACTATCACCGCTGCCTAACTTTAGACTTAATTTCTCAACAAGGTATTAGAGTATATTTCCTGCTTTTTTCTTGGGCAAACTTCCTCCCTGTGCCTCGAATGGACTGATTAATCTAAGGCCTAATGATCTAGCACTACCCAAATTAAAATTTGAAAATATTAAAGTAAAGAACGTAGAAATAGGTAAGATTCTGCTTCAAATTCTGGCATTTTATGCCAGGCGAAAATTATAAAAGCGAATAAGAAATGAATGAAAACACAATAATTGATTCGACATTGATACATCTCAGGAATTTTATTTTTATTAAGATTTGCCAAATTTAGATTGGTATTTCCAAGGTCAATGAGGTGAAAAAGCAAACAAAACCCACTTAGGAAGCTGCGTAGAATTAAAGAAAAAGAAATTCACTCTTTGTATCCATAATTTGATGTTGAACTTGAGTCCCTCCTCAATCGAAAGTGATTATGGCCGAATTCTTGAACTTCTTTTCCGATGCGCCTTAAATTGTTAGAAATTTCTCCGACTAAGCCCACGAAAATGGGGCCCCAAAAAAAAAAAAAAAAAAAACAGATCCTCTTTTTAGAGGTTTATATTTTAAGTGGAATGTATCTTGTGAGGAGTATTCCAGATGAGATGTAATTACCCGTGGTAGTTGCAATATCTTCTTTTAAAAAGTTCAACTTTTAAGAAAAAGAAAAACAGAATGCGTGCGTCTGTGTGAAAATGTGGGAAAATTCGGTGTTCATTAGAGACGAACATTGAGCTGAGGAAGAGAAATAAGGGATTTTGTTTGAAGGGAGGGGATATAAGTTATATAGTAGTTTCATGGAGATGAACATCGAAGGTATGACTAAATGTGTTATTTAAAAGATTTGGTGTAACCACCTATATTAGTCGAGGTGCAATTTTTTTTTTGGATGAGCTCACTCTTATGAACTCTATAGTTAAACGTACTTTATGTGGATTAGTGGGTGATCTTCTGAAATGTTTTTATTTTCATGTAGCATATGAGTATGGACAAAATATACTAAAAAGACGGTGATTTATGATGCTAATCGAAGATCTTTGCAACCATTCCTAATAACCATCCACACTTGAAAAATAACCAGGGCGCCACAACTGGGTTACCATACATTGGAGTTTTTTAAAAAATTTTAGGACCCATCTTTATTCTCATGGTCCCTTTTTAAATAAAAATAAAGTTCCACTGATTCAAATGGTGCCATATTATCTGATCTAAAGAGTTGAGTCTACAAAATAAGTGCTAGGGAAAAGGGAAAGGGTTAACAGTTACGTACGCTCCTTTGATTTCTTTTATTTATCTCACTTTGACGGTATTCGCAGGAATCTAAAAAGCATAGATTTAGGTGAAGCATTGCTCAATAGAATGGCTCATCCAATTCTAGGAATAGTGTGTGGGACACAGGTTCTTAGTAGGGTGGGCGTGGGACAGGTTCGGGGGTGGAGTCATATCTGTACTCATATTTATTTCTTAAAGTTGTCCACATACACATACCCATATCCATCGGAATTTAAAAAAATTCATACCCTACTCATATCCATCGGATACTTTGAATATTTAGGATTTTATTCGGGTGCATATACATTGTAAAAAAACAATACCCATTAGGTTGATTAAGTTTAACATTTAAAGTTTCAGCCAATATATTCCCAACTTTCGAAGCTATTTTCAAAATCATCATGAACATATATATTCCAAATAATAACAACAATAATACCTGTGACTTAATAGTAAACCGGTTTAAATACTAGTGCGATTATAATTTTGGATCTTCAAGGAACTACAACAAAGATTGTTCTTGGAAAGGTGTTTACTTTTGGGGTCCTTGAAAGCTACTAATATTGATGAATTTTGTTGTGCGGTTTTTCACAGATGAGATTACGATGTGATTAGTGTCCTGAGACTGTTCCTATAGAAGAAAGTAGTCAATAATTTGGCTCTTGAAGCTTGTTTGATAAAACCAGATTGTGTAAGATGTGAGTTGTGACCATCTGTAGAATTAATGCCTTGATGGATGAAAAAATTGTACCATTATTATGGCGTAAATATTTATATGAGATCATCTTATATAAGAGTTATTGTAAGACGGACTCATTCATATATGACTTTTTTTTAAGGTGTTATGATGACTAATCATATGTTTTGGGGTAGCTTTTTAGGGGAGACTAATAGTTCATCTAACAATAACCTCTATTACAATCACCCCAAGTAAACTCTTAGTCAGCCAACTATTATTGAAAGCTACTATAAAAACATCAATTTTATAATATATCTTATGTGAGACGGTCTCACATAAGATTTGATATATGTTATGGTATGGGTAAAGTAAACTTTTATGGCACTAGAGTTTCCAAAATTATTCATTGTTTGTTGTAAGTGCTAGGCTTTTTCCCCCTGATAGAGATTCATTATTGCTAATTCCTAGTAAGCTTTGTTCCGCAATAAAACTTTTAAATTCAGTAGACTTCAGTTGTGTGATAAAACTTTTTATTTGAGTGATAAATTTTGATAGTTTGTATTTATAATTGTCAGTATGTGGAAATTGGCACGTAAGCATTGAATTTTGTATGACGGCATGTACTTTTTAGCCAAAAATTGTGATAGAGCATCTAAAAAATTTGGATTTTTGGACGTCAATAATCTAACCTATTCAGGATTTAGACACTAATAATATGACTTGGAGAAATAGCCCCGAATAATCTAATCTTTTAGGTATTCATTTTCAATAGTATAGGAGTCATTTTAGATTGTTGTAGCCACTAAAATTTTTATAATATGTACCAAATTGGAGAATAAATATAAGTTAATTATTTCGGATCAACGTATTTAATTAATTTAATTTATTTAAATGAATTGGGCCAAACTGACTTCAAAGACACAACGGTCAAATTGACTACTAAGTCTTCAATTAAATAAACTACCAAGTCACGAGTTAGTTAAGGGCTCCAAAATGCAAGGAAGTCACAAAGCCTAGGAGTGGTAAGGGGATTCTTTCCCTATAAATAGAGCATTATCCCTCCTCCTCAGAAATCAAAAGCCCATTCACTCTTGAGGCATTCTAAAGACAGAAAGGCTCTTAGTCACCCTCTAGAAAAGACAGCAAGCACTTCAAGTGTATATTGTCTACTTTCAAAGATCAAAGAAAACAGTTCATAATTGAGATTAAGCCTCCTTGGCCCTCTTCCAAGATTAAATACATATAAGTTCATCAAAGTAAGTCAAATTAGTCAACTTAATCGAGATGCCAAGCAATCAGGCCTCTTTCAAGCACAAGTTGGAGATCAAATTAGAGAAATTGTTTATTTGTTCATTCAGTAACAAATGCACATATATTGCATGCCTACAGTATCAATACAAAACATTCTACTTGTTTTCTCAATTTCTTATCTAATTTATTGTAGACTCAAAATTTATGTTTATAATTGTAGTTTAGGTGAAGATATCTGTCTTGTAACAAAACACCTCATAAGTGTCTTGTCTTGACCAAAAGTAACATGTTAAATTATTTAAGATCACCAAATTTTCAATTATGAGAATCAATTACGGATGGTAAAGCCCTAAAATTGCCTGTAATGCTAATGGATACAAAATAATACCCTACTCAAATCAACCCCATCCAGCAAAAACATATAATACGTGTAGCAAGACATTTATCATTTTACTGATATTTTTTATGTAATTTCAAATGATTTTGTAAAAACAATATGGACAAATGAAACTTAAATTGCATACATTCATTAGGAACTTCAAATTACATTAAAAATAAAATCTAAGATCAGTCACGTACCATTGAAAATAAGTACCCCAAAAAATTAGAATTGTGAAAGCTACTTCTCCAGATTATATTATTAGCATCCAAACCTCCAATTATTGCTCAAATTATTAACATCCATAAATCCCCAAAGTTACGCAAATCAAATAACGATTGTCAGACCCAAAAAAAATAATTAAATTCTAAAATCTTTTGCTATATATATATATATATATATATATATATATATATATATGTGTGTGTGTGCATATATATATACACACACACACACCACACACACACATATTATATATATATATATATATATATATATATATATATATATATATATAATGTATATATGTATGTGTGTGTGCATATATATATATATATATATATCTATATATATATATTATATATGTATATATATATATAGATATATATATATATATATATATATATATATATATATATATATCTATATATATATATGTATGTATATGTATGTATATATATATATATATATTTTTTTTTATATGTATATATATGTATGTATTATATATAGGTGTGTGTGTGTATAGATATATACATCATATATAATATATATATATATATATATATATATATATATGATCTATATATATTATATATATATATATATGTGTGTGTGTGCGCGCGCGCGTGCGTGTGGAATGAGAGCTACAAGATTAAATGATTTCTATATGCTTTTGCTTAAAGGAAAAATGGTATATATGATGACTGTGGTCACTTTGATAAATTATCCACAAGGACTGATTGGGGTTTTTTACACTTCGCACCCTTCAAATTGTTAACATTATTTTTTCAACCTGAATATTTTCTGCATAGTTTTTACCACCGTCACATTCTTAGTAGTGTATAATTTAAGTGATTTTCCAACCAAAATTTGAAGACGATGTTGAATGACCGGCTCATTTTATGTTGTTGTCGAAACAGTTGTATTTTTGTGTATTTTAGCATAGTGAAATTATGACAATCAGGCCCGTCTTTCATTCATTGTCTCACTTAATTACTGTTTCACTCAAACTTGCCTTCTATCTCATTGTCTTTCTCTGTCGTTTCGAAAATTTGGAAACCGAACCACATCTGGATGCAGTTGTAAACCTTGAAAGGCAAAAATTTTGAACAAATTAACCTATCCGCATAGGTTAGTTCAAGCAGTTTGGCACTTGTTTTCCTTATGTAAGGTGTAAAATCTAAGTCTTGTGAATGGTGAGAGTCTGAGATGGAAGAACTCTATCTCTTTATGCTCAGTAGTAGCTCAACTCTGGCTAAACAGAGGCGCAAAAGAAAGGCCTCGAGATCCTACTTCATCAAAGGTCCGAATGCAAGGGTTATGGCAAGAAATGAACCCTCCAAATTTGATACATGAAAAATATATAACCATAAGAAATTCTTTTCTGATCTAGACAACACAAACATTCCAATTCAGTTGGTTCTATGCATTTTGAGCAATACAGTTTCGTTTTGATGCCAGGGACCCAAAGCTTGATGAACCGTCCATGGCTTCCCTAACTGAGAAGCCCATATTAAAATAATTAAACAAATACACGAACGCAGAAGGAAAAACAATTCCAAGGGGTATGGTTTTGGATTTCTATTTTGTTCGTTCAAATAATTTTCAAAGTAACAAGCCCTTCACCACCAAGTGTCAAAAACCCAATAACTAAGCTGTCCATCATCAAAAAAATATATAATTTAATAATAAGGTTTCTTCATTGGATACTCTTATATGTATTTCAACAACATGTTTATCATTTTGCATCATAAAAATGATAGAATTTTGGAGAAATGTAATTTTATGATGTTTGATTTCCTTACTAACCTATTACGTTTCTTATCTATGCATTAGTAAGCGTTATATATGTTGTAGGAATGCTCAGATCATTTAATAGCATTTCTTTCTGAGACCTAATGGAGTTTTTTGGGCTGGGATCTCTCCTCATCGGCAAATTATTGCATACTTCTGGGAGTATTCACTCTCACTGCCACACATACATGCATTTTTTAATTTGTATTTGTCATATGCAAAGCCTATATCATACACTCGTGTGTATGTACTCTTATGCGACACATAAGCAATTATACATTAAAATATAAAATATATGACAAATACACCTCAAGAAAATAAATATAAAATAGACATTGGAGCATGTGCTTATGGATGTTGATAAATCTCTATTTTGACTGATTTTTAACCCCAATTTGACCCTTTTTCTTCCCCAATCTCTTCACTTATCTTAGCAAGAAAAGAGTGAACGTGCTTTCTTCAGCTTATTTTGTGCTTACAAGCGGTATCTCTGGCTTTTCAGGTGCCTTTCCCAAAAGTGCTAGAGTTTTATCAATCTTAGCTAAAATGGAAGATTTAGGGGCAGAATTTCAGGAAGAACGGAGATCCGACAAAGCCTCTGGGACCAAAGGAAGCAAAAATGGCAGCTGCAGTAGACGCATCGATTGCAGGGTGCGCACGACCGTGCCTTGAAGGCAGAAGCTACGCATAGTTGAGTGCACAACCGGGCGTCCTGACTGTGCGTAAACCTTGGGATGTACGGTTGCCCGTGTGTATACGCACAACCGTGTGTCACCCAGTCTTTCACGACTTAATTGTTTCACTGTAATAGTTAATGTTATCTTATATTACACCTTTAGAGAGCACGATTGAGAGGCGATTTTACGGTTCCTTTTCTGGGTTCTTTTCATTCTTTTGTAGCATCAAATTGAGAGTTGAATTCAAGGATTATTGTGGATCATTCATTGCAATCAATTCAAGTTTGTACCTTTTCCTTCTCCTCTTACGATTTAACCCTAATTTTCATTGCTTTGTCATGTTTATTCATTTTAGGCTTGTGATTGTGATTTACATGACGTTTAGCAGCTAAATTCATAGTCTTGGATTAGGAGTTACCCCTATTATGTGAAATCAAATCATGCTTTAGGTTTTCATGAATCGTGCCCATGATTGTAAATTGAAGTCTTGCCTAGTATGCCAATTGATGGTTGAATTGCTTGAGAGGGTTTAATTCATAGTTCTTGATGAGGGTTTAGGAAATCAACAAAAGTTAAATTCTTTATGTAGAGCGACTTTGAGAGTGATTGAGCTCCCTAACGTGAAAGTAGTTAATTGGGAATAATTGATTGCTAAATCTTGTGACTTTGATAATTTTAATTTCATGAAAATAGATAACTAAGATTAACTTAGTCAGTCTATTGACCTTTGAGAGAAGGCTTAGATGCGCTTTAAATTATAATCCTTTCCACTTTGATTGTTTTCATGGGCAGATTTGCATGATCTTGTTTATGATTCATATAGTATAATAACATGGTGAACCTCAATCCCGAACCTTTGACATTATTAACTTAGACAATTACATTAGCTTTCAGCAAATTAAAACTGCTACTTAGCAAAATTCAACTTGAGTGGACTTTCGCCTAGATAGAGTGTTGCAAGTTGATTCGGTGATTGAAAACAAGTTCCTTGTGAATACGATCCACACTTGTCGTTGCTAGCTACAGTTGGCACCGTGCACTTGCGGCAACAAATTTAAGACAACAAGTTTTTGGCGCCGTTGCCAAGGAACTCATTCGTTTCAATGTCCAAAGCGACCAAAACGCTCTAGATTTGGCATTTTCTTTTTCTTTCTTTTTCTTTTTCCTTTTTCTTCTGTGCTCTTTAAGCTTTGTTTGAACTTGCTTATGCTTGGAGTAGTTTTTGGCTTTGTATGCAGAGGAGCTGTCAAAGGGATCGACCACTCATTCCCTTTGACCCTGATATAGAAGCCACTGCATGGAGGCAAAGTGGTGCAAGAAAGCGACAATAAGAAGTCATCATAGCCGAGAGAAATCCTAGGGTGTTGCGGGACTATATCATACTGCAGGCCACCGACATCATATCGTTCATCATCAACCTAGCCGTCAAAGCGAACAACTTTGAGTTGCGGCCCACTCTTATGTCCCTCGTACAGAAGGACCAATTCAGTGGATGTCCCACAGAGAACCCTTACATTCACCTTTGCAACTTCTTAGCGAAGTGTGACACAATCAAGGTCAACGGGGTTTCCGCCGATGCAATCAAACTAACGCTCATCCCCTTCTTGCTGACAGGTAGAGCCAATGATTGGCTCCTCAATGAAGAGCTTAATTCATTCACCACCTGAGAGGCCCTATCGACCACATTTCTTAGCAAGTACGTTCCCTCGGATAAGACCGCTAAGTTAAGAGCTGAAATTACTTTATTCTCTCGACGAGGCGATGAGTCATTATATGAGGCGTTGGAAAGATTCAAGCATCTTCAACGCCAGTGCCCCCCCATGGAGTGCCCGACTGGCTCCTAATCCAAACCTTCTATAATATATTAGATTAGTCCTTGAAGATGTCTGTTGACGCTGCTGCTGGCGGTGCACTCATGGAGAAGTTGACTGAGGCTGCAAGAGCCCTGTTGAAGGAGATGGCCTCCAACAACTATCACTAGTCCAGCGACAGGGCAGCCCCAAAGAGAACCAGTGGAGTCTATGGAGTTGACACTATGGACTTACTTGCTAGCAAGGTGGATGCTCTGGCACAACGGTTTGATAGGCTTGGAACTCTTTCTTCGGGGAGTTTAGTGGGGAGTTTTTCTGGCACAATGTTTGACGTTGTGGCTCTTTGTGAGACTTGTGGCATTCAAGGGCACGCTGGTTCTGAGTGTCACACTACCTTCCAGGGCGTGGAGCACGCCAATGCTATAGAAAATTTCAACCCACACCCACCACCACAAAACAACATCTACTCAAACACATATAACCCTGGTTGGAGAAGTCATCCTAATTTCTCCTACCGCAATAATAATCCCTTGCCTCCCAATGCCTCTCAACCGCAGCCCCCTGGTTTTTAACACTGGGCACCCTACACCCCACCTCCACCTCAACAACAACCACCTTTACAACCTAAGTCTAACTTGGAGAGCCTTATGGAGCACTTTATAGGAACCCAAACCAAGACTAATGAAGTTCTTGGTGAGCAAATTAATTAGCTGAACTCTAAGTTTGATGCCATGGCCTCTCATCAAAAGGTGATGGATATCGCTCAACAGGTTAGCAATTTGTCCCGATCACAGGGGTAACTACCAGGCCAGCCCGAAGCTTACCACAGGGTTCACATCAATGCTGTTTATATGAGAGACAAGAGGTTTTTGGAGAGTCCTATGATGGCACTTTAGGAAGTGGCTACAGTTCCTATTTCTACAGGAACAACTAAATTAAAGAAAGACAAGGCTCCGAGTCCAGAAGAAGAGGCTCATTAATCTCCTCCAATCTGAACTTATCAGCCTCCTATTCCCTATCCTCATATGGTAGGGTGATCAAAGCTTAAACCTCAGATGATTCGATTTCTTAATTTGCTGAAAAAGGTGAACGTTAATGTCCCCTTCTTTGAGGTTTTGAAGGAAGTACCATCATATCTAAAGTTCCTAAGGGGGCTTCTGACCTCAAAGGGTAAGCCTGAAAAAGTTTCGGTGGCTATCATTGGCGGCGTGTGCAGCGCAGCTCTACAGCACGGGGCCCTATCGAAGCTGCATGATCCTAGTAGCTTCTCCATCCCATGCTCCATAGGAGATATGCCGATTGAGAGAACCCGCTGTGATTTGTGTGCAGGTGTAAGCCTAATGTCTCTCTCTCTCTCTCTTTCTCTCTCTCTCTCTATCTCTCTACGAGAAACTGAAGTTGCTAGACCTAAAACCCACAACTACATCTATCTAGTTTGCAGATTGCTCCACCAAGCAGCCTGTAGGTATCCTGGAAGATATCCCACCTCAAGTAGGTAAGTTTCTCATCCCCTACAACTTCGTAGTTTTGGACATGGATGAGATCCATAGTGTTCTATCATCATGGAAAGGCCATTTTTAGCAACTGTAGGGGCAGTGATTGATTTACTCGTGGAAAAGCTGTCATTTCAATTATGTGTGGAGAAGATTGATTTTTGCTTCAATGAGAGAAAGCTGTCGTTTCAACTAAGGCTACGTGGATCTACAATCCTATGCTTCGCTACCTCCAGCGCTGCACTGCCAATCATGTCTTTCCCCTCGCAGATAGTCAAAATGGGGTTAGGGCCAGTGAGCTCTTCATTCTTTGGGCGGCCTTGAATAGAAAGGTCATCAATACGGGTGCTTTCATAGCCGACCACATTGACGAGCATGCTAAATCCACCAAGTGGTTATTGTTGGGGGTGGTATCATCACGGTTTTACCCAAGGCTTTGGGCTATGGTGCCCAGGTTAATGCTTTGAGCATTTTGTACCGCCCAAGCGGCATTGATGTCATCAATTGCATCAACATGAAACTCTTCAGAGCGCTCGGTGGCAATCAGTTATGGCTCAACCATCATGGCCACGCCCTTTTTCCTTTACCCAACCAAGACAAGACCATTATCACTTGTCCTTCTAACCTGGTGTACAATGATGATGAGGATGGTGAGTCTGGGGGGGAGTCAGATGACGGTGGTGATGATGGTAGTGATGATGATGTTGAGGAGGTCCCTCAAGGTCAGAGGGGCATAAGATGGGCTTCTAAAGGCCCTAGCGCTGGCACCTCTATCACTACTGCTACTTCTTCTGGGGCCATGGGTCCGTTCATGTTTCAGACGGTTCTTGACTGTCTTAACCAGTTACAAGTTCAGAACCAAGAGATCTTACGCAACCAGCAGAACATGGCTTACATGGTTCACTAGGCATATGAGTGGCATCAGTGGGCTTACCCGCCACCTGATTGGCGACCTCGCGGCCCCCCAGGGCCTACTGATTGATGCACTGTGCATATACTCCCCGTCCTTACATTCGCATCTTTATTCTATTAATTGGGGATAATGAAATGTTCAAGTAGGGGGAAGTGGGTTCCATATTGTTATCTTTGAGATGTATCTTATGGAGGATTGAGGTTATGCATCTTTGTTGAACGGTAAATTTACCCATTTTACGTGCTTCTTCACCCACCTTTTACTCGTATAATAATTTAATTCTTTAGGATTTTACCTTGTTTTATTTGTGTCTTGTAGGAAATAACTTCAAATCAAACAAACGCTGCGGAAAGGGACGAAGATGGGACAAAACGATGAAAATCAGCGAAAACAGGCGAGAACAGCAGCGAAGGACGGTGCACGGCCGACCTGCAGGTCGGCACGGCCGTGCACCGGTGGCCGAAGCCACGCACGGCCAGACGCACGGCCGTGCGTTATGACCGTGCGTCGAGCACGGCCTGGCCGTGCGTCCAGGCACGGCCGTGCGTCGGGCCTGGGTTTCGCGATTTAAGCCCGTTTCGGGCGTCTGTTAGGGGAGTTGGTTCGTTCGGTCGTTTGGGGTTTTTGCTCTGGCGATTTTGTAGGTTAGTTTAGGTTAGATTTTAGTTAATAAGGGAGGTTAGTTTAGGATTGAAGATTGTAACATTGGATTCAACCTTTGGATTTCAAGTTCTTCATCAATTCAAGACTAAGTTTTCTCCTCTTTTATCTCTCTAGTTTTTATGTTCTTGTTATTTATGTTTTGTTGATTTTGATTCTTGTATTTGTTTTGTTTGATTTATATGTTTAATTTCATTGTTAATTTATGTTGTTTAGTTGTTTAAATTCATTTTATTTCATTCCCTTCGTTTTGTTCTTCAAGTTTATGTTCTTGTCGGTTAGTTTAGGTTTTCATGCTTTTTCATGTTTTGTTGGTAGATTGTGTTGGCTTGGATTGTGATTAGCCTCTTGATGGCTAATTGATCTTGTACTAGGCCTAACCATACCCAATTTATGCCTAGAACTTAGAGTTTTCCTTCACGCCCGCCAAGTGTTCAATGAAATGCCTGAGAGGGTTTTCATCCATATTTTTGGGCAACTGACTTATGCTGAGAGGTGAGGTCAATTTGCTAGTGTGGGAGAGGGAATAGCCGAGTTCGGGACACGAAAGTAGTATCCGAATCGAGCTAGGTCCGGGGTTGCTAATTTTGTGGTCTAATTCGCCTAACCCCACGAAAGTAGGTGGTTTCACGAGTTAGACTAGCTCATGACCCTTGAGAGAGGGCTTAAGTAGTCTTTGATGGTGCAACCGACCATCTCTTGTTCATAGTGTGGTTCAGGTAGGTTAGGACTCGTCTTGGTTAGTTGGTTCATCCATTGGTAAAATCACAACTCCAAGTCGCTTGTTTCTGTGTTTGTAGCGTAGTTTAGCTCCCCACTCCTTCACCCTTTGATCTCGCCTAGATTGAGACGCTCTAGTGAACTCTGGTAGTTGGAAACACAATTCCCTGCGGACGACACCCCAAGTACTCAACGATACACCTTGCACTTGGGGTTTATAAATATCAAAACTTTTTCTGCAACAAGTTTTTGGCACCGTTGCCGGGGAATTGGCGTTTTTCAATATTGGGGTTTACTTCAGCATTCGAGGCTAGGCCTTTAGAAAATCCAAAAAAAAAAAATCAAAAAAATCAAAATTTTTTAAAAAAAAAATATGTCTCTTTCCCACTTCCCTCAACATGAGCACGAATTGTTTTGGCGATACTATGATAGATTACATGCTTTTCTTGCTCATTGCGATTATTGCCTAGAAAAGTGGGAAATTTTGAACATGGTCTATGAGGGTGTGACTTGTGAGACCCGTGCTCTTTTGGAGCATTGGGATTTCTGTGCTCGAAATGTTGATGAAGCTTGTGAATTACTTGAGTGGTTGGCTAGGGATACTTATGAATTTGAGACTAGTCAATTTACTTCATCCACCCCATCCCCCTGCGTTCCTAATTATACACCTCTTGCATGTGAGATCTGCCATTGTTCTGACCATGACATTGTTTCTTGTCCCTATCGCATTTCTACTGATGGTTTTGCTAGAATTTCTAGTATGATAGAGGCCATGAACAAGCAACAAGTTGAGTTTGCTGCGTTTGTTAATAAACTGCGGGAGTATGACCTATCACCCGAGACTGACCCTAGTTCTAGTACTCCTAGACTTGATGTCAATCTGTGTGATGATGGTGCATCTTTTCCTCCTCTAGAGTCCGGACTAGAGGACGTGCTTGACCCTCCCTTACCTACTCTACCTCTTGTTGTTCCATCCCTACCTAGCACCTTTAAGGACAACACTATGACCTATCCTAATCCACCTTTCCCTTTAGCTCAGTCGACGGAGTTCGAGGTAGGTGCGACATTTTGTGTTGGTGCTAGTATCGGTCGGGATGATTTCTGTCTTGAGTCAGACGGTACTTGTAGTGAGGTGCAGGATCTCGATGAGATTCTCGAGGGGGAGTCCTGTGTGGATGCTGTGGCTGTAGTTTCATCTAGTCCTGATCTTACTGACCATGTATCCCTCAACCCCCTTGATATTTCTCATGCTTCTTCATGTTCACTATCCTCCCCTTCCCCTCAGTATTATGACCTCTCACTGATCGATTCTCTTGCGGTGCTCGAGGGGAATGTGGTTGACTGTTCTGAGTCCTTAGGTGCCTTTAGAGGGTATGACCCCTCCCTTGACCCTTATAGTCTATACCTAGAGGACATGCCTGGAAAAATCATCTTTCCTATTGCATTCAATCATTCTACTCATTTTTCTAAGGCATTTGATAAATTTAGGAGAGCACTTACTATTATTTCTACATTCCTGTTTAAGTGCTCTTACTTACACTCATCTGAGTTACAGGCTCAGATGTTTGATAAACTTCTGCGAGCGTTGACGGCATCTGAGTTGGCGATGCGCGTCCTGAACGCCGCCGAGGAGTGGCTGATGCTCCTCGCGCTTCCCCAACCTCGTCCTAGCGAGGTGTAGTTTGGGTACATTCAGTACCCGACCTGGTATAATCGTTCTCACTCTTCTCTTCCCCTTCTTTTTTTATTTTTTCTTTTTTTTTTCTTTTTGTTTCTGTTTAGTTGTGAATATTAGAATTGTGTTTTTGGTTGGTGATCATCTTGTGGTGAAATGTGAATCTTGCTGAGCCGTTGTTGGCTATGATCACCATTTTTGTGTTTTTGTGGATTTTTATTGTGTTGTGATTGGTGGTGTTGTTGGATTGGTCTATATTTGTTTTTGGTGGTGTCAATTTGTATATATATGTGATCGTGTTGTTGTTTTGGGTGAGATTGTGTTTTTGGGAGAGTGTGTTAGCTTGTGTATATTTTTCTCGTCTTTTGTTTTTTTTTTTTGTGTTTGATTTTGTTTTCTTTATTTTTGTGTGTTGGTGTTGACTCACGGTTCCCAATGAGGACATTGTAAGATTTAGGTGTGGGGGTGGGGTCATCTCCCCTTTTTCTTCTTATTTTTATGAAAATTTTTCCTTTTTTGTGTAAATTTTTCAATTTTTCTCCTTTTTGAATTTAGGGGAATTTTGTACTATTTTGATCAGCCTTGATCTCCGGTACCTTGACTATTAGCTCGTATATAAGTATAATATGCATAATAGATATTCATCCCCAATCTGTCATTTTAGGCCTCAGTTTTAACCCCAACAGTCCATTGTAATTTTGCAATCCAGTCCTGATTCATGTATTATCATCATCTTACTTTCTTCGTCTTTCATGATCGGCTCTCCCACTGTCTACTGCACAGTTCCCTTTGTATGTGCTGGCACCCCCCCTTTCCAAAAAAACAAAAGGAAAAAAAAAAACAATTTCAAGCGCTACTGGGTGTATTCCTTTGAGGCGTGACATGAGTTTGTAATGAAAAAAAATAATAATGGAAAGAAAAGAAAGTGGGGAAGAAAAGAGTTGAAAATGACAAGTACCCCTTTGAGGCATGCGCTACTGGGTGTTACCCTTTGAGGCAATACTGCTACTGGGAAAGCCTGCTTTCTATGCTAGCCATTCGAAAAGGTAGCTTGTGTCAATTGCGTGGGATTGAGTTTGGTTTTGTTAGGCTTAGTTTCAGGGTGATGATACACTTGCACACAGGCACCAGGATGGATTCATTATTTTCATGCGTCGTGGGGTGAAAAGATGATATCTGAATGCCATTCTTTGGGATGATGTGTCCTGAAATGCATATAATGCTTGTGTACAGACTGATATTTGAGCTACTAGGTGGTTTGGTTGATCCGAACGTGTACAGCTCACCCTATTGTATATATTGTGTTTTGTCATTTTTATTTTTCGATTTGTGTTTCTCTTTTCTTTGTTTTTCCTTTTTGAGATTTTGTGGGTATATCTTCTGCAAACCCTCACGAGACCTTACTCGTCCACTTTGGGTAACCAAGGGGTTTAAAGGGCTTGTTGCATACGCTAAATGCAACCGTGATTCCTACGAAAGTGAGTTAGTTGGTTACTTTAGTTTTTCTTTTATTTTTGCTCGAGGACGAGCAAAAGATAGGTGTGGGGGTGTGTTGAACGGTAAATTTAGCCATTTTACGTGCTTCTTCACCCACTTTTTACTCGTATAATAACTTAATTCTTTAGGATTTACCTTGTTTTATTTGTGCCTTGTAGGAAATAACTCCAAATCAAACAAACGCTGCGGAAAGGGACGAAGATAGGACAAAACGATGAAAATCAGCGAAAACAGGCGAGAAGCAGCAGCGAAGGACGGTGCACGGCCGACCTACAGGTCGGCACGGCCGTGCACCGGTGGCCGAAGCCACGCACGGCCAGACGCACGGCCGTGCGTTATGACCGTGCGTCGAGCACGGCTTGGCCGTGCGTCCAGGCACGGTCGTGCGTCGGGCCTGGGTTTCGCGATTTAAGCCCGTTTCGGGCGTCTGTTAGGGGAGTTGGTTCGTTCGGTCGTTTAGGGTTTTTGCTCTGGCGATTTTGTATGTTAGTTTAGGTTAGATTTTAGTTAATAAGGGAGGTTAGTTTAGGATTGAAGATTGTAACATTGGATTCAACCTTTGGATTTCAAGTTCTTCATCAATTCAAGACTAAGTTTTCTCTCTTTTATCTCTCTAGTTTTTATGTTCTTGTTATTTATGTTTTGTTGATTTTGATTCTTGTATTTGTTTTGTTTGATTTATATGTTTAATTTCATTGTTAATTTATGTCATTTACTTGTTTGAATTCATTTTATTTCATTTCCTTTGCTTTGTTCTTCGTGTTCTTGCACTTGTTTGGTAGTTTAGGTTTTGATTCGTTTTTGATGTTTAGTTGGTAGATTGTGTTGGCTTGGGTTGTGATTAACCTCTTGATGGCTAATTAATCTTGTAGTTGGCCTAACCATACCCAATCTATGCCTAGAACTTAGAGTTTTCCTTCACGCCCGCCAAGTGTTCGATGAAATGCCTGAGAGGGTTTTCATCCATATTTTTAGGCGATTGACTTATGCTGAGAGGTGAGGTCAATTTGCTAGTGTGGGAGAGGGAATAGGCCGAGTTCGGGACACGAAAGTAGTATCCGAATCGAGCTAGGTCCGGGGTTGCTAGTTTTGTGGTCTAATTCGCCTAACCCCACGAAAGTAGGTGGTTTCACGAGTTATACTAGCTCATGACCCTTGAGAGAGGGCTTGGGTGGTCTTTGATGGTGCAACCGACCATCTCTTGTTCATAGTGTGGTTCGGGTAGGTTAGGACTCGTCTTGGTTAGTTGGTTCGTCCATTGGTAAAATCACAACTCCAAGTCGCTTGTTTCTGTGTTTGTAGCGTAGTTTAGTCTTTTCTCTTTCACCCCTTTGATCTCGCCTAGATTGAGACGCTTTAGTAGTTCTGGTAGTTGGAAACACAATTCCCTGCGGACGACACCCCAAGTACTCAACGATACACCTTGCACTTGGGGTTTATAAATATCAAAACTTTTTCTGCAACAATCTTGTACATACACTTTTGCATTTATCATTTTAGTTGCATGATTAGGATACATTAGTTGCACTTCTGGTTTTGCTTTTAGTTGAGCATGTAGTTTAGTGCATTTAGGCTAGAAAATCTGCATCACAAAAGGAGATCTGTCGAGTCAGGGTACGCATAAGCTTTCGAGGTAACCCCTTTCACCCTACTCTTCATTACCCTTTATGTATTTTATTGCTTTCCTAGTTAGATTTACTACTTAAAAAAAAAGGGGGGACCTAAAATTGGTTATGAAAACCCCTTTAATGATGACGTGCAAGGGGTGATAATTTGTTTGATGGTTATGTTGGCTTTTCATGAATGAGGCTCAATTTGAGTGACCTCTTATGAAAGGATTGTGAAAATGATTTGGCCTCTTGGTTGTTGTGTGCTTGTACATATGCCTCTAAGAATTGTCATATTGTGAAGTGTTTAAACCTGGACTATTAGCCAACCGTTTGAGCTATTGTTCAGACTTTGGTAGAAACACTAATGATACTTTTGAGCCGATAAGGGCTATTCATTTTATATAGTCTAAACTCCTTTTCATGAGTAATAAAAGCCTCATGTGTGTGTACCTCTAGAACTTGGCTTGACTTCCTTCGAAATCACGCTTTACATGTGCATAATGTTGATATGATTGAGGCATTCATTTGGATTGTAAACTAGATGAGCTAAAACATTGTCACCCATTATTAGTGCCTTTGCTGGCCCCATTGAGCTTTTCCCTGTCATTTGGCTCACCCTTGTCTACTTAGCCCTTGGCCTGAAATGAACTTACTCACCCTTAGCCAAGTTCATAGAGCAATGCTGTGAATTATAATTGATTGGTAAATGTATTGGTTGGTGTTCTTCAGGATGGGTTTTAGATTGCTATTATTTGTTGGGAATGAGGAGTTGAAATTGTCTTATCCTTTGCCATACATCTCTCTCCACTTACTTAAAAAAAAAGGAAGAGGAAACGTGAAGAAAAACAAAAGAAAAAAAGAAAAAAAGCCGTCAAAAAGAAAAAAAGAGTATGGAAATAAAATGTTTGGCTTTAGCTTATCTTCAATAAGTGTTTTAACTCCTCTTTCTCGACACCTAGCTGACCTCTTTCTCAACACCTAGCTGAGGAGGTAGTTATAATGACGATTTGAGGATGCAGAGTTGGTCTTGAAATGCTCTACTTGGCTAATTAGCTTCTCTTTGCCTAAACATTCCCCTCCTCACCTCAAACCCTAGCCCATAACATTCCTGAAAAGCCAGTATGATCAACATTTATGTGCATGACTTTAGCGGTGGAGAGTTGAGAGTTTTCGCTACGCCTATGTTAGTATGCATACATTAAAAGTGGTCTTGAGTGTTCACCTTATCCTAAACACATGAGAGGAGCATACCATTCTTCTTACCCTAAAAAGATGAGGATCTACTACTCTCATTAGCTCACTAGCAATTTAGGGGAAGACATGACACATTTGGATAGTTTGATATGGGTATTAGTTCTTGCACCATGACCTATGGTTTCTACTCTTGTTGAGACAGTTGTGCTTCAAAAAGTTGGGTTCTACCCTAATTTGAGTCTCTTAGTTGTGAATTACCACACCTATTGAATCCGATTGTCACTATTTGTCTGAGGAGGTCGGTACTTTGAGATGTATCTATCTCCTGGGCCTTTTTGATTTATGACCTTGCTTGGGGACAAGTAACGGATAAGTAGAGGGGAGTCAATAAATCTCTATTTTGACTTATTTTTAACCCTAATTTTGACCCTTTTTCTTCACCAATCTCTTGACTTATCTTAGCAGGAAAAGGGTGAACATGCTTTCTTTATCTTATTTTGTGCTTACAAGCAGTATCTCTCGCTTTTCAGGTGCCTTTCCTAAAAGTGCTAGAGGTTTACCAATCTTAGCTAAAAGGGAAGCTTCAGGAGTACAATTTCAGGAAGAACGGAGGTCTGACGAAGCCTCGGGGACCAAAGGAAGCAAAAATGGCAGTTGCAGTAGACGCACAGTCGATTGTAGAGTGCGCACGTTCATGCCTTGAAGTCAAAAGCTACGCACAGTTGAGGGCACAACTGGGCGTCCTGACTGTGCGTGAACCTTGGGACATACAGTTGCCCGGGCATCACCTAGTTTTTCGCGACTTAATTATTTCGTTGTAGTGGTTAATGTTACCTTATGTTAGACCTTTAGAGAGTACGATTGAGAGGCGATTTTATGGTTCCTTTTTAGCAACAAATTGAGAGTTGAATTCAAGGATTATTGTAGATCATTCATTGCAATCAATTCAAGTTTGTAACTTTTCCTTCTCCTTTTACGAATTAACCCTAATTTTCATTGCTTTGTCATGTTTACTCAATTTAGGCTGGTGATTATGATTTACATGATGTTTAGTGGCTAAATTCATAGTCTTGGATTGGGAGTAGTCCCTATTATGTGAAATTTAATCATGCTTTAGGTTTTCATGAATCGTATCTATGATTGTAAATTGAATTCTTACCTAGTCTGCCAATTAATGGTTGAATTGCTTGAGATGGTTTAATTCAAAGTTCTTGATTAAGGTTTAGGAGATCAATGAAAGTTGAATTCTTTATCTAGAGCGACTTTGTGAGCGATTGAGCTCCCTGACATGAAAGTAGTTAGGGTTTCAATTGGAAATAATTGATTGCTAAATCTTGTGAGTTTGACCATTTTAGTTTCATGAAAATAGATAACTAGGATTAATTTAGTCAGTCTATTGACCTTTGAGAGAAGATTTAGATGTGCTTTAAATTGTAATCCTGTCCACTTTGATTATTTTCACGGACAGATTTACATGATCTTGTTTATGATTCATATAGCATAATAGCATGGTGAGCCTTAATCCCGGACCTTTGGCATTATTGAATTAGATAATTACATTAGCTTTCAGCAGACTAAAACTGCTACTTAGTAAAATTCAACTTAAGTGAATTTTTGCCTAAATAGAGTGTTGCAAGTTGATTTAGTGATTGAAAACAAGTTTCTTGTGGACACAACCCGTACTTGCCCTTACTAGCTATAACTGGCACCGTGCACTTGTGGTAACAAATTTAAGACAATAGGTGTATATAATAATTTGCCCTCCTCCTCGTTTGCCTCACCATACTTATCACCCCGCTTAATTCTCAAAATCTCATAAAAATGCACCACAAAACCATCATAAATTACCCACAGGACCTCCAAAGCTGCGGATCATAGGGAACCTGCACCAGCTTGCAGCCAAAAAAACCCTCGCTACTACCTCTTTGCTGAGCTGGCTAGGGCAAGCGATCCCATCATGCACCTGCATCTAGGGGAAGTCCCCACCATTATCGTCTCCCCAATCGACGCAGCTAGGGAGGTGCTGAGAACCCACAACGCCGTGCTTTGCATCTAGTCGAGCATCATAATGGTGGAATATGTCCTCCATGGGTGCAGTGGCATAGTCTTTGCTCCATATGGAGAGTACTGGCAGTAAGTACAGAACATTGCCACCCTTGAGCTCTTCACGACCAAGCAGATCCAATCATTTCGGCCTATCAGGAAGGAGGAGGTGGCCTATCTTATCAACTCCATAGCCATGGAGGAAGGCTCCGTCGTTAACCTTAGCAACAAGCCCTTCAACCTTTATTTTGACGTCACCCAAGATAATTACTTTTGCCTAGATATAAGTTTTGAATATATTGATCATGCACGTTATGTAACAAAAGCTGTTTAAATGTTTGAATTGGTCTAATATAATATGTTATATGGTCAATCCCTGAATTTTAGGCATTTTTAATTATCAGTTATTAAACTTGAGTGTTTATGAGTTTTATCAATAAATATAGAACATATTATAATAAGATCAACCCTATAGGTAACAATAGTTGCTTGTTATGTGAAATTTTATAAATGTGGAAAACTATAAAATAATATGTTGATGTTAATTGATGTAAAAAGCTTTTTGTGGACACAAGCATCAATAGAAAAAATTGCTTTTCGGTCTTTTAAGGTTTGGTGAAATGATTTTCTGAGCGAATGTGTTTAGAAAAATATTCATGGGACTACTTAGTTTGGCACAAATGGTTTCTAGAGTACAAAACCTTAGGTTATATGATATCTGGGTCACAAATATTTATTTTTAGGTCCCTGAACTTTATAAATTTTCTGCTTTTGACCCAACTGGGGTTCCAAATGTAAATATTTCAATGTTTTGGCTGTTTTACAAAACAAAGCTTATATTTGTGTTTGGACTTATTATAATGACTTTAATGGGTTCATTTCCTACCTCGGACCGTGGTCACTAATCAAGTTTTTAGTTTTTTTTAAGGATAGCGGAGTTTTAATCAAGAGATTATAATATTTAAAATATAAGGTTCAACTGAATAACGTTCTCTACTGGGAAACTTCTTTTATTAAAAGTTTAAAAGTGAAAATATTACAATGGAAGGATTGAAGGGGACTTAAGCTAAAGTCATTAGAAATGCTTATTCATAGAGAAATGGAGAATCCTGACTTTTCTTTTGCTCAAGAATGCTCAAATGATCGTGTCCCTTCTCAGCACTCGATCTTTCTTTTTACAAAGGGGATGGAGTACATAGGATGTCCTATGGGCTATAGTACACACTGATTTTTTGCATGGCTACAGTACATTCACGTAACTACAGTACATTGATTTATTTTACGAACCTAATACTTGTCAAAATAGTAAAACAATGGAGCAGGTACTTTTCAAAGCTTTTAATAATGATAAAACTAGCCATCATTATTGAGATTCTGCATGCCTTCATCTCCAATTATATCTTTCAGACTATCATTATCTAGATAATCATCAAAATTTTCATCTAATTGAAGATGCTCTGGGTCTCATTTCTTAAATAATTCAAGAAGATATTTCTTTTCTTTTTCTGATAAGAACTTCCCAACTTTAACATTAAAGAGATAATAAAAAACATCTTCTGAAATAGCTCCATCTACCTTCATATATTTGTTAAACTCATTATGATAAGTGAAAGTAGTATTTTTGTAATACATTGGTGTCTTTCCTCATTCAATTAATCTCCAACTTTGTTGATAAATGTTGAAAACTCCAATGACTCTTGCTAAAGTAGGATCAGTAACTAATTCCCTTCATTTTGGATTCCATTCTTGTCATTGATTATTAGGATCATCAAAATCAACTATCTGAACAAGATGATGAGTCGGTTTGACATTGTACCTCTACATATAGACATCTATCATTTGAGATTTTTGTTGAATCCTCAGGAGATGTAAGAATCCAATAGATCCTTCTGAACATATATTGTTGAAATTTAGTTAGTGCTGAGAAAAATGGGAACTTATGATCTGCGAATTCCATAAAGTAAACTACAATCTCGTATTCCTAGGCTTTAATGACAGAATCATCCGAAGAGATTGAGTTTGCGGGAAACTAACTCCACCAACTCCAGACCTATCGGGAAGTTAGATTGTTGTACTCCAAGACTCTCAAATATCATAGGAATAATGATGATAATAGTTTATGCAGGTTACATACCACTCATTGAACTATTTTTTGTAGACATAAGAACTTATTTTTTGTGGATATCTTAAGGACATCTTAGGTAATTAACTTGTAACTCTAGAAAGAAAAATCTTTGGGCTATTGGGTAGGAAAAAGATAGCAGACCAAAATGTGATATACTTTCTGTATGGAATTTCAAATTATCAATAAGGACTTTACTAGAAGGAAAAGCCCGTTCTAGTAATAGTGGCATTTCATATGGATTTCCGCCTTTTCTAGTAGGAGTTTTGTTTTAATAATCACCATTGACGAGTTCTTGAGTTAAATTATCCGCTCGAGAGTTCTTCAATCCCTATATATGTTCAATAGAGAAGGAAAATTGGTTAAGCCATAGTTGCCAACGCAAGAGTCACTGTTGCGCTTGCATATTTGATAAATTCTTTTTCACGAAACTAAGTATTTCTTTGCAATTAGCTTGAATAAGAAAAGGTTTCGGGGCTAAAAAGATTAAAAACTTTTCAATTTCCCTTATAACTACAAGGATTTCTTTTTCTATCATGCGATAGTTACATTCTCCCTTATTGAAACTTCCACTACAATATTTGTAGAGTTTTTCTCCTTCTTTTATTTCAAGTACTGCACTCCAGTGCTCATTGCTGACATCTACCTCAAGAACAAAATCATCTCCTTCATTAGGCAAATTAAGAACAGGAAGATTTTTACACATCCTTTTGAAATTTTGAACAATCTTTGTATCATTAGTGATCCATATCCGACTTACTTCTTTCTTGAGTTTTTGTTGCAATGGTTTTCTCAAATTAGCTAAATCTTTAATATAGTCTGAAGCATAGGTGTGGTATCCAGGAAACCTTTCTAATTGCTTTTTATCTTCAATCTTTTCAGAAAAAAATTTTATTTTTTCTGAAATATACTTTTAGAGGATGATCTGTCCAATCTTTATCTCTGGACCTAAAAACTCAATTTCTTATTCAGCATAAATATACTTGTTTTTACCCAGTGTAGTGCCATAATCAATGCATCTTTGGGTGATAGCTAAGGCATCATCTTTGTGCTGTTATGTGGCTTTAGAAAAGACAAGGATATCATCAATTTAAACTAAACAATAGTGATTAAGGTCTTGCAAGGTGTTATCCATTCTTTTTTGGAATATTTGAGGTTCATTTTTAAGATCAAATGGCATTACTATCCATTCATAATCTCTTTATGGGGCATAAAATACAGTTAAAGGTATACTTTCCTCATCCATTTTTATCTGCCAATAACTGCTTTTGCAATCCATTTTTGAGAACCAAGAAACTCCTTGGACTCTATTGAAAATGACAGTTTTGTTAGAAATATAGTAACCATCAGAGACAGTATTATCATTAAGCTTTTTATAATTGATTATCATTCTTGCATTTTCTCTTTTTTCTTATGCATAATTTCTTACCATGAAAGTGGACTAGTATGAGGACTCTTATTATTCCTAACTAATCCCTTATCTAGAAGTTCTTTGATTTATTTATCAAATTTCTAGATATCTTGGTCTGTATATACTATTTATTTGACTCGAATAATATTTTTAGGATTTAATAAGGTGATTTTAGCAAATATTTTATCTTTATTTCAAAATTTTAGAGGATTATCAAAATAAATTTCTTTGCATAATTGCACTTGTTGTTTAGTAATTTACTCTTTAATAGATAATTCAAGCAATGAGATTTTAGTGCTATTGCACGTTGTATAGATAATACCTTCTCACCATGCTAGCTGCGTGTAAATTTAATTTTCTGATGAGTGTAAGCCTTGTTCAATTTTTCAATAGGAACCGATTGAATGACCATTAATTGTAAATATTACTTGATTTATGGTCAGTGCGCTTGGAGAATATAGTCTCTGAAAATTATTTCAAATAATCATATTATGAGAGGGTTGATCTGTAGCCAATAGAATTGGTATACTGTATTGGACTCATCCTAATCCTATGGATAATCCTTCTATAGCTTCATTATGGCTTATAATGCTATTATCAGCTATCCTCATTGGTAAAAGATTTTTAACTTTTTTCCACATAAATTCTGGAAATAAGGATCTTTTCCCAAAGCATACAGAACAACCACGCACACAACTCATATTTATTATATCCCTCTACGCATACGTGTATTGAGACATAGATGGTATTAAGATTCATTTTGCTGACTTCATAGCATATCTCTATAGTCATGTTTTTGACTAATTCATCCTTACAAATTGATTCACTAACAGTTCTTGTTTTGTACGCAATGACCTTTCTATTTAGACTCATACTTTATTCTACATTGGGTCATATAGATTTAAAACTCATTCTACTCATTTTACTAATCATACTAATTGTATCATCTTCTTTAAGTTCTTCTTTAGTTGATGAAGATCTTTCTCCCCATTCTGATCTTGTACTCATGCTTCTTGATAATTAGGGTTTAATGGTTATTTTAGCATTCTCATCAATTTTTATTACATTTTTCTTGTTAATTTTTACAGGGTTAGCAAAGCTAGATATCCATGAATGATCAATTTTTATCTCCTATGGATTGGATATGATCCTCTGAATCTTTTGCATAGGGGTAGGACTTTCAAATTTTTCTACCTCTATCATTGTGACCTTAGTATTTGGATCTATAGTATTGTCTAATTTGTAGATAATTTTTTAAAATATCCTTAATAGATATCCTCCTCTTTTCGCATCCATCCCAACTATTTTTATTTTATGGGATAGGAAATTTTTAGCAAATTCATTTTTTAGACTAATATAATATCTAGGTCGACAATTGAATCCTACCAATTCATTACATAAGTTGGTCTTAATCCCTGTAATAATTTGATTATTAAGTTTGGTGTGCCTAATATCACAGAGCAAGGCGTAAAGGTCAATGTCATTACCATAATATTGTAATGGAGTAATTTGAACTTAAACACTTCCAACATGGATATACCTATATTTTCTATCTTTGTTATGGTTAAGGATATTCTCCTAAATAATGAGATTAACTTCTCCTACATCATACTCACAATCTTTGATTTCTAGATCTCCTTCCATCATTTCGCAAACGTACTTGTTCTTTATTTGAAAGGCGAATTTTTTTATAGATCATGTCCTTTTGGATTATGCAAAGGACCAAATCTCCTTTGTCTTCTTTGTTATCATTATCTACAACAAAGTCTTCTCCCTGAAGATCACCAAGACTAATCAGACTACTTTTCATCATATGACTTATTTTTTCATAATCACTTTCTTCATATTCATTGTCCATGATAATTTCAACACTCCATTTGTTATTATTTAGGGTTAGATCTAGTGCCTCATCTTCACTAAGCTCAACATAATCTAGGCGACCCAAGGTTTCAATAAACTTGTTATTCTTCCTATCATTACATTCATTAGCATAATTTCCTACTTCTCTGCATGCCCAACATTTGCAGTTGTTTTTCCCTACATGACAATAAACAGCTTTTCTCAAAAATCTACGTTTTTTAGGACTTGGTTTATTATAATATTTTCTTCTATATTTCTGTCCCCTTTACTTATTAAAGCTTTTTGCTTAAAAAATTTTCCTTTTCTTCTCCTTTCAAGTTTCTTTCCCTGTTGGTGAGGTGAATCCCAGCAAGTTAGGAATTGTTCTTAATTTTCTTTTGCTTTTAGAGATTAAGACATTGATCATTGATTATTGATCCATTTTCTTAAATAAGAAATTCTTGAACCAAGGGTGTAAATGACATCTACCCGTTCAAGCCATGCAATGCATTTTTCATTAATTATGAAATTTATTGGATATGATAATTTGTCATAGAACATATCAAGATTAGTTTCATTATGCCCAATTTGGTAATAATATTGACTAAATTTAGAAATAAAATTTTTCAAATATCTCATATCTCATAGTTCTATATTATTAATCTTTCTTTGCCATTCTCTTGCCTTTGCTTCATAATCAAGTTTTGCTCTGACAAATTCGATTTTAATTTCCTTACATAGATTTTTCTACATAACAGCGGGTGTTTCCATCATTCTTAATGTATTTTTACCATTTTCATTTAATGAATCATACCAGTCAGCTACAATGCCAGCGAAACTACGTTCAATGTAGTTTAGGAAATTTGCAGCAGTTCAGGTAGTATTTAAGTTTAAAATACTATTCATACCTCTTTTCGATGTTTAAATATTTCTTCTCTAGTACGAGCTCCATCTATATTTAACATATATCTTGTCTGACTAATCGGAGTAAGGCCAACTTCTTCAAAGGTTGTAGCTTTCCTTAGGATGAACCCGATGAAAAAATTGGTTGTACATCTCGCTGGAACGTACATAAGTCTTATAAAATGGGTATTTCTTCTAGACGGTTTATCAAATTTTTCAAGTTTAGGAATAACATTATTAATCAAATTGATCTCTATTTCACCTAAGTCGAGTTCTTCTCTAATTTCATTAATCTCATCTTTAACTGCCATTTTATCATATTTTCTATCCAATTTTCTTTCAATTTCTTCTAAAGCTATCGCATTTAGATCTTCTAGCTTGATTAGGTTCATTTGCTGATATATTTCTTCTTGTAATTGGATATTATTAGTCTATTCATTATCATCAGATAATATGTCATGTTTATCACTAATTGCACCCAAAATTTTGTTTAATTCTTTTGGATTTTATTCTTTATCGAACATATGTTGTAGTTCTTCAAGAGTATACTACTTATACTCCATCTTCTTCTTCTTTTTCTGCTTTTTCAGCCGATTTTTCGCTTGATTTTTTCCCTACTTCTTTTTGAATTTTTATATCATGTAAAGAAAATGGATTCTTATTTTTTGGGTTTCGAAAAGGATAATTGTGCTGAAATGGAGTACTAATACTGCAAGTAGGTTTGCCGCCATGTCTAACTTCGTTAAGTAGAGAAAGGTGAATTACAAATAATTACTTCTTAAGCTCTTGAATTACTTAATTTTAGCTAATTCTGCTTTTAATTCTAGAATTATAGTAGTGATATAATTTAACTGAGGTGCTAATAAAGAAATGCCTTCCAGTGAGTGTACAATGTGAGAATAATTTGGCCCCGGACAAATAGGTGATGCTTCGAGCATTAATCATAGTTAATTAGCTTAATTAATCATTAATTAGCTTAATTATCTTGATTATTTTTTTGTCACGTAACTCTGATACCAATTGAAAGAGAGCCTTGGGTAGTACTTATAAGAAAAATTACACATGCAAAAAATGTTAGATTTTCGAAAGTAAGTTTTTAAGGATTAGAGTTAAAATAAAAATTTTAAAAACCTTAGGAGTCTTTTTGCAATTAAAAAAACTCCTTTTGGCAAGTTTAGTTCCAAAAATTATTTGTACCAAAGTTGGATAGACTAGGAAATTGTTTCTGAAATTATAGGCTTCGAAAATTATTTACGCCAAACTTTGGGGGTCGGAATAGAATTTATCCGCATCAACAGGGTAGTAAAAAACTTTTTGTATGCAAGCGTCTAATAAGAGTAAGGAAAAATAAATAAGAATATATAACATATATTTGCTTGAATGGTATGAGGATTAGTAAGCAAGAAAGGTAATTTGCATAGATATCCTTCTATTATTATAAGAGAAATGGTTCACAACGCATTTTTATTAAAAGGATTAAACGAAATTTTATTTCATTTTGGTAAATAATGTTAGTCAAATTTGGATGTCAAAAAAATGGGAGTAAAGACCGGCAACCAAGGGTGATAAGAGTCAAACTTTTATTTTTAGTTCTTATTTACCCCCACAACAATGTCTTCCAAACATAGGTAAGGCCTAAGGGAAATAATTGTTGTTATTTACATTTTGTTCCTCCCATCACGAACTCGTAGTCCCAATAATATCTGAATTTTATACCAAAAATATTGAAATTTGTTCCCCAAAAAAAAAGTAAAACTCTATGCCAAGGTCATTTATTCATTATCTCGTTAATCTCTATTCATGGAAACCATATTTAAATATTAAAAATTGGTTTCCATAAGTAAGGATTAATGTCGATTGATATTCAATGGAAATCGAAACTGTATGGATTTGTAATATGTGATACTGATGTAGCAGAGAAGGTAACTTTCACCTTATCTCCAAATTACAACCTGTAAGGATTATTGTGGATTGATGTTTAATGGATACCAAAACTACACGGATTTGTAATATGTGGAAGGTAACTTTCACTTGTACGCTTGTTATTTACTTCTTGATGCCTCTGGTCACTTCCTAATGCATTTGACATCTAAGCTTCTAATAAGAGTAAGTAAGAATAAATAAGAATCTATAACTTATGCTTGTTTGAATGGTATGAGAATAAGTAAGCAAGAAAGGTAATTTGCATATATATCCTTCTATTATTATAAAAGAAATGTTTCACAGTGTACTTTTGTTGACATATCGATCTCTATACAATCTGATTTGGAAAGTTAAGAAAACAAGGGTTACTCCTCCCAGTTATTTCTTACTTTCACATGTGAAGTCGTAAGCAAGGGCATGTAAGAGAGGCATCTTCGTTAACTTACTCTTGTTTACTCTAATGCAAAATGGACTCAAAAGACTCTTTATATGTAAGCGTCTAATAAGATAAGGAAGAATAAATAAGAATATATAACTTATACTTGTTTGAATGGCCGGTATGAGAATTAGCAAGCAAGAAAGGTAATTTGCATATCTATCCTTTTATTATTACAAGAGAAATGGTTCACAACGCATTTTTGTTAAAAAGATAAAAAATTTTATTTTATTTTGGTAAATAATGTTCGTCAAATTGGGAGTAAAGACCGGCAAGGAAGGGTGTTTAGAGTCAATCTTTTTTTTTTTTTTTTTAAAGTAACTCTTATTTACTCTCGGAGCAGTGTCTTCAAACAATACAACCTAAGGGAAATAATTGTTGTTATTTACTTTTTCTTACTCCCATCCAGAACTTGTAGTCCCAACAATATCTAAATTTTATACCAAAAACATTGAAATTTCTTCCAACGAAGAGTAAAACTTTATGCCCAGGTCATTTATTCACTATTTCGTTATCTCTACTGGTGGAAACTATATTAAATATTACAAATTGGTTTCCATAAGTAAGGATTAATATGGATTAATGTTTCATGGATATCGAAACTGTAAGGAATTGTAATATGTGAGACTGACATAGTAGGGAAGGCAACTTTCACCTTATCTCCAAATTACAAATTGGTTTCAACCTGTATGGATTAATATGGATTGATGTTTAATGGATACCGAAACTGTACGGATTTGTAATCTGTGAGGCTGACATAACAGGGAAGGTAACTTTCACTTCGAGGCTTGTTATTTATTTCTTGATGCGTCAAATCACTTTCTAATGCATTTGATATCTTCTAATAAGAACAAGGAAGAATAAATAAGAATATATAATGCATATTTGTTTGAATGTATAAAAATAAGTAAGCTAGAGGGGTAATTTGGGTAAGTATCCCTCTATATTATAAGAGAGATGGTTCACAATGCATTTTTGTTAAAAAGAAAAAAACTTATTTTCCATTTTGGTTAATAACACTACTGAAATTAAGATGTCAAAAAAATGGGAGTAAATTAAAGACCGGCAAGGAAGGGTGCTAAGAGTCAATCTTCCCCCCCCCCCCCAAACTCTTATTTACTCTCTTGAAAAAGTCTTCAAACATAGGGAAGGTCTAAGAAGAATAATTGCTGTAATTTACTCTTTCTTACTCCCATGTCGAACTTGTACTAAATTTCATTCCAAAAATATCGAAATTTATTCCCCAAAGAAGTAAAACCTTATGGTCATTATTCATTCTTTCATTAATCTCTATTGATGGGGATCATATTTAAATATGACAAATTGGTTGCCATCCGTAAGAATCAATGTGAATTGATATTTAATAGATATTGAAACAGTACGGATTTATAATTATGTGAGACTGACATAACAAGGTAGGTAACTTTCACCTTATCTCCAAATTAGAAACTGGTTTCGATGATCAGTAAGCATTAAAGTGTATTGATTTTAATGGATATAGATATTGCATGGAATTGTAATATGTGAGGCTGACATAACCGGTTATGTAACTTTCACCTCATCTCCAAATGACTGTCAGTTAGATTTGTACACTTGTTATTTACTTCTTGATGTTTCTGGTCACTTTCTAATGCATTTGATGTAATACGCAACAATAATTAGAATAGTATGTAAAAGACATAAAATTTTGTGAAGAGCAAATGTAAGGGTCATTATCCGGCTCCTTGTTTTTTAGGTGCCTCCTTGCAAGAAGATATCACATTTGTAAAGATTCTAGAGTTGAATTAACTTTTTCTTTCCACCTAAATTGAGGGAATTAGTATTTTCGACCTTGCATTTTAAGTTCATCAAGTTTCATATTTGTCACTCAATTATATTATAGTAACATGTAATACTTTTGATGTTGAATTTTGAAAACATATATGTCAATATATGCGTCATTTATTTAAATCAAAATTTCAAAATCATCATCTTTTATATTTGACCTACTTAACATGTGAAAATTTTACATTAAAATTTCAATAATCTGACAAGTAGATTAAAATTCTAAAGTCAGGTTGAAATCCTAACTCTAGTGAGAGTTAGTGACCGGTGAACCACTTCCATTTACGAAACGTACTCATCAAGTCAACATAAGTGTACTAATATAAAACAAACTCATCAATACATCATAACTGTGCTGATAAGCAATTCATGATGTATTTTTAAAAGGTAATATAACTCGTTTCTTAGAGTACATACCATTTTGGTTAGAAAAAAGAAGTTGATAATCTAGTATTGGATCCATTAAATAAAGTTAGACCTACTAAAAATCCATGTCTTAATTAATATATGCAGCCTGGTGCACCCAATCAAGTGAGCAGTAGCTCAAGGGAAACTAGTGCATCTTCCACATAAAGTGGTTCTTGTTTAGCTCACCTGTGTGAAATGTACAATTGGATTTTGTTGGGCCTAGGTTTAGGGATGACTTAACCTATCTCTCTTGCTCTACTCACCCCACTGATCTCCTGAATAGGTGCTCCTAGTGCTTGACATTTACTCTCTTGCTCTACTCACCCCATTGATCTCCTGAATAGGTGCTCCTAGTGCTTGACATTTACCCTTATAAAAAAGATTTGTTCTACAGATTAGTACCTTTGTGTGCTTTTGTTCTTAATCAACAATAATGTTGTGGATAGTGAAATTCACAAGTTACTTGATTGGAGTATCTTCTTGCTTGTTTGTTTCAGTGAATACGTGCGAGATTATACTATGTCTCCTCTTTGATCATGCACTTGAGATTGTTGCATCATCATATTCCCAAAAGAATTTTACTTCACTCATTTGAGTCAGTCTAACTTAAAGAATATGGACCTGTTAAATTTGTTGATGTGCAATTATTTAGCTAGCTAGGGAGCATGATATAAAAAAAAAATTTAACACAAAGGCTTGTAGCTAAATGTTTTTATTTCCACCAGGTCAGCTTTCAAAATGAAGGGAAAACAACAAGATGAATTTAAAGCATTAGTTGTAGATTTATCAAAGGTTGCATCAGGCTTTTTCTAATTGTGACTTTTATCCATCGATTAAGTTTCCAAATTCAATCACCAGGATGAGAAGGAAATTCCAAGATCTGATTGGAAGATGTGATGCAATACTTGATCGAATCAATTATTAGTGACCATATTTCTAAGAAAAAAGCAAAGCAAAGCATATGATCTTGAATACATGGTTGATGTCCTCATATAATCTTATAGGGATGAACCTTCTTGTCAAGGCTCCTAGTTCTCCCTCACTATCGACAACATTAAGGACATTGTTTTGGTAAGCATCCTTATTCAAAACTTGTGCAATCGAGAACATTACTTGAATGCTTAGGGAATGGCTTGGACAATTTTGGATTAAATTGTACACAAATCAATTTTAAATTTGCCACTGATATTTTAATTAAGTATTTCACTATTATAGTAATAGTAATTAAGAAAATGTAATAAGTTGTTATCACATGGGTTCTTTATTTGTTGCATCTGTGTGTGTTTTTAAATTTTATTCCCTATGTCAACCAATATGACTAGATTAATAGGCCCAAGTTTCTGTTGCAAGTTTACTTAAATATGTGGCTTGTCATTAGTAACGAAGTAAACTTATGGGTACATGCATTCGCTACAACAAGTGTGACAAGGTCAACGACTGTGGAGTGGATAATGTGTGAACTATTAAAGAACCCGGAAGTAATGAAGAAGGCATAGATGAGGTGAGGTGAGTGTTGAGATTGCAAAAGAAGGTAATAGTGGATGAAACAAGCTTAAACAAGCTTGAATACTTGAAGCTAGTACTAACACTACAAGAATCCGGTCCAATTGAGACCGGAATTTGGAGACCGAAATCAAAATCGGTCTCCGATTAAGTTTGGAGACCGAAATCAGAGACCGAAATATGTGGTATCAAATTACTTTCAATTTGGAGACCGAAAATTACTATGCCGTCTCCACTTGAGACCAACATAAATTTCGGTCTCAGATTTTGGAGACCGAAACATTATGCGGTCTCACCTAGAGACCAAAAGAGTATTCGGTCTCAGATTTTGGAGGCCAACACAAATGTCGGTCTCAAATTTGAAATATTTGGATACCAAATTGGTTGCCGATCTCAGATTTCGAGACCAAAATCTAGACCCGGTTTCAATTAGACACCAACAAGATTTCGGTCTCTAAAATAGTTCAATATTCGAGAAGGATCTGGGCATTTCAGAGACCGAAATCCCTTAATTGGTCTCAAAATAAAATTGGAGACCAAATGATTCGGTTTCAAATTCCAATTACTTCAGAGACCGAAATTTGGATTCGGTCTCCATTTGAGACCAATTACATATTCGGTCTCCAACCACAAAAGTATTTGTAATTTTCGGCTCCAGATTTAGAGACCAAGTGGAAAAGGTGGTCTCTATTAGAGACCAATAGAACCTTCGGTCTCAACTGACCCAGTGTACTGTTCATCGCTGTTTTCGAGACCGAAATCCAAATTTGGTCTCCATTAGAGATGAAATTTGCTTTTGGACTCTGATTTAGAGACCGTTTGCGTGTTTCGGCCTCCAATTGAGACCAGAATAGCTCGGTCTCTAGCCTTGGGAGAAAATCAGAACCAGGTCCATCGAACGTGACCTCTCCTCACTCAAACGCCCCATTTCTCCACCTTCGCACTCTCTTCTACCTGCTCTCTGGTGTCTGCCATCTCCCTCACTCCACCGGCATCCTCCTTCAAGCTTCCAATCACTCACTTCCTTCCGCCTTCAACCTGCTCCGTCGTCTTCGCTGCTTCGACGCACCGGCAAGCCACCAAGGTATGGCTCCCATCTCTGTCGCCTTAGCTGATATATGCCGCATTGTGCTTGTTCTCCTCCAATTCGTGCGACATCACTCGTTTTGGTGTAGCATCTTCCGAATTCAGTTGCCGATTTGGGGATTCTAGGGTTGTTTTGTGCGTTTCTTTGATTCCTCCTCCCTCTGATTTGCCTCCCATTCATGGGAATTGTTTCATTTGGTTACTCACAGTGCATTGCATGCCAGGTGTTTGGTAAAATGCCTCACTTGTGTGTTTCTTGCAGGGCTACCTGGAAAAAGACCCAGAGTCACTGCTAGGTAGAGGTACATTTTACCATCTTTCTGCTCGAAGCTCTGACTCACGCCCATCTCACTGCTCGCATTTGTTGTGGTCTATTGGTTCATGTCTCCCCCTAATTGCACTTAGCCTGATCCCTAGCCATGTCTCCTGGTTTACCCCTTCTCCAGAACTTCCCCCTAACCTGATGCAAACAATGTTTGTTTGAGATGATTGGCTTTAGCAATAGAATAAGTTTTGATGTGAGAGAATTGTAGGACTTCTAAAGAGACTCTTGTGGGGTATGCAGTTGTTAGGGTTAGGTTTAGATGTCACCAGTACGTGACCCCCTTATTCCTCCTGATTTTCTTGTTGGTGGTGTGAAATTCTCTTGCGGATTTAGTGTCATTGAAGTTTTGGATTCTGATTGCAATGTGATCATCTGCATGTTGTTGTTGTTAATTCATTGGATGAGTCGTTTGGGGTTCCAGCTTCAGTAACTGCCGGGACATTTAGTGTGTTGCATATTAAGCTCAGATTTGTGCAATCTCTTGCCAATTTCTAGTACTGCAAACTGAGTCAAGATGATGAACTGTTACTTATCTACAATGTGTAATTCGTTCATGAGATTTCTTGCTTATATACATGCATTCAAAGAATCCTGATGTACTGCCTTCCACTTTAAAAAGTTCTTCGGATAGTCTGAGAAGGTTTTATTTTACTTGTTCTTCTCAAGTGGCTGAAACTCACGGTTAATAATTTCCTGTTTTTTTGGTGCCTTGTTTGATGGTTGGGTTGAAACAGGAGACCTGAAAGAATGAAGATGTACACATATAAATGTAGACATATATACATACCCATACATATATATATGTGTGTGTGTGGGTGTGTGTGTATATATATATATATATACACACGTACCCATACATATATATATGTGTGTGTGTGTGTGTGTGTATATATATATATATATTTAAATGCATGCACTTCTCTAATTGATTTTCATGACATGGTGCAGGAGTAGGTAAGCATGGACGAGTCAAGCTTAGCCATTGCCCAGTACGACTCCCAGGAGATGCAGCCTCCGGAGTTCCCGGTGGAGGACGCTAGCACCACATTCACACGGGTTCGACTTGTGCCTAACACCGACAAGTGGTAAGCGTCAGTAACTTTCACAATTCATAAGCCCGAGCCGTCATACGTTTTCCTTTAATTTGTGGGCAATGCTCTATCGCAGGTTTGGTGATCGAGATGTCGCACAAGCCATCTCCGAGACCATTCGTACCTACTACAAGGATGCTTTCACGTGTTGGCGGGACGTCCCTGCGGATCACAAGCGGTTTTGGTGGAATTGTTTTAAGGTAAAGGTTTTACACTTTGCAATATATGTATGTTGAGTTTGTTTTCCCCTTTTTGTCGAATGTCAACCCAAATTCTCCGGATGTGTGATCCGTTCAGATGTGTACTTGGTTTACTTCGGGCGTGTGGCCCGTTGAGCGTGAGAGTGTATGTTGTTTATCTATTAATTGCAGGGAGGTAATGTGGGGCTTTTAGCCAGGGTAATGGTTAACTTTAAGGCGGAAGCCTGTCTATTCCTTTCGAGCGATATATATGAATATGCATATTTATGTTCATACATATATGAATAAATGTATACTGAGTTTGTCTTCCCCGATTTTTTGGAATGTAAACTCCAATCCTCCGGATGTGTGATCCGTTGAGATGTTTATGTATGTACTCCGGGCGTGTGGCCCGTTGAGCGTGGGAATGTAAGTTGTATTTGTAGTTAATGCAGGGAGGTAATGTATGGCTGTTAGCCAGGGTAATGGTCAATTTTAAGGCAGAACTCTATCCGTTTCTTTCGAGGGACATATATGTGTGTATATATATATGTATATATATATATGTACATATGTATATATGTATATGTATATATATAGAAATATACATATATGTATACATATACATATGCAGAAATGTGTTTACATATATGTGTATATATATATATATATATATATATATATATATATATATATATATATATATATGTATACACGTATATACACACGTGTATACACATACATATACCCGCATATACACGTACCTGTACACGTACATATACATACATATACACGTATAGATATATACGAATATGCACATTTATGTTCATACATACATGAATAAATGTATACTGAGTTTGTTTTCCCCTTTTTTTTGAATGTCAACCCCAATTCTCCGGATGCGTGATCCGTTGAGTGTGGGAATGTGTGTTGTATTTTTATTTATTGCAGGGAGGTAATGTATGGCTATTAGCCAGGGTAATGGTCAATTTCAAGGCGGAACTCTGTCCGTTTCTTTCGAGGGATATATATGTGTGTGTGTTTGTGTGTGTGTGTGTGTGTGTATATATATATATATATATATATATATATATATGTATATGTATACATACGTGTATGTATATATATATATACATGTATGTATATATATACATATGAATATGTGTATTTATATATATATATATATATATACACGTATATACACACGTGTATACACACGTGTATACACATACATATACCCGCATATACACATACCTGTACACGTATACACACATACATAAACACGTATACATATATACGAATATGCATATTTATGTTCATACATACATGAATAAATGTGTAATGAGGTGGTTGTCCTCTTTATTTTGAATGTCAACCCCAATACTCCGGATGTGTGATCCGTTAAAATGTGTAATTGGTTTACTCTGGACGTATGATCCGTTGAGCGTGGGAATGTGTGTTTTTTATCTATTTATTGCAGGGAGGTATTGTATGGCTTGAAGCCTGGGTTATGGTCAATTTTAAGGCGGAACTCTGTCCGTTTCTTTCGAGGGACATATACATGTGTGTATATATGTACATATATATATATATATATATATATATATATATATATATATATATATATATGTACATGTATGTGTATTGAGTTCGTATTCCCCTTGTTTTGGAATGTAAACCCCAATACTTCAGATGTGTGATCCGTTGAGATGTGTACTGGGTAATGTATGGTTTTCAGGTAGGGAAATGGTCCATTTTATGACGGAGTTCTGTCAGTTTCATTGTAGAACGGTATATACATAAGCACGCACACAAATCCGCCCCCCATGCGCACAAAGAGTGAGATACATGAAGGCGTAAATATATTAATGGTAGTGATTGTTATGTACATTTAACAGGGGAGATTAATTTTGCAATTGATTTATTCATAACTACAACAACCCACCTGCACAGTATATTAAATATGTATGTTACTAAATCAATCTTGTGACTTGCATGTGCAGGAACGATTCACATGGGATCCTGAGTATGAGGACTTAGTCAGAAGAGAATGGCAGCAGAAGATCCGTGTCAGACTGAAGAATATAGTGCACAAGACCGCGAAGGACCCTCCAGAGAAGATCATTCATTGGATGACTGATGGTCTTCGCACTTCACTGAAGACAAAGAGGGAAACAGATGAGGAATTCAAGAAGCGGTCGGAGCGAAACAGGAAAAACAAGGTAGAGGGGCCGAAGGCAAAGATTGGGCACAGTCAGGGGTCAATATCAGCAACAATGTGCGCTCAGAGACTGGTACGAAAATGTTAATTGCTTCAGTGAAATACATTGTCTTCACTTTGAAAAGTTGCCCATGTCAAAATATATATGTGTGTATAACAGGCGAAGCAACTGGGAAGAAGACCTTCGGCTGCTGAGTTATTTGCCACCACTCATTTCAAGGTTGATGAGAGCGGTCAGCGCATTTGGTGCGATGAGTACGCACAGAGTGTATATGTAAGTATTACATGAAAGCTTCGTTTACTACGTAGATGCCTGAAATGTACGCATATGTAATTTGTTTGCCTTCCTGATTTGTTTCCAACGATGCAGGAAAAATATGAGCAACTGAAAGTAGGAACTGATGTGCAAGTCGGTTCCGCAGCAGATGATCACTTGTTCTTCAAGGCAAGTGGTGGCTGGAGTGACAAGGGCTCCATATACGGACTTGGAAGAGAGGGTCCAGCCATGTTTGAGAGACCGATCACGTCCAGGCGTAGTGGCGGCAGCACTTCATCGGCATATTCTTCCCCCATAGTAACCCAGCTCCAAGATCAGTTGCAAGCGACACAGAATGAGCTGCAAACGACTCAAGCTCGACTTCATTCGACAGAGGAGGAGTTGAGTAGTACTAGGGAGGAGTTGAGTAGTACTAGGGAGGAGTTGGAAGCTACCAGGAAGGAGATGGATGTGCAACGGATTGGGCTGCTGGAGCTTAATGCTTGGTTTGATAGCTTCTCGGCACTGCTTGGCCACCCCACCCGTGCGGACAACTCTCAGGCATCATCGTAGATGTAGGTATGTGTAGTTGTACACGTTAATGAACGTGGTACTATGTAACATTAGGCTCGGAATTTCATGCACGTGACCGACTGAACTTTGTAATTGTTGTGTTCGTGGAATGCGAAATTGTGGATATTTTGGTGCAATTTGTGTAATTTCGGTGTAATTCAGGGATGCTGAAATACGCGGTATATATATAGCAAACAATATGCCCAGGTTAGAGACCGAAATTGATATTCTGGTCTCTATTTTAGATCGAAATGAAAGTTTGATCTCAAACACAGGTAGACAAGAACATCAGCCTGTGTTGGAGACCAACCTGAAAATCAGTCTCCAATTGAGACCGGTAACCGGTCTCCAGTAGAGACTGGTAGCTTCGGTCTCAA